>JABWDB010000025.1:4200000-4511724 GCA_019614645.1 Stratiolaelaps scimitus | reverse complement strand
TTATTATATTATACATTATTTTTTTTGTTATGCGAAAGAGGTTCTAATTATTCTACTTCAGTGTTGAGTTCGAGAAACGACCTGCTACAAAGCTTGGGGAGGCTACTCTTAGAAAATAGTTTACGCTCTTTGCCGGATATATATAATTGGGTTGAACTTGAAATATCTCAAATAGGATTTGGTACAGAGGCAAGCATACAATGCCTAGAATCGTTTAGTAAACGTGGGCATGTTACGCAATTAAAACCGTACTATGAGCTACTTGTACGTACAGATTTAAGCGATGCATCGCCGGGCAACTTCAGATGTAATTTAGGAAGACCCTAATCCACGTTTACAGATAATTTTACTTTTAATGATCACAGTGAAATGCAAACGAGACCGTAATTGATTTATTCTTTGTGGTTCGCCAGTGAAGGTTGAAAGGGCTCTCATGAAATAAAAAGCTAAGAATTTTGAGTTATTCCCATTTATTGCGTGTCATACAACGCTTACTCGGTATAGAACATTGTTATATTACACATCATTGACCTATAACTAAACTCCGCAATAGTTGTAGGTCCCACCAATCACCTTTGTCCGGTTCATTGTCGAACAACTCCTATGAATACGTCACATCAAGTATAATGTGAATGAACTGGACAAACAAAAAATGCAATGCGTTAGGCAGACGTGCATTGTCATATATGCATGTCCAGTCTCTACGTGCTTCCAGTATCTACAGAATTCTACGCGAGCTGGGCCCTGCGGATGTTTCAGGCAATTTGACTATAGCATTATATATGGGTTAATTCGCATGTTTTCTCCGATGAACTATGATCTTCCACTTTGTCGCATTGCCTGATAGTATCCTGTGTGATAACCCGAAATGTACCATGACATTAGCATAGCCGCCAAAGCTTCATCGCTACCACAAATCTCATCGACGCCTGGTGGAAATGGAGGTGGTGGTGGAGGAAAAGCTATACCCGGTCCACTTTCTTGGAAAAATGCTCCGCGTTTCCGACGTTCCTGTTCCGCATCCTTCGAGGACCGATATCGCATGGAACACGCACCTGGTTGAGCTTGCTTGCTATCACTAGACATAAATGTAGACAAGCGTTCCTTCAATCCACTCGTAGACGGGACAGCATTGTCTTTGGCCGTTCTATTTAAATCCCTGTTCTTCGCCAATGGGTCGTAGTTATTTCGAGAGGTAGTGCTTTCTGTAGCCATGTCACTTTCATGATCTTCTAGTGCTTTAGCGTCCGTGATCTGCTGTTGTCTGTTTTTCTCGCCGGCACTCTTTTTCAAGCTTGCTAAAGATTTCTCCTCTTCATTTAGATAGCCCAGGTATTGAACAGTGCACAAGTCATTATTTAACGACATAATTTTCGCCTCGTACCATACTCCATCTTCGGTGTACTGAGATCGACAGTACTCGCCAATTTTCCACTTTACAGAATTACTAACTTTTTTGGGCGCTTTACGCTTCTCAAGTTCTTTGTATATGCCGCCAACAGCTTGATCATAAGCTTCGATTAGAGCTGTATCGTCCCAATCACTTTCAATACCAACACCGGACTGACGGCAGAATACCACCTCAGCCTCTTTAGTAAGACCACTTTCACCACTTTCTGCCATGCTCACAGCTACCGGTAATGATGTATTTCAAATGAGTGTTTATGTGTTTGTTATTGTTTTGTTCTTCGTCGTCTGAGTTCGAAACTAGTGAGGGACTAGAAAGGGAAGCACACATTCAAGTTGCGGCGGGAAAAAGCAAGGCCTTGAATCTCAAAGAAGATCTGGGAGAACCAGTGCTGTTAATTCATTATCATGTTTGTATCACAATATACACAGTTCTCACGTAATGCTTGTGAAATAAACGGACATTTTTAAATATAAGGACACGTTCTTTACTCGCATATTGCTCCATAAACGATGTAACAGGCTTTGGTCAACGATTCTAACAAACCTTTTAACAATGACATAAATTGAGCTCAATAAAGAAAAAAAATCATGTGACACTGAAGCATCGTTGATCGGAAATTTGTTAAAATAGTTACATGACGGACCTCGCGAACCATTGTGGGAGAACCATTTCTAAACGATTGAGTACGTGTGGAGTTAAGTGTACTATTTTCTGTAGTACCAGTGTATAAGGGATAGTAATTGGCAGTCAAAAAAGGAACACATGATTTTTTAGTTTTAAAATATGATTGATGTCTGTCAAGTTAGTTTTATAAAAAGTTCGATCTTTACAGTAAACGATTCCTCGAAGCCCCAATGTTGTACCATTGAAAATAAATTTCTCTCTTCTTCGCGGTTGTCCCAGAGAAAAAAATAAATAACATCATTAAATATGTTAATTCAGTGAACAAATTATATCGTATTAGAAATGGAATCACAATTTATATGAGAGTATTGGGACATCGCAACATGTCATCAACAAAGCGTTTGTCGCGAACCATAAAACAGCGGATTATTTCTTTATCCTAAATCATCCCATTCAACTATCATTATTTCACTATGAATAAAATATAAGAAAAACTATATGACGATAGCGAGGCTGCGAACGTTGGGAACACGGATTGGAACCTGATCGTGAGCTGAAAAACAGCATGAAGCTGCCATTACAATTAGGCTATGAGTCGGCGGGACATGTAATCTAATTATTGAGTGACATTTAAGCCACCGAGAAACGGGGTACCCGAATCGGGACTGTTATGGTTAGTGCAGCCAATTTCGTTAATACCATGGCTCAGCAATAGAGGCCTGGCAACTTCTTTCCTTAAGTACAGATCACGCATACCGAAAGAACTGGCCTCTCTCGCATACAGTTAGGCCGATAAATTCCCTATCTCAATGCGGTCAGTCCATCCATTTCCATCTTCCCCGTGTTAAAGAAACGACAGTCTAAAAGGGAACGCTGAGTGTGAAGTTAAATTGAAGCAAAGGTGACTGGCATAAACCGCAGAGTGCATAGGCAGTTAGAGTGTCATATATGGGTCTTCTTTTTATCCGTCGGTGGCGACAGCGCACAGCATTGAAGTATAGAACGGAAATATTGTTGAATTAGCAAAGACCATATGCTATATCTGCGAGTGGATGAAAGTCTATAGAAGGAATAAGTAATGTAACTAGCAATGTGAGGAAAATCAATAGAGTGGATTTAGATAATCGAACGGATATCGTAAGAGTTTATGAGTGTGAGCAGCGATCACGGATTTTATATGTGGTTAGTCTCATAAAGTATTATGTACTTACAATTTATTTTTTTCTGAGACTTGTCAAAGCTTGCAGGCTTCCAAGGTAACCTTCTGTGCAATTTTTCCTATGATTTTTTTGTTTCAAAGCACAAATTGCTATCCAGATATATATCTGCAACAAAATCGTAACTCTCTGAACATCTATACTTGTTTCATTTGGTTAAATAATATAGAGTATAGATACGACCATATAGCATTTGCATTAATATAGACGCTAGCTTAATTAACCTACAGCACTACCGTAATGGTTCGTTTTGTTTCTAGGCGTGATTCTTATAAGGACGCAAAGGAAGTTCTTCTCTGTTTAAACTTTATTGGAAGTAAGTCTAAAATGATACCCGTCTGTCATGGTTGCTACCAATAAAACAATTGGCAAGACTTTCTACTATAATCTATTAAAGCGAGCTATCATATTCTGCAAGGTAATTTACTAATATCAATAATAGTGCTCTGGAAACAATAAGTAGATATTAAGTTAGAACATTTACACAGATCATAGAGATTAAGACGATATGATCATTATTACAGATATTTGACACTTCTCCGTAATGTTTCAAAAACAGTGGCCATGACAAGGGTTCCGAAGGACTCACGGACGTATTTTGATGGGATAGAGCTCCCATTTTGCAACCGCTCCAATTTGTTTGTCCTATCTGCGCGTACCGTCACACATCAACGTTATTGCTACCCGCTTAATTTGAGAATTGTCTTTACCAAACAAGAGATGTCTTGGAGGATAATGTCCTAACCTTGCCTCATCTCTATTCTACGTTGCTATAATCAATTGTGTACAATCAGCGTCGATTTTAGTAAAAAGACAATCTTGTCGTCAATGATTGCTTACAAATTATATATAAAACGCGTATCTCGAGGATGTCACAATCATGCGATATATTGGACTTTCAAGTAAAAATTGAAAAACGTAGGTACTGTGCATACAATTTAGATATCCATGTGAATGGTAAGTTGACTAGAGCTTTCAACATGGTCTACCAAGTAGCCAACTTTTTTAGAATTGTCATGCAAGAAATAGCGCTACGAATGAGCGCAACAGAATAATGCTATGACACATCCTGCCACTTACATAAAAAAAATAGCTCAATGATGTGATCCCTTTGTGAACTATACTGAACGCGTATACGAGGCCAATAGTATCAAAAGCGTATAGAGAATTGTCACAATAATTTTGCATTAAACTGCCTGCGCCAAAGTCAGGTAGTTAAAACGCAGAAAAATTAGTTAGAAACAGCCTTGTGGAAAAAGACAGTGGACCATAACGAATCAGCTTGATACAGTCCCAAATTGAGTGTTGGATGTGATTAGCGTAAATGGAGAATGTGCAAGCTATCATCGACTTCACCATCTGATTGTGTGTCTCAGTACTTTCGTTATTGCTTCACAAGACGGATCCCTTAAATGCATATATACAGCGGTGGACATCGAACCCGTGTAGCTGCGCGTCTCTCCTCCGATTTCAAGCACTCGCAGACGAACGCCTCACGCCAGCGGGGTCGACAATTATTTTTTTATCTGTATACTCCAAACAGTCCCCTGTTGAATACGTTCGATAATCGTATTTGTTTGAATTAAGCACTACCTCTTCAGTAGCTGAAAGATGCTTTATGGAGGTGTTTAGGAGATTCCCAATACTGTCGCGTACACTTAATAAAGGAGGTAATTTACGT
Source organism: Stratiolaelaps scimitus (assembly GCA_019614645.1). Taxonomy (NCBI): domain Eukaryota; kingdom Metazoa; phylum Arthropoda; class Arachnida; order Mesostigmata; family Laelapidae; genus Stratiolaelaps; species Stratiolaelaps scimitus. The sequence continues at coordinate 4,506,791 of JABWDB010000025.1, read as the reverse complement.
TATTTGGCATGGTACAACATTTCCATATCGATGGATTTAGTATATACCCTGAAGCTCCCAATGATAACTTTGAAATTTTACGAATCACGTGCTTAGTGCATTAGCCACTCGAGGAAGGCTGACACCATCATCGCTTTATCAGGGCAATTTAAGGTACACGATATATGAGTATTCAATAGTTGATACATTTTCCAGAAAAATTTGAACTGAATCAAACTAAAGTTCATTGTAGCTGCCGTCTAACAAAAGTCCACCAGCAAAGCACACGAAATATGTCGAAATATATATATGTATCATCAAAATAATAAAAGTACAACTGTAAAAGTGACAACAAAACTTAACTTTTTTCGTAGTTCTTCTTTAGGCGTTCCCATTCTGATGATTGCGCTCTGTGGAATTATCACGGGCTAAATTCAGACGTCATAAGTTCAGTTCAGTTCCTTTCGGCGCTAGAAAAAATGTAAAGTCAGAACTTTTTTCATTGACTTTTTTAAACTCACAAGAAGGAGATAAGTGTCACGCTGCTGGGTTTAGGATGACATTTACCTTATTCAGACAGGTTCAAGTTAGTTATAGGGAATACGGATTTTTAAAGATTATTAGTCTTGAATCGTAAACGGTAAAGTTTAATTTGGTCTATTTGAAACTATTTTATTTTTAAAATACTAAAAAGACTAATTTGAAATTCTCATTGAAACATGATTAGGAACATTTTAAGTATTGGCTTGACTCACTAACCCCGCCGTACCTTTTTTAGTAAACGTTATTTTTTAATATCAATGAAAGGCTTTTTCTGTATTATAGGTATGATCCCTGAGGATTTATTACACATTGCGACAGAGATTCGTTTTGGTCTAAGAATAATACCGTGAGTTCTACACACAACAAAAACGCAAAAATCTTTCTGTTCCGCAATTCGCGTGGCACACATTGGCCACAATCTTCCTAATATAAAGATCGTCCTTAACGATACGCTGAACCGTCAAGTCCTATGTAGCTCGTAAGCGATCGCAAGAACCGATGCCTCGGACACTTGGAACACACTCTCAGTTTGTCCACTGTTTCTTGTAGTTATTGAGCATCGCTCCAATAACCTCCAATTGCAACTTGAGAGGTAATCTTGTCTGTCTTAAGTTTCGCACATTATTTCCGCACACATCTCGCGGTCATGGCGTGAATGAGGCCACCGCTGTGGTCTTGTAGAACGCAGAATTTGATAAGACATCTTCATTCTTCGAAGGAAATTAACGTTTACATTATTTTCTTAAAATCCATTGGCTGAAGTTGGCGTTGGAATCCACACACACTTCGCGTTTGGATTGGTCCAAGCGCGAGTTTTCGAAAATCCGGCGGGTTTGCTTGAATCAACCTAAACGAATCTTAAGCGAAGTGCTTACTAAAATAGTACTCAGTATACAGAGTGTGGAAATGGGCGAAGTATACATTATAAATTCTACAAAAATATTCCCAATTAGTCTATTTTTGAATTAACATTCCTCAACTATTACCTAATGAATGCGCCGGCCGTCCAATGAGCGCGATTTCGCCAGTATTGTAGTGGAACCCGCCGTTCAACTTATCAGTATCTTTAGGGGGAGAGACTATTTCAGCCTGATGCGCAAGAAGTATGCAACAATCCTCTGCGAGGGTTCACCAGCTGGCTATCAGACCTCAACAGGAGGTCTCAATGGGAGAATCGATAGGAGAGGGTAGGCTGCGACAAAGGTCGGTCTGCGGCCGCTTATTGCTCTGCGTGGAACCGGTCAATGTATTATTATTGATGTCTCACAATACCATATCAGCCGCTTTCTTCAAGATGAGATGTGACTCAAGTTCGACGGTTGAGGTCAAAGGTTTCAGCTGCGTTTCATGAAAAGTGTTTTTCAAAATATAGTGGAAAACTCGGCCAGATCGACGAGAAAAATGAAGCTCCTTTATTCAAGCAGTACCAGTTGTAGCGGAATTGAATGAAGTCGTGTAGTCTATATCACTAAATATGGTTATGAAGTAATACGGTGCATTGAAGCTCCACCTAGATGCTTACGTAAGGCGTAAGCTTTGTGAATTATAAATTAATTATGAAACAACTAGCTTTATTTCACACAAATCGTGTATGTATATGTCGAATGAAGGGACTTGAACCACTGCACTGCAAAAACTAAGGTGACTATTTTATAGCAAAAAGAGTCTGTTAGAACGGCGTTTTGCTAATACTTTTTCAGCATAACTCCGTAGAGTTATGCTGAAAAAGATATGCGCTGCAGTATAGGAACCGGTTCAAGCTAATTTTGTACTGTATACTTTCTCGATTACCCTTATTAGCCAGCTAACCTCTTGGATTGGCTTCAATAAACGGGTTTTTACGGATCTGCTTGTCTCACAGGTGGCGAAGTAACTAGCAAAGAAAATTATTTGTTTCGAGAACGCTGAAATTCTATTGCTTTACAATATTTCCGCAGCCTTTCATTATCTAGAAGGTGAGCCACGACCCGACTTTCAATAAGCAGCTGATCAATAATCCATAATTAAATTGTGTTGATTCCGGAAGTAACATTCGCGCGCCGGACATTTATGTTTGATTTCACGTGGTTTTTATGGGGCCATAGAAGTTAACCTACTGCTTTGCCGCCCTTCGGAACAAAAATTTGAAGGAGATAAAGTATTGACGATGACTAGATATACTCTAACGTGTGCTGCATTGTTTTGCATACAGAGGTGGCTCGTTCTCATGTGTGTTGCATTGCGTACGCGTCACATAGGGATTCTCATTTAATGTTTTGAAAACATCTCCTCGTCCAAGTGACTGAGTTCACGAAGATTCATTGACAAAATCATAACAGCAGAATTCAGCCATGCAGTGTATAAGCTTCGCTTAGCTGGCTGCTCCGGTGGTTGCGGTGGTGACGGTGGTTGCTTCATTTGGAGGGCTGCGCTCCGCTCCGCTGCTGGTCGTACTGCTGTGCTTTTGTGCTTGCCCTCTCCCAGGGTCTCCTGGCTCCTCCCTCGCGCCCGGCGCGCCACAGTTCAGGTCCATCTGTTCTCTCTAGATAGCAACTCGCCTTGCTAACCGCCGGCTTCTCTTGTCGCAGCCACTCTCATTCTCGGTAGTCACTCTGCGTGCAGCATGGTCGCTTGAGTGAGCGCTTTCGCCCATTATTGCACACACGCAACACGCACGTGCACCCTGTCAAAGACAACAATAACAACAAAAGGAAAACATCAACGGCTGTCACTCAACCAGTTGCCATACTGCGCAACCTACCCTCGCTGGTGCTGCTTGCCATCAGATCATATCATCCACCGGTTCTTTTTTTTGAGGTCCGAACGCTGCGCCGCTAAAACGGAGGGCTGGTGATCCACGTTCCCTGTCGCGCAGCAGCTCAATTTATTCCGGAGCAGAGACGAAGTGCACGGATGGTCCATCGTCGTTTCGCGATAAAAACGGCAACACGCGGCCGGACACTTCGGAAGGGGAGAAAGTCCGCGAAGCCATCAAGGGACAACCGGCCAGTCGATCAGTAGCCACTTTTTCGTCAAAGCCGGCGTTTGAAACAACTCGAACCTCTCGCCGGCCGCACCAGCGCAAAAGAGAGGGCGAGGTCATATCACCGGGAAGCGAAGTATGCTCTCTAGACGGTATATCAAAGCTCCAAAGCCTTTGAGCTGAAGCGAAGTCTCAGTCTTCACAGGATTCAATCGTGTTGTTTTCCTCAGAATATAGAGTCAATAACTGTGCCACTCCTTAATTTATTCCTATGAAGTGTAGTGCACGTGTATATACAATACAGTGGAATATCATCATTGCTGTCTGTGTGCGCCAGTTGTTGGAGTTGCTACTAGAGAGCGGCCAAGTTCGTGACAGTGACCCTCTTCTCTGTCTTGCACAGATTGGCATCATCGCGGAGACACCTTCCGCACGCCGACTAGACTGCCGGGCCCCTCACCGAAAGCGCGCTTTTACACAACAGTGCTTCTTGTAGTACTACTTTGTAAAGTGTGTGAATCTGCTTGTGCGTGTGTGTTTGTGTACGATTGCTACAGGACGACAGCACACAGCGCCGTAATAATTACAAGAATATCTAGAGGACTTGTGAACGACTGGATCGACGGCTATGGCGCAGTCTATAGCACTTCAGGCCGCCCGTAAGATTCGCCCATTTTGGTACGTATGTACATGAAAAAGGAATATGAAATTCATTTGGCCCATGTAAATTGATTCAAATTCTTGCGCTTGGTGCAATCCACACGAGCAGTTTAACCACAGATAAATTTCAGTGTTACTTTTGTTCGTATGGCATAAACCCCTTTGGTGGTTTCAGCCTTTGCGAGCCGCAACACTTATCCTTGTGACCACCTACTTCTACAGTAAGAGATGTAAATATCAGGAGACCAGGTTTCAATTGCACCGGTATACGTGTATGAGGATGGCTCACCGAGTGACCTTGTAAGTGGAGCCTCATGTTAAGCTCACTTTTTGAATCATATTTCTTTCCAACAACGAGGAGATGAAGAAACGAAATTCAACATTCTCTGCAAAGGTCGAAATGATCAGTAAATAGCACAGGTTATTATTTATAACAACAACAAAATATTTAATTTTGGTTTGCAATTGTTTGAGTTCAAAGTAATAGAAACAATTGTAAACCATAATTAAATATTTCTTGAGACCCATAACGACATACATCCCTTCATTGCTTCTATAATATACCTACTACAACTTGCCTTAATGTGATGTAGTCTTCGGATCCTCTTCCCGATTGTACTACGCCAAAAATGACACTGTTGCCACTTGGCTCATCAAAATGCCACCGGATTTTCATATCTCTTCCTTCCGATCACTAATGGCTGGTCGAAGAGCTCCGCATAAACATTCTAATTTTCGCAGAGCAGTTGCCATGCCAGCAACAGCATACAGGTAGCTGCGCAATATTTTGCCAATGTCTTGAGCACGGGGGCCAGGACCGCCCGTGATGTCACGTTCTTCCGACGGATGGCCGAACCCTCTTGCCATCTTCCCCATAAGCCGACGGTCCGGATGTCTGTCGCTAGTGAATGAAAAAGTCGCATCATCTGAACTGGAGACCAAAAGTAGACGATGTACGATGATAGCCACTTATGTTCTAGGCCTTTGCCGTAGACCCACCCTCATTTCGGACAGGTGTGACCGAAGCCGCTGCTTGCTCGTCAAATTTCATGTGATTATATAGATGGTGATGGCTAGAAGACAGCGTTGTACTGCCGCGGGCTCCATGGGCGGTAGAAACGAGTGGCTCCAGAAGATTTTGATGTACTAACAGAACTGCATAACTGCTTCGTATTGGCGGTAATGTTTTTTACTATATCTTAGAATGTGCCACGCTGCAGAATCTAGGTAGGTAATATCATTTTCTTGTTCTACACTGACATTATTTTACAACATTTTCTTTACCACCATTGGTCGTCAGAGAGAATTTCGGGAGAGAAATGACAAATAAATCTGAATACTACTAATTGACAATCCTCTAAAAATTATTACGGCAGCGTAAAAAGTGGAAAGCTGGAAAGCTAGTGGAAGTCTGTGTTACCCTTTTGCATACGTTACTATCGATGGAATTGACTGTTGCATGTCTACTTGTGCATGTGTGTTCTAAGCTCAGGAGCACTTAGCAAAATTATCTATTCTAATATATTTTGTTATCTTGGTAACCTAAAATTTCCCAGTTTGTAAGGTTTAAATAGCCTTCCACGAAGTTTGATTCAAGTCTATGGCAGGGAGTTGGTCCTCTGCCTCTTCAGCCTATATTGTGGTCGTCTGGTAGCAGCCAATCTAGATAATGGGAGTGCCTTTTTGGGAGTAACTAGTTTTTGATTACTTTGCCTGGGTAGCAAACTCCTGAATAATTGAAGTCATTAATGGTATATTTAGTACGACCAAATACAGCAACAGTTGCTATTCCCAAATAGTGCTATTATATATCATCGGAATCTTCAGATAATGTCAACGCAGAATCCTTCAGCGTCACTACTAAGTCTAGAAGCTCCCGTCCTATAAGCATAGCTTAATTTGTGAGCCGAAATTTAAATGAAACTATGTGTACTACACTTTTTATGAATAAGGCGTCACCCTATTTTAGCTAATGATCACATAAAAGTAATGATATATGATTCTTAATCTGATATATGATTCTTAATCTTAAAACGAGCACTGCTCGAGCAGTGTGTTTTCATTGACCATGGTATTCTGAAGTACTTCATAATTGCTACTTAAATATGTGTTGAATTACTACCTAGAAATAATGCGTGAAAAATGGATTGTTGTTGTTGTCCCTCCGGCGTCTGCTCTTACTTTTAGCCCACCGGATTTTTAACCACGGCTTTATTGAATGTTAGAAGCCAGTTATATAGACGCCGCCCGGAGTCGGGGGATTTCACTGTTTAGAGATATTCTGGTCACATTGGCCGAGTGCTACAAAAAATCCCTGCTTTTGTCCCGTCGTTTATGGGGCAAACGCTGGTGACCGCAGACGCTGTCTGGCAATGCCCGAAGTCGTTCAAGCTACTCATTCGCGAGGGCTCCACAACGATCGTCCGCGTTGCCAGAAGCACTCGGAAGAGGGCATCCACCCCGACTACTGCGGAGCCGTTATATTCATCTCCAATCCTAAAGCCGGCCGCAGTTACGTAGCCACGACTACATACGCTACTAGATAAGCTACGATGCCAAATTGATTAATGTAGAACCGAAAGGAATCAGTGTTAAAAATACTTGAAAACCACCAATTTATACTGTTTCGCCCTCTTGGTATGACCACGTATTTCGTCTCCTCCACCGTGATATAATCGCAGTCTCGGCTAGAATAGTCTAGTAAATCAACATTTACTAGATTATTCTCGCAAGACCAACATGTGAATTTATGATCAACATTTTAACTACCTCCTGTATGCTTCACTTAACGTGACCGTTGCGGCATTAGAAACAAGCCTATCTGTGGGGTACGTTGATGGTTCGAGGGTTCCGGTAAAAATTTGGGATAATGAGGCATTGCATTGTATGAGTCTCGTATTATGTTTTGACTACAAAAACGGTATGTAATTTTTTTAAACTAAAGCAATGTGAAGTGAAGGGTCTTCTGGAATGTTAGTGACATAGTTCTACCTAGAGCACAAAACTACACGCCGAACTATTGTAACTGTCTAGACAAACTCGCCTGGCATGAATGAGCCAACTTAAACAGTACGTCCTGTACCCTCAATTTGCAAAGAAGTAAATTGGATTGAATTAGCGGAATGGGAAAATTTAGCCGTCGCTGTCGACTAACGGAATTGCGAATGACAGGACCAGTTCACTTCTACCTCCCATATTTAGTGTTTTGAATATCACCTATCTGATTCTTCCTTCAGCTAATATTAGTGCTGTATCTTGTAACAGGCAGTGACTCGGACATTATTTAGATAAAGAGAAAATACGGTAGAAACCTTTTGTGATGCCACTGGGTTTGATGGAACGTCAGATGACTGCATCTTCCTCCAATTTGCAACGGTCTAAGTTTAAATAAATCGTCGCACCGTAGTACTGCTGTTTTGGCTCGATTGAGGCGGTCTTGTGAATATGTGCGACAAGGACTGAATTAACAAGGAGTAACAGAGAACAAGATAATAATCAGTAATGGAATAAACTGAGAATCAACTGCGCACAAGTAGCACTGGTACCATGGACAGGGGTCTTCTACTGATCTATGGATCCATCCATCCATATATTATATAAACGACTATTATCGTTCTTCGAACGGTGCTAGCTATTGTCGCAGGTGACCCCGACCGCAATCAGCTAGATTGATTAAATGCTCGCATATGCTATTCACGTAGGTTACGGATAGCCGACGTTGCCCTGTGAATGCTCGATCCTTACAATTGTCAAAGACGGCCACGTATATTGCTTTAGCTTAATTTAGGCGAACACGCTTGATTGTCATGTTACGGTTTATTATTTGTATTTTTTGGTCAGCATCAGGTGAAACAGCACATCCTGAACGAAAATTTATTTCAGTTCAAAGGAACACATCACATATAGATTACCCATTTTATCTAATTTATTTCGTATTTTGAAGTAATATTAGGAACGAAAATATTAAGAGGTTTGTGGTTGATATTGCGTAGTTTTTGCTTTGATGACAGTCTAAGGCTGAGTATACCCAGCACTGGAGCATAGCTCTCGGCTATGTGATCTGAATTGAGCCACGCTGTTCTATCACACAACCATCCTGCTTAATCTTATTTGTTATTCGTTCTATTACATATTATTCATGTATCTGTAATGCAAATTATGATTCAGATGTTTCTAATTTTAGAATACGGACGACGAAAATATGCAGAGGTAAATCTATTATTTTCTTCGTCCTTTTCTAGTATTTTATTCGTACATTGGTCATTGTAAAGGGCATCTACAGTTACTCGTCTGGGAACTATCAACTAATTGACAAAATAAAGTTAAAAAGTACACACCAAAACTAGATAGTTTCACTTCATTGGAATTAACCTCCCCAGTCGGAATATGGGGACATCACTTATGAGGTCACCATCTTCTCACTTAACTGTTGCAGTGGCTGTCTTAAATGAATCGGTATTCATAATACCATATAAGATATAGCTTGTATACATGATTACATGGTCTGTTGTTGAGCGTCCCTCACACCGTACGCTACTGGGATCTCTCATTGGTACTTAAATGGTTATCTCGAATAATGTCAGTCGACAGCCTATTCATCACATCATAAATTGTAAATGGTCGCTGGAAAGACATTGAAACTATTTGGGTTGTCAGCAAATCTACTATAGAACAAGTTAATACAGATACTAACAGCTAATGCAGTTCTTACCAATAGACAATTGTAGCACATTCGTTTGTGGAGAAGTTGCTGCCATCCTACTGCCACCGATTTTTCTTCCTAGCAAATCCTTAGTTTTTTTAGCACCGAGACGTCCGACATCGCCGTGTCGGTAATTGACGTTATTACTACTGTCCGTTTCGCCCAACTGGCGTTTCTGCTTTCACGGGCAAGGTCAGGGAAGCCTGGAGAATATATATTTAAGGATCACGTGAGCGAGAAGTTCTCGTTCTGTCTATATCGTGCGCCACGCGTGGTACTGATGCCAGTAATGCCAAAGGAGTCTTAGCGGCTGTTGCCTTCACAATTTTCACAGATTATTCCACAGAATCTGTCTACTCTTCGACCAGCGCCCTTATAATGATCTTGCCTCATAATTTCGAGAAGCCACTTACGCAAAAAAATAATGTCGGGGAGAGTGATAACAAAATGGACACGATATCTTTGAGGTATTGTTTCTCTTAGGCCTGATGAAGTAACAATGAATTTAGAGGAAAAGCATGTCAGCAACTTAATTTATTGTTATATACAAATGTATTCAGCTGTACGACTATATTTTATGAATATATGTATACATGCGCATACATTTGCTTTAAAACTTACCCACTCTATAGCAACATCTCGGCCGACGCTTATCTCCGAGTAATAACCATTTTAGGTATGGGGTAACCTAAGGTGTTTTGCCTCAGAATTTCGCCAAAAATCACGCCAAAAACCCAGGCAGCACCAACATACATAGACCTCTGCTTTAAGTTTTATAGTTTGAATACCATAAAATATTTGAATTAGTAAGCTCAAAATTGTGCCTCTTATCACCCAGGGCCATTTTCTGATCGAAATGTTTAAGAAGAAACGAACGCGTTTCCCCTAAGAAAACAAATTTGGACAGGCAGGCACCATTAGCGTGAATGAGCTTCAAGAGAATAATGCGACAGGGAATAAAGTTAATACCAGTTCAGTTTTGAAATAATGTGTTGATGATGGAGCTTAATGTAAAATACATACGTACACATATTGCGGCTTTGCTACTCCTCTAAAAATTATTTTAAGGTCTTTTAAGGTTTATTGCTTATTTTCTTATAACAAATTCAAGAAAATTGGCGCTTCAACAATTAAGGTTGTTAAATGCTACTTACTACTCAGCCACTCAAGGCAGTAGCGAGTGAAATAAGAACCGATTGAACTTCCTGAAAAACCTTGACAAACAGCAGTAGTAGAGAGGGAGGGTGCAGAAACACAGTTATTATTAGGCAACTTAGAGCATTGCACATTCGCGCTTAAAATGTATCCGCAGGTTATTTGTAACGTGATACAACGATAAAAAAAACTGTAAAGACCGCTCCTCGGCCTTTTAGTTTCGATCAAAGTAGTATCTGTTCTTATAAGCTTAACTAACTTATCGATGACCAGATTATAGATGATCTGTAAAAATGAGAAGAGACTATTAAATATTATTTCATTTCCGTGAAAGCTGGATGATCATATTGAAGGGGAAGATCGCCTCTAGTTGTTTCACCACGCAACCACAGGACACAAGACTTGCAAATTTTCGCCAAAAATCAGCCAGATCCTACTCTTAACCTTCACGAATGAATGAAGCTTTAGATGATCATTGATTGGAGAACCCGAATGAAAAATAAACATGAATCCGCGTATGCATAGTGTTACTTTAAGTGATGGTCATATTGATAATTCGGGTGTTACTAATAAGGAAACGTATTGACAAAATGTAAATTACGTTTTTCTGAGCAGCAACACTGGAGCAATGGAGTCGATTCTTAAGCGGGACCGACTATTTCTGTGAATTCTGTGAAATCCAGTCAAACTAACGAACGAAATTATAAACAAACGACTTGACAAAAACGGTGGGGATTCTAATTTTTTTTTCGTATTATTAACACACGCTGTGCATATATATTATATATACCCATGGAAAGCTTGAACTAATGTTTTTAGAAGAAAAATAATGCATGTATTATAGCTGTTGCTGCTTAGATGTACCCCTGTAGCGTTTCGAATACTACCCGCAAAATCTGTATACAGGGTTATAGGAAAATTGACCAAAGCTATGGGAGACTATCCAAATTTGACGGTCCCGAAGAAAACTTCCTGAGCATCGTTCCTTGCTCTATTCTGTAAATATAGACTTCAAGTTGAATTGAAGTGCCGTTGATTTGCTACCGTCAAAGGTGAAATGATTGGAATGGTAAATATATGGTAACCGATCTATATTAAATAAATCATTGGAAGAAAACTCCCCACGTCTCAGAGGCCGACAAACTTCGGTTAAATTCGTAAACGGCTATGGGATTTCAATAGAAGTTCTACGTAGTCTAACTAAGTTTCTGTGGATTTTTTTACTCTTCATTGGTTTTGAAATACGCGTTACCAAGCAAAAAAAAACACAATGAAAATGTTCCTGCACATTGTGAATTAGTTAAGTTTCTTAAAACGTCACGGAGCTTTTAGAACCCCTTTATCGTCTGAAATGCATGTTAAAGTTCCGCAACATGTTACCAATGGGCAACTTCGGCCCCTTCTGCAGTAATTCCATTGGTTATTTAGTAATGTTTAAGTGACTCACGTAGTCAATGAGGAGGCGAAAAAGTCAGTTTTCCAGTTTCGCTGATATCGCGTTAATCAATTTTGGTAAAAATGTATGTGGACATTATGCTTCCGGATACAATTCCCAGATATAAAACACACGTAGCTATACCTGTTAGATTGAGTAAAGGAAGTGTCCAAACTGTCAAACTTGACAAACTGGGGAACTTCATGACCAACGTAAGAGAGCTTAGACTTAATCTCAATGTTTAAGAGCACCCCGGCTATTCTTGACGAACTAAAAACCGCATTCGTTTTGCTAATGCCATAGGTATTAAAATTCATTAGTGCGAACACAGATTTCGGATACTAAAAATTAACTGCGTGCATACACTTGAGCTTGAAAGATGGTTCTATCTGAATTTTTTCTAGTAAACCGTCAGCTGTGTGATTGATTCGAAAAACGCAACTTGCCCGTATAATCATAGTATCTTACTGTTTTTCGAGCTGACCCTCAGCGTTTCCCCTATCTGACAATCATAGTTTCTATATAGAGGTGTGTATGTATATATATATATATTCGCCAGATTTTCCTGAACTTGTTCATGGGTCTCTGGTTCCAATCCTACAGGGTACATACGAATCGAAGTGGTATTTGCTTGCAGAGTTGTCAATATAGTTATTTTGCTATTTTTTACCTTATATGCTGATCCAACTTTATATGACTAATAGAAAGCAAGCGATTAGCATCTGCGGTAGTTACAACGCATAAGAATGTTCCGGGTTATGTTGAGCAAATCACGTGTTACTGTTGTTATCGTTGTTGTTAATGTCGGTTGAATCGAAGAAAAATTCTCTCACCTGACCGTCTGTTGCTCTTCTACTTTCTCTTCAGGTTGATTTTTTAATGATTGTCTTCTATTTTCATAGTTCTTTCGTTAGACAACGATGTTGCATCACTCTGCGAGCGGGTGGGCACTAGAAGCTTGAATGATGCTTCTATTCGATGACGGCCTATGAAGCCAGATGGTGACTGCCCAATCTTCTCACCTGGGAGATTTTCGTTCTCATAACTATGTTTCTGGGGGCGTGGGCTGTACGTCACCAGAAGACGTCAAGGTCAAATGCTTTGAAGGTCGTCTGTGGGAGCAGTTGCTTTGTGAGAAACGTTGCTCTTGATGCTCGCGAAAGTCTCAGTAGCAAATGTTGCTTCAGAATTGTCGTTATATCATAAATTCATTAAAATAGAAGGAGCGCAATTTAGGTCTTGAGGGTTTAGACGGTGACTAAAACCATACTGATAGCCACCGCCACAGTAATTTTGATTTTACCGGAACGTTTATTAAAATAATCAGCTTTTTGAATTGGTTGGGCTCAACCGTGTCCACAGATACCGGGGTTTGGTTCATTCGGAAGAAATCGGAAGGACATCAAATTTAGAAAAATATGAATACGGATCTAATGTTCGTTCAATGTCTTTTAACTCTAATTAGTGCAGCACTTTAATGTAAAGCATGAATGAATAACTTAGTACAATTACTTCAAAAGACATAGTATAACATTTGTGCAGGCTATTATAGTAGTTACAAGATAAGGGGGTCTGCATTGTGTTTCCCAATATAAAAGTCACGTGTTAGTACACATCTGTTGTCTAATAAAATATCTTAAAATAGTCTAATTTTTAACAATTCAAGACTAGACATGGCTCGAATATCGCCTGAGAAAATGTTACACCCTCGTCCAGCTTATACCCCGACACCTCCCCTGCAATGACTACTGGTGGCAACTTAAGGACTATTTTCCGTGAATACGACGACGCTGAGGCCAATGTCATGAATAATTTTGAACACTACTAGACAAGATATCAAGGCAGGATACTGGAGGAAGAATACTACGTTCTTTCCTCTTCATCGACGCTATAAGCGATATGTAACAAGGAGAAACTTCTGTATAAGATGGCGCAGTTTTACAAGATAAAAACCTTTATTGAGAATTATGTCAGGTTAAAGCAGTGAACCAACTTCTCTTATGAATGTCTGTTTTCGCATAAATCTAAGTTTAAACTTGCAAGCTTGTGGCCGCTATAATGAGCCTTCCTCTGGATATCGTCCTGCCTTTAGTTATTGTGTCTAGCGCTGCGAGTATTTTGATGTCTAATACAACCGTGGACAGGTTGAATCACAGTCAGATCATTGCAGTACAAAGTGGATAAATCTCAATTTCATAGTTGCCAATTGGAAAAAATTGCGACGAACTATTTTTTTTATAAAATTTCTAACTTTATAAGCTTTGATTAATAGGGGTTCTTATTTAAGAAATATTTATATTATTTTTAATAGACTAAAGAAACTCTAAAAATATATGTGATACATGTTAAATTGCAGAGATTTCACTGCATGAAATTTGTATTACTATTGTCTAATATATTTTGATACGTAAGCCGACAAACAGTATTTAATTTTCGATCGAATTTTCGAAAATGTGCTTTTTGTTTGGGTGTTTTTCGCTCTGGTGAAAGTATATTATAATCGACGTTTATTATAACTACTAGCCAGATATTCGTTTTAGACTAAAAATATCTGCATAAAGGTTCGTTGGTTCCTAGTAAGTCAGATAGCGACAGTTTGGAGTTAAATAGCTTTGATATACGAAGTAGCTTGAAGCAGCGCACAAACTACTTGGCTTTAAAAGTCGAAATACATCACATAAATTCGAAACGGAGGTTTTATTTAACCGCATTGTAGAATTTATTACACCACTTAAGTGTTGTGCCTCCTTTCCTACACAATCTCTATGTTAGTATTTTATATTCGCAGAAAGTAACGGCCCATTTCGTCGTATTTAAAACCTACTACATGCTCTTTACTTACCCGACCCATTTACCAACCTTTGGGATGGACGAGCATGACCATTCTAACCTTCCAGCATGGAAATCGGGTATGAGAGTCAGCCACGAGTTGAATAACATCAAGAGAGCCTCTCTCTATAACACACTACATAAACAACTAGCCTCAAAAGCCTAAAGAAGAAGCTCCAATCGAAGATACGAGGTAACTCCTTGACATTCATTCGTCAAGTGCAAAGGCAATCCATCCGACTATCTTCACAGAAGCAAGTATATTTTATAAGCGTGAGAGGCACTCCAAGCCAAACAGTCGTTGTATATTCTAGAGCTTTTAATATACTTTATCAGGGATTTGCTGATTCAAAGAGTCATTGATAGAGACAGTGGTTCAGACATCATCTTGGATAATTCGAGTGATCTAGATATGCTAGACGAATGCAACAGCGCTGTCGTTGGCCTGTCTCGATGTGAGTAGAATATGTGTTTGGTGCTCGATTCCATCGATCAATTTATCGAACGTCCAACAACATAGCTCTATGTATTTTTTTATCATCATCTGTGGTGCTTTTTTAAATGTAAAGTTAAAGACAAAAGCAAGTAAGACAAGCTCAAAAGGTCATGTATTCATTGAAGGTACAATTTTAGAATGGAGCGATAGTTGTAGTAAACATATATAAAATATTAGTAAAACTATGAAACTTCTAGCACACTGACGTACGATAAACCGAAACAGAAACTTTATCAACACACAGGTACATAATACTTCATCGATATACAGGTGCGGAATACTTTATTTATACACAGATATGAATAGTTTGTCGATCCGGTGGCTTGGTGCATTTGTGTGAGCCTTGCAATTGGAGCAGAGCCCGTACACGGGTTCCAGCCCAAAGTTTCGTTTATATGCAGGTGAAAAAGAATAGTCAAGGGGCGCATCAGGCCCTGGTGGGGATACCCCTGGTTCGGGACAAATCTTATTTGAAAATCGTTATCTCAAAGGAAGGGAGTCAATCCCTGGAGGTTCTTCCTTCCGCGAATATAGGCACAATGCCAGAGATTCCGAGTTTTCATATACTCGTATGTTTCCATCCGAAAAAAATAGTGTTGCCGCATACCTGCCATTGTGAAGAAAAAGTGAGTTTTGTTGGACCCAAGAAACGGGATCAAACTTAGTCAGCCTTTGAACAACACCTCCACACGTGCACCTGGGTCAGCATACATTGCGTGCATCGGGGAACTCTAGGGTCTATACGGAAGTGACGAAAAACGGCCAAATGTGGTATCTCTTGTGCAAAGCCATCAGATCCAGACTCTACTTTGGGACATTACAGGTACACTCTCTGCTTCATGAGTATCGGAAAGGATCCGCAGGTACGCGGGCAGAAGAGCTTAAGCTGTCTAAGTATGAAGAGTTATTGTGTGAATGAGTACAAATCTCTGCTTTTAAGACTTTAGGTGGTTCGATTCATTTACGTGAGACTTGCTAGTAAAAGTGAATAAAAGGCTATACGAGGCTACTGGTGACATTCGCTGGTAGAACCTTTTCCACCTTTTATATGTTGACACCTCCCGATTGTTTTTATGGAGTACCAAATAAATTATATAATAAGCAAGCCTGTTTAACGAAAAATCTGCTGGTTCCGAGCTTTGTACCAAAATAATTTTTAATACAGTTTACTTTGTTGTAACATCATCCGCATCTGTAATATTGCTCTCAAGTTTGGAGTGCCAGGTTGATTCAGATCTATCCTATTTGTTAATTTTTACTTGTACATAATATTAGCTGTCGTTTCGGGTCATCTCAAACGAATTCACTAACAGCTCGAGTTTTTTTGTATTACCCCTTTCCAGCGAAATTCCTGGCCCGTGGCCATCTTTACCTGTTGTTGGCACCAACTGGCAATATTGGGGACATAGGCAAGATTCCCAATTGCATAAGGCGTTTGAAGACAAATTGCAGAAATACGGGCCAATCTGCAAGGAGGAATACCAGTTTAGGAGACCCGTTGTTCACCTTTTTGACGCCGAAGACTTTCCCGCATTATATCGGTATAAGTTGTTAACTTTATATAACCATAAAACGAATATCAAATTAATCAGAATCGAACTTAATACAAATAGACAGAGAGGGGGGCTCGATATTAGAGAGGTTTACGCATTGCTGTGTGTTGAATCTCGGTGCTAGCGATAGGAATATGTGCGTAAAGGTCCCCCCGGAGTATATATATATATATATATATATATATATATATATATATATATACAAAAACAGTCTAATACGCAATATATATATATGTGGTATAATATCAGGTACGAGATGAGGTGTTCAACTTATATTGGTTTATTCTAGCGATGTCTCCCTTCTGATCCAAGCCAGTTTAAGAGTATGAGCTCCACATAGATGCTTGCAGTTGTTAATCTCTATACTTTTCCTTTTGTATTCCGAAAAAGGGCTCAGGGAAGTTGTCCAATTCGTCCCCCAGTTGAATTCGTTTGCAAATACCGCCGTGACAATCCTGATCGCTATCCAGGGGTTGGCATCAGTAATGCGCTCGGCGAGGAATGGCACTTGCTTCGATCTGCTCTAGCGCCAGTTCTTAAACAAATTGGCGATAAGGATTTTATTAAGGTAGGTTTGTTAACAGGGCGAATTGCACTTTTGAAATATTTGATCTCATTTTGTTTAACATTTAATCTACGGAAGTTATTTAGATGTATTCCTTATCATTATGCAACAAGTTTTCAATAATATGCGAATCGCATTAAAAACAATTATATATATCTCTTTTTATTCACACGAGTTGTGTAATATTATAATATACCTATTTTACAAACAGTGTGGTGGTTTATAAATATGTTACAACGTGCTTTCGCCAGTGGCTGTGGCGAGAGTTCGGTCGTTGTTGCTGTTATTATCTACACTCAATTTCATCAAATGGTTCAGTGATCTTATTTGATTGCACTCGCCCGCATGATATTTACAACATTTAGATCCGCAGAATTTACATTTGCAGCGATCATTTGCGTCGTGGTATCCCTCGGATTGACATACAAGGTGGTGGAAGCCGTGTACGGCGAACCTAGTGATATGGTGTCTGTTTACTCTGCCGCTAAGTTTCCAAGTGTCATCTGTCATGGCCGGCGTCATAGAAAATAAAGGGTCCACCTCATTCTTCTTCCTATTTTGGCAGTCAATGAACGTACGATAATGGTAATTAAAAACAATTCATAGCTTCAAAAGAAATATTTAATTAAGTGCTGTGTAAACATTTAATTGCAGGATAGTTACGGCGCTCTTCAATGGGAGATTTGCCAAGATTGGGTGCGGCACCTTGAAGATCTCGCTTCGGGCAATGGAGGCATCGTGGCCGACATCCAAGACTCGATCTACATGCTGGCACTCGAATGTTCGTAACGTTGCTCGCACTGTTAGCACCCTATTTCAGGAGTTAAACGTACCTTGTTTTAGTTGACTGACAGCGATACACTCTCTAAGTACAGTGCGAATTTCCTGGAGTGAACCCTTAGGGAAGTCAATCAAATCTTGCTTTATGGACACGTTATGCACACAGCGTATGGTTGACACGAACCAACAACACCTTCCAAATTCGGCTTCGGCCGGCTCTGTCTGAGCTGATTAGTTCCCCACCATCAAATGCCCATCTAGCTCCGTATTCTAAACTTAACTTTTTCTAAGGTTTCCGAATCAAGTTCATTCTAGAATTCTAAGGTCTAAAGGCATCGCAGACAGTATTATATATAAGAACATTATCATAATACAACTAACTCTGCGAAATTACCAATTTGTAATGTTGTCAGAGCGAGTGCATGAGTGTGATCGGGGCTCGGATCCATTCCTCTGTGACAAGTTAATGAATATAACATGAAAATATATCTCGTATAAGCGCATAACAACGAACATATCCTGGGGTGCCCAAAAAATCCTGATTTTAGAAGATACTGTGGTAAATGTAATAACGTGCCGCCTTCTATTGTTATTTTCCTTGGAAATTGCAGCTATGTTCGCTCTGTGTCTGGAGCGTCGATTAGGGTGCCTTGCTGGGAATTTGAGGGCAGTAAAGCTCGTGGAGGCCACCAAGAAGCTTTTCAATTCATATCAGAAACTCACCTATGGAAGTCCCCTCTGGAAGAAAGTGCCCTCCTACCGGTACGATGAGTATACTCAAACTGAGGACACGATTTACAGGTAAGCGTTACTTGTGAAATGTTATTTCTATGAAGATAAAATGTCTGGCAATCCGATTCAGTCTCAAGTAGTTACCGGTTTGTACTATTTGAGTCCTTATTTATGTACACAATATTGACTGCAAATGTTCTTCCTCCGAGAGCGGTTAGGAAACAGCAAAGAAACTTTACGGAAATGCTTTTTATTTTAAATTGAAAGGATTATATTATTTCATACCTGTTTGATGTCGCAGACTTCCGAAAGAGGAGGTTTCGCCAACGTGGAAGTATGTGACTCTCCAAGACAGAATACGCCACGATGGAGTGCCCGTTGGGAACGGTCCTGAGCAGTAGTCTATTGATGCTGTTCATAGATCTTACAAAAATACTCTCGATAATGATAGTGATATTCTATTAAACATTTTGTTCACGCTGATGATGTTATTAGGGCATGCGGTTCGAACTCGCCGCTCTTTAAATGCCAATAACTTTTGAGCTAAATGAGGTAGAACAAAGATTTTTTGCTTTGAGTTAGAGGTACTCTCCCGCTTTATTGACACACCGATTCCATTACCTATTGACATTCCGATTTCGTTATCTATTGCTTTTGTGAGTAAGTCGACGGTTGCATGTGAAACCCCACCTATTGCCCTCTTTAATACATGGAAACAACCATAATCGCATGGGCTTAAATCAGGAGAATATGGGGGTTGATGCCATCGCTCAATATTGTTCCTCTCCATCCACGCCGTAATTTCAGCAGTGCGGTGAGGTCTTGCATTGTCGTCGAGTAACCACACTCAGTGCTGTCGATCCCCACGCAATTTGTTCATCAATCCTTTCAAGAAGCCGAGATATCGGGGAGCATTGAGTTTTTCGTTTGCTGCTAATATTTCGTAATAGCAAACACCCTTGATATCCAGAGCGAGTATCATCAACACCTTTCGTCCGAGTCTATCTGGCACTGCCACAGACGTTGCCGCTTCACCTTGTCGGAGCCACTGTTTTGCTTGGTCCTTCTCAGGGGGTCTATCCAGGCTAACCATGTCTCGTCTATCGACACTGTGTGCTCTAAGCGAGTGGTTTGTTGCGTATAAGTCTTCAAATTAAATGTCGAACACTCCACACGCATTTTCATCTGCTCAGCAGTCAGTATATGGGGAACCCATTTTGCATTGATTTTCTTCATCTTCTGTATATTGGTGATAATACTATGAGACGTTGACTGAGGAATCCCAGTTTCAGCCGACAAAGACCTCATGGACCAAGCTCTGGTTTGCTCAAAAGCTGCCTTGATTCTGTCAATCCGATCGTCCCTTGTCGCACCTGATGTCTGGTCCCCACCTCGGTGGTCATCGGTGTCCATATCTCCACTGTTAAATTCCGACGCAACTTTAAGATAGGGAATTTTAAGCCCAATGTAGTTTTTTGGCTTATTAAAGAAACTGTAATTTTTGCAATGCTTGAGTTCGCTAGGATGTCATGTAAACCACTATATGACTTCACTTTCGACTGTCATTAAAGGGCCGAATAGGGCATTTCCGTTTGCAATCTGAAGGTATTGAACAGCTGGCGATCGCGCCTGGCCACAATCATGAAATCGCTATCCTCATACGCGCCCGGGCGGACCCGGGGTATACAGAAGAAATTAGGTATTCAGAAATTGCACCCGCAACCTCGTTATCTCGATGAGTTGAGATGAGGCGTAGAGGGGTGTCTGTTTAGCTGCTTGGGGGCTGAACTGCCAGCGGGTTGTAATAGGTACCCCAGGTAGATATTTGCCGGATCATGCAGTATGTCACCGTCACCTGATCTGTCTAAGAGTGATGACACCGCACAGAAAGATCTTCGAAATCACACCCGAATTAGAATAGAGCAAATGACGAGTCTGATGGTTCGTTGTCGACAACTTATTTAGTATTCTGCAAAGAAAATAGTGACTATTAGAAACCAAGAGTGAATGTTGGCCGTGTACTACTGAATATTCATTTCCTATTTACATTAACTTGTTTCAGGTTGACGTCGGAATTATTGGCAGAGTGTTCTGCTTCTACAGAGCAAAGTCGGCTCCTGAAATCACTCTTATCATTGCCGAGTTTCACGTGGAAAGATATACAGTTAACGGTCATTGACTTTATAGTGGGTGGGACTTTCACCATGACTCAGACTTTAACCTTCTTCATACATCAAATAGCAGTTCATGGAACTGTTCAAGCCACAATCTACGATGCTTTGCAGCAACAGGAAAACAAGCGGGGAGAGGTACTTGCCAGCCACCCTTATATCAAGGTATTAACGATTTATAACTCTGTTTGTTTCATTCTCTAATTAAAGAGTCGATACTAATCACGTTTTTATTAAGTCACTTCTGTGCTTGAAGTTGTAAGACGCCAAATTAAAACAGAAGGTAGCTTCTGTTTGAAGTTTAGCTCGCTAATAAGGGCTGCCTGCACAAACGTGTTTTTAGTTAAATTGCTAAATAGTTAAAACAATTCTATTTATTATTCAGACAGTAACTAAACTAATTTTTGTGATCCAGAAAATTCTCTATCTTTTGGACCTTGATGACTGTACTTTTACCCTGAGTTCTTGCCCTATACTAGTAAGTACGTGTTGAGTATATTTATTTTTTAATAAGAATTCTGCTCCACTTTACTCAAATAGCGAACCACAGGCAAAATCGTTTCAAGGTAGTCTTACTTAGATAGTAAATACCACTGAAATAAAGTGTAACAAATATGTGCTCCATTGTGATCATGTACGTTATCACCAATGGTTCAAATAGAAAATGACATACGTACCCTTCCAGAAATACGAGGAAAATGAATCGTTATACGTTAGGGGTTCCCTTAGGTGTGAGCAAAGAACCGACATGTGTCTGTTTTCCATGTTCCTGTTTCGTTGTTCTGGCATTCTGTAGGCTTGCTTGAAGGAGACATTTCGACTCTCGCCATCCGTGCCAGGTCTTATGAGGATACTTCCACAGGACACCGTACTCTGCGATTACCATATTCCCGCCGGAACGGCCGTCTTTGCAAATTCCATGATTGCTTGCCGCAGTGAGGTATGTGAGCTTTATGCTTAGTAGAATCAATTTCTTTTTTTTTATTTTAAGCCGGTACCATTTGGAAGCTCGACTATTCTTTCGATTAGAACTCCTCTTTTTTCTCAACAGAACAGCCTAAAGTAAGTGAACATCTGCAGAAATCAGGAGTAAATAGATAACGTCGATAGTGATTCGGGATTTCAATCATATTAGAATCGTATCAATAATTGTCGCGTCTATTCTTGTAGGAGGTGGAAAAACAAAGCCTAATTTAATTTTTTTCGAAGGTTAATCTTAGGGGCCTTATTATAATAACTAAACATATCAAAGTTTATTTTAAATGGTAAAATAAGTTTCCCCATTATTACAATAGACAGCAATATCCCACATCCAAACACACTAATCAATACCCATTTGTTCGGATAAAAGTTAGTAAAAATACGCTTTCTCTATGGATCCACTATATTCTTTTATGCATTCTCGCATGATACAACTATCTACACTTGCGAAGATACAATTGTTGTTGAACAACCATAATGAAAATGGCAGTGAATACCCCTTTTTTCCGATTCCGAGTGACATGCGTCTCAACTAGGTAAAAAGGTACAGCTGGAAGCAAACCGTGTCAGGCACACGCATCGGGTGTCACGCGGTCGATCACAGGGGTTTCTTTAATGACGACGCTTCTGTACATTGTAACGTAGAAGTAGGCAGATATGTGCCACGCATTTTAAATAACAAAGTGGGGGCGAACATGTTTTAACTCATTGCAATAATGTTAGCTCAACTTTATATTAATTTAATGGTACTCTTGACACTTTTGCAAGCCGATCGGAATTCGAAATTTGACTAGCTCGAAATGGGTTGGTTTAGAAACATAACGTAGTCGAAACACTAGAGCGCTCCATTGAGCAGTGGTCGAAACACTAGTTCAACACTATCGCTGCTCCTTGAGAATATATATCGGCTGGCTAATATATTCGCCCACTTCATATACCACTACAACACAAACATCTCCGTGTACTTTTGTGAGAGCAAGAGCCATGTGATTCTGTAGTGAAAACGCTACACCCGGTTTTGTGTGTTTTAACTACACAAAGAACTTAATCGGCAACTGATATCTTCGAAAGTATTCCAATGATACAAGTTCAGGAATAGGTTCTGATTTCAAATATAGTTATTACACCCACCGCTTTCGTATAAAACATCCGTGCGCATGACAAACAAATGCTTTGTATTTTATGAGTCTGTCAGTGCGTAGGCAAATACACAAAATTCTTTTCCCGGGTTCGCTTATATCATCACATATAATAGTTGGTGCATAACGGATATTAAATAATAATGATAGATACCAATCAAATTATAAATAGAAACATTGTATCAAATACTAGTATCTATATATATATATATATATTTTAGTCGGTGCCTTCAGAACTTCCCTGTGGAGTCTTCGCTGATTGGATACAATATTTGCTACATAACCTTAGAGAGAGCGCCATAAAGCAATGATTAGGTTACCCTAATATACCTATATATATATATATATATATATATAAGCTGTAAAAAGACTGAGGGCCGAACCCGCGTCATCAGTCTATTTAGAGTCACAGGCGTATTCATATTGGTTCTTTGAATACAATTGGTAGGCGGTTTTAGGTATCGAAACCCCAGATAGGGACGTTAGACTGCATTAAAAAGGTGTATAAAGTGTGGGGCATATGTCTACATACACGTTGCATTGGTTTGAAATTGCCCGATATATATATGTATTGGTTGAATTATCTAGCGACATTTAGCATCTACCTATATCCAAAGACTAATAATATGGTAAATATTATATAAGTAGTGGAATGAGCAGTCATAAACTGGGTCGTAAATGTAATGCTTTTTCTTTCAATATGTCACTCGGGCATAATGCAATCCCTCATGAGAATCTCGGTAGGGACGTGTGCAAGCTATTTAGACGCACTTTAAGAATCTTACAAAGATTATTATTTTGATCACTCATTGACATCCTTACCTGTCCGTATGGCCCAAACTATCCTTCCAGAGATAGAGACAAAGCTCAAATGGCTTCTTGACTACCGGCAAGTACAATTGTATTGATACTTTAAACATCCTCAATCTATCGCGCTTTGAAATCACGTTATTTCATTGGTATAAACGATTGGTAAGATACGATTGTTATTCCGCGATTGTTTTCGTTCGATGAACATTTACAAAATAAAAATAGTGTCCATGCACACTTTATACCCTGCCTCCACCTTCTTGAAATCGCGTGAATATACAATATATACTACAATATACCGAACAACAGATTAAAATACTCTACGACGTCCTGTTGCTGGTGCAACTGTCAAGACCCGACAGGCATCGTTTTGGTACGACGCACTAGCCTTCTATTGTACTCCTATATGATTTGAGCAATGTGTTGTTGTTTTTCCCGGTTGCGACGGTCATTCAGCTTTCTACTCGAGGGCAAGGCTGTGGCAACATGGTCGTAGAGCTAAGTGCTGTTAGATGTCTCGGAGTTGCAAGGGGATTAGAGACAAAGGGGGAGCTGGGTGTCCCAGTAGAGCCTAAATACGACACGGTACGTACAATACTTGCCATATTAACAATTGCTCTAATTATGGTAAGTGTTCTAAATTATTACAAGTATCAACTTATAATTTATAAAATTATTAACCGAGAACACACACATTGGTTTTCTTTCCAAAGTAACTGGACTGTTAAAAGAATCAAACAATAATACGTACTATCCCGCTATTTCATTCTAACAGATGAGAGAGAGCGTTGTCGTTTTTGAGAGAAAACAGCGTCGCTTGTTTCACTAATCCAAGGCAACTCTATGATGACTTTCGCTGGAGCACCACTTGAGGAAATAATACCTCCACTTTCCGCGTCCGGTACGCCCACACTGACCGAGACAGCACCGAAATCACTAGGGTTAGAAAGACTCAGACTATAAATACTGCAAGGTTTTGGTTACGTGACTGCAAAGTGCTTCCGTGTACTAAACTGTTGATTGGTATCGGGTTTGCTAATAAAAGCTGATTCCTGAGTTTCGCATTTAAAATTATCTAAAATGAGTTTTGTGCTACCAATTATCAGGTGTGAATACGAACTTTTTGGTGTGGACAAACATGAGATGAGGCGTCCAATATCGATGACAAAAAGTGATCATAAGGGCACCACGTCCCACAAATCAAGGCTCATGCTCAAGTTACTCTGTGCGTCAATTCGACTATTTAAAGTGTTCCGCGTATGATCGGTAAACACTATTTTATGGACTAACCGCTTGATGCAACGGCGAACGTTACGACCAGTCCTGGGAAGTTTTTCTGCAGGTGACTGATGTCCTCTACGTTTTCGCTTTGCGCCACAGTTACGAAGCCTAGATCGGACCCTCCAACAATCAAGTAAAATCGGCAAAATAGAAGATTCAAGTCAAATATTTAATCAAGCGCCTTTGACATCTGTGGAATTGTCGAAGTATGACAGCTCCATATAAGTTAATATACAATTTAATAACTTTTGTGGTTCTGTTCAGGTTTCTCTGTGTATCTACAGTTCGAATTGGCGATCTATTTTTGGTTCAATGTCATTATTTATCTATCAATGATATATACCATGTATTATTACAACTTATGCAAACTTCCGGGTCCTCAGTTTGATCTACCACACCTTCTGGAATTTTCAATACGTTTTCTACACTTACTACATTTATATGCAACTACTACGTTACAGTAGGTGCCAGATGAGTAATCTATTACTTAATGACCCACAACTTCTATTTTCTGGTTAGCAAAGCCAATATTTTGTAATATGAACGGGTTAGCCCTTCTTACTATCTTCGTTGTTTTCTTGATACACGTATTCGACCACCGCTGGAGAAATTTGTTCAGCCGGGTGGACGGCAGTAAGTTGGACTGCCCATTGAGAGTAGAACCACATACCCAGGTGTGATGGCATTTTACCAGCTATTTCATCTCGATATATTTTTTTCGCTCTGCTTCGGCCACAAGGGGTTAATATGTACATAGTGTCAATAAGACATCTGCTTCGATGTTGTTTTTCAAAAACGTCCCCACCAGAGATTTGAACCAGTAATGTACCACTCATGTCTGGTGCTAGCTGCTCATCACTCGCCCAGGCCACGCCACCACAGCCCTGCTTAACCTGCCAGATGCAACGTGTGCTCATCTTACTGTCTTCAGACAGAGAATTCCTATAACGTAGCAAACTATAGCCACGCAGCTACTGTGGATGCACGCGTCAAGCACCGCAGCATAAACAACCACCCGCAGAATGAGGTCCCGCCCTGGCGCCAGACGGGCGCCGGCATTTCGACACAAACATGCCAAGGTAGAACGGTGTGGTACCACTCCCTACGACAGATACGACCTTAGGCAGACCAGAGACAGGTCTACAGTGCGTCTTGGCTCCTCCTCACTCGAAGGCGCCTAATCACACATACAGTTTGCCATCGCCTACGGCACTTCGACAGGCTATAAGTACAACCACGAGGCTCGTATGCGGTACCGAAAGAGTGAGGCAATTAAAGTGAGGTGAAACATTCAAACATCGCGAGAGACTTACGAACAAACCAATCAATTTTTTTCATTTTCCGCGAGTGTTAAGGAACGACAGCGAGAATGGCTTTTGCTATTCCTATTGTAAAACAAAACTACGCCCTCTACGGGAAGAACTCGCCTGGAAGCAGCGGATTTAATTCGGCCTCCAGCAGTCCTGTTGGCTCGCCCCCCAAAATCGCAGTGCCAAGCGTCTTGCCTGTCAAACATCCACCCCTCGCCCGCTCTGCGTCCGCCCGAACCGCCACCACGTCTGAAACCAAATCCAAGAAAGAAGTAACCCGCAATTCTAATAGTTTCAGCTCATTCCATGAGGCTCTCGTTGTTAAGCTCACTAAGGCTGTTCGTAAAATCAGCCGTTGACATTCTATGAGTCCAACCGCAGAACAATAATGTATCGTTCGCATCGAATAGTACCCTACGAGCATGTCGGTTGGTGGCATCCTAAACTCCTCTGTTTAGGGATCACTGTAAAATCAAGTTGAAGTCTGAGACCTCACTCAACTCCGGATCATTGCGGATACAATGAACTAGTCTGGACGAAGCAGGCCTGTGCAAATGAATAAGGCATGACAACGCCGTGATTCATTTGCCTGTTGAACTAATACGTGACTGTTGGATGGATCTCAAAATCCGACACATTGAGTTGTCCAAAATCCAACGCTCGCACCAGTCCTGTGCGAAGTTACGTGTGCGACAACTAAGATTACACTTCAGAAGGACGTGCGGAGTACTGAAACACCAGCAGCAGTGGAGCTGCCTCAAAGATAGCCGACAGGCGACGACGAGTGCGCAAAACTGGAATGTGTGCATCATTCAAAGCTAAACAATTAATCCAAGTACAGAGTGCCTTCAAGAATAAAGAGCGGTACCTAAAGCATTATCATCATTTTCATTGATCACTTTGTTTAGTTTGAGTTCACTATACATATACTAAAATAAGCGCGAAGATAAGCTGATACTGTAATAAGGGTTAATAGTAGAAATGATCAGAATCCTTCGAGTGTGTGCAATAGGTCAGTAACAGTACATTGTTTGCTTTCTAGAATAGTGTTTTCTATGATTGCACTGTATTTTATGTGGTTGTTGTCGATGTTGCAACACAAGGGATTCAACTGCGACCATTTACCCGATGCTCATTTTTATTCAGTCTGGCCTTGCAATGAAGTATCACAAGCGTGACCGGGCAGACGGTCCCTTCAAACGTTGATTGCATGTACCACATCAAGGCTAGTTTATAGCTCGGACGCTACAATGAAATGTAGATGTTTTTCTATCTAAAAATATCTTTCGCCCATCGTCTAGATACGCCAAATGGAAAGGGCGTGTTTGTCGGTGTGGTCACATAATCTCTGACAAGTGTTGGAATCTAAGTACGTGGCTAGTCTGTCTATCTGTAGATATTTGCTCTATCCTATCGTTGAGTCGGGTGAGCCGTTTGCTTCAGCACCCGAGACGACCCTGGCCGAGCACACTCGGTTGAAATTTGTCCCGCCAAGCTGGCGCCACTTGTATTCGCTTATATACTACATTTCCCAGGCAGCATGAACCCGGATACCAAGTACGACGCGCTGCTCTATAATAGCCGTTTTGACTACTAGACTCGTTGCCACTTACATTCACGTTTTCTAAATATAGCGAGTGATACTCTGATGAGCTTCAGGGCTGTACCTAGGGAAATTGTCGCATATGGAAACTAACAGATGAAGCTGGCTTGTAGATGTACATACCTAAAAATATGTTTTTACTTAACTTGAATTAATCCCTATCAATCAATACTCACTGATTATATGTTTTGCATAAGCAAAACATAATAATAATAATAATAATAATAATTATTATTATTATTATTATTATTATTATTATTATTATTAATTATTAATTATTATTATTATTATTATTATATTAATCATTATGTGTTGAATATAGGCTATATATAATATAATGTAATCTTATAAATTAAGTCTTCGCGTCGCAGAGAAACGAGCTTGTATATGTTATGTCTTTCTGCGCTATGAATACAGCTTGTGAGAAATTTTGTAGGTCCAATGGTAGACCATTTGAAAAACTCGCAGACGCTATTAGGCATTCCCACCGTTCGGATCGATCAGGATAAGTCCTTTCGAACAATTCTTTATTCTGCTAAAAGGGAGATACGAACTACGCATATCGCTTTCAATGGCACAGTGATATGATCCTACATATTAGGGAACCTCTATCATGCTAGTATTTAAGTTTCTTTTTTGAATTTCAAGTTTGTTGCTGCTGCGAAACATCGTTGTTTTTTCTTCTCATATAAGGATTTCACAGCGCTTAACTTATTGACTGGCTTAAGGTCACATGAGAGACAATTTTTATTCAGACCATTAAACAGTGTAGCATCGCTTTTACTGTCAAGCAGACCACAGTGGCCTTGATTGTTCAGTTTTTATTTAGTTTTATGGTTTGGGGCCCCAAAATTAGTTTTATAAATAAAAAAAAAAAGCATTAAAATGAACGCATGGTTATAGGTGTATAGTTTTCTGAACTAATCACTCAGAATTAAAGCACAGACTGCGCGTGACGTCAAGGCCAAGATGGTTTCAGAGCGTTAGACTGAGCTGCAGGCCAGATGTATTGTCTCGTGACATTAGTTGAAATGTTCGGTAACAGTAGGTTTACTTTAAGTCCACCGCACCGTTCTGACTGCTGCGTACTTCAGAGAGAGGAAACAGATAGCTATCTCAAACAGATGCGCCGCTTAATGGTCTCGTAATGAGCCAAACTCACCAGTCGGCCGAGAACGTCCCATTGTTTGTTTGGTGTCGGAACGACCGGCCACTGAGGATAGGAGTCTCCTACACAAGTGGACCTCCTTCTTTAATAAGAGAACATTACAGACTGCCTTCATACTTCAGCCTCCTTATGATAAACCTAAATATGGGTATGCGATCGATGTGCAATGATGACATGCTTACCAGTTAGGTCAGAAATAGGTTGTAGAGTTCCACAGACGCTGGGGACACCAAAAAATAGAGGATTAACTTTTCAGTCTTACACTATTATAACAAACCTTATAATGGTTAATAAGTAATAAATATTCAATAATATAATATACAAATATTTAAAATATTTAAATACGAAGGAATAATATTCCATACTGAACCATTCGCTCGCCAAATATCTATCGCGTATTATAGCACCGCAAATGTATACTGCGTTAAGGTGTTCAATCTATACATTTATCAATGAGTGTTCAAGCTATAGATCCAGTACATTTGAAAGAAGTCAGTCGAAATTACATGCCCATATATGAATCATGCTGAAAATTCTAACCAAGATAATGTAAACTTAAGGAGAACTGTTTTGATTGACTAACCCCACATGTTTTAGAAACTTCATCATTTACTCATCTGGTGTTATTTCATATACGTATTCACTGCAACAGCTGATGTGAAATTCTGGAAACATTTGGCGTCAGGTGATCTACTTTATTTAATCACCGATTGCTGGTTAAGAAAAATACAAGTAAATATGAAAACTGTCTGAGAGATGTAAAGAACACAGCTGACGTGCGCTTCGGAATTGTTCAGGACAATAAACATTGTTTGTCTAATGTTAGTCACAAACCTTTTCACACTTTCCATGTGCCGCCTTCCTCTATGTCAACCCTCGGTACCTCTTTGTAACATTGCTTCAACAATCTGCCTAGAGGGGGCCATACTATCAATTGTAGTATTGGCCAGAAGTAGAGGTAACTCATAGCCTTTTGCTATTCTTGGTCTTATCCGAGTGGTAGTTCATACTGGATTTATCGGGGCTTTTGAATGCAAAGCAGTGTTAACCACATCCCAGCAAACCAGGATTTCTGAGAATCGTACCGACGACGAGAAGTCCTGCCTCAATATAGGGTACCGCGAGTCTTTATGATGTGCATAGCCGGTAGGTACCTCAGCGGGCTAGTTTTGGGAATTCAGCCAATTGAGCTTAGTAACCAATTACAGACAAAATTATAATCCTCTGAGCATACGAACTAATCTCCACGAGAAATTGTTGTTTACACGCTCAGCTCGTGCAACTTCAATAGCTCTTATCATATTTAGGCTGTTTTTTTTAGGGTCACTTTTCCGAGTGATTAGAAACTGACTATACATGTAAACTGGAAAAAACAACGTTTTTGAATGGAAATTTGCTAAACGGAGACGGTGGCGGTAGCCACAATGTATGCATGTTAACCTTCTAGAGAATGTGTAACGTAGGTTAATCTGATGAGTCGAGTTCAGATGTGAAGCCTGAAGAAGATCAATTTAAACGACCTCAATTGAAGAAAGAATGAAGCAGCAACAGCAGACATAAAAACTGACCCAAATAATGAAAATTTAAGAGATTTTTGACCTAATGTTCGATTTGAGGAGTACATAATCAAGAAAAGGGTTTGTACTCAAACCATCCAAAGCACATATACAACTAATAATTAATCTAGCCCCATGGTGCATAGTCAGCATCATAAATACTTAACAGCTTCGAACAAAAATAAACAATATGGGTACTGTCTATAGCCCTTTTTTATATATAGCATAGTTAGCAAGTTAGAATCATCAAAACTGTGGCTTTCCTCAACTGTAAGCCTCTTATTATTTCTTTTTATTCACAGTAGTTGTGTAATATTATAATATACCTATTTTACAAACTGTATGCTAAGTTTATAAATAAAGTTACAAGGTGCTTTCGCCAGTCGCTGTGGCGAGAGTTCGGTCGTTGTTGTTATTATCTACATTCAATTTCATCAAATGGTTCAGTGATCTCATTTGAATGCACTCAATTGAACTGCAAGCCTATTATTCTCGCATAGTATATTATTAGCATTTAGCACACTTGGCCAAATTTTAAGCGTTTTCATAACCGAAGCAAAAATGCTTTGAGTTAGTCTGACAGCAGCTATATTAAGTATGCATTTTCAACTGTATTTCAGAAGGTTTTCCCGCGTGCTTCGGAATTCTTGCCCGAGCGATGGTTGCAAGGCCGTCCGCGATACCCATTTGCAGTTCTCCCTTTTGGATTCGGTGCTCGGATGTGTGTAGGGCGTCATTTCGCGGAACTGGAAACATGCTCAGCTGTCGCAGCCCTTGTCAGCAGATTTCGGATCTCTAGTCCACTCCGTCAAATTCCTCTTAAATGGAGTTTCATCATAGTGCCTGATGGTCCTGTCCCAATTGACGTGCAGCCAAGGGAAGTTCAAGAGTGCCACTAAACTAGAGCATCGACATTTTGGGATGCATATATGACGACTTTATAGATTTTTCTACGGGTCAGTTGTGTTGAATAGTTCTAAGAAAAGTCAAAAGACAACTCAATCTAGAACTTCCTATATATTTTTATGAAAACATTTTGACGTTATTAGATGAAATATAGAACCTTTGTATTTGTGTATTCCGTGAAGAGTCGGGAAAATATGTTGGCAAATTTGCAGCACACCAACATCCTATGAACAAAAGCGTCTATTTATTGTAGCCTTACATTGTTAATAACTCGAAGGCCATTACATGGCATGGTACATTGCGACGAAACAATAATTATCCGAAAATAAAGATCGGTTTCAATGTTATACACTATCTACTCTTGGGAAAAAGAGAAGGACCTAGACGTTCAAAAATATATTTTAAACGACGGCTCAAATTTTATGTATGAATTCAATAAAGCTCAGACGGAATGGATGCTGAAACCTGCGATGATGGCCTGCATCTAATAAGGGCTAGAGACACAGGTGTAACAATTATGTTTGTAAAATTCTTTCCATATGCTAGCCAAAATCGAACGTTTCACAAAAATTGCGGAATACACCGGAACATTACTAACTAATGTCATATGATAACATTAATAATTTGTGAATTAATTGTATTTGTACATATAATAAGTGGGTTTGATGGCTGCAATGACACTACACGATCACCACCAAATTATTGGTGGATAAACAGTGCCAAGATTCACCCTTATTGTTCAAGGAATGTTCTTCCATCAACCCAAATATTGTGAGATATGTAGGGCAACTGCATTTAACCGTTGTACCGGGTATATTCATATGGCGTATTTTCATATGCAAATCAGCCCATGTATAAGTTGAAATGAACAGTTACAAGTCAATCGATTTTTTTTTTTTAAATATAACGTATCAAATTCAAGTGACTACTTATCATTCCAATGCCTCACTGGTGCCTCAAAATTTATGTGCGTTTTAGGTCTCACATTTCTGATCGAACGCCGCTTTCGTCCAAGCAGATACAAACGATTATTTCGATCGTACCATATCTACGATATTGATGGCCATTCAGAAGTCGAGACGCAGTCGAGAGCTTTCACAGTATTTCGTTATTTTTTGGTACAAAGACAGCTGGTTCTCGCGTCTGAAATCTAAAGCACATTTCACATAGCTAACCACCTATCGTCATTCCCAGGATGTATATTTATCATGCAGGTGGATTTATCCTTTCTATTAATTTCAAGGTGATTTCTTTTAACCAAATATAATTTGATCTATAAATCGACAGATATTTCACAAAATCGAACTTAAGCTGGCCGTGTATTTATTTGGAAAGCATATGGGAGTCGCAACGTACAGGTTTGGACATAACAATGCGGTTACATTTTGATGTACAGTATCTTTCATATATACCATAAAAAAGGGTTAGGTACATCACTTGGCCTTCATGTCTCGAAGGGTTAATATCAAATTACGATTGATATCCTCAGATACCTAGATCAAACGACATTAACGAAATTAAATGCAAATAGCCTTGTTAACCAACCAGTACGTTTACTTTTCAACGAGCCAAACTGTTTATACGGCTTTCTGAGATATCAAGCATGATGGTAACTCGTTTTGGTGTTTACCATTTCGCAAAAGCCTCCACCATAACGCGTAACAAGCATGAGTTCACTCACAAGCAACCAACTTTGATATTCTTTCAGATATTCTGAGGGACTTTGAGCGACACTTCCTGGGACAATCGTAACATTGGAAGGGCATAATTGCACACTGTATTATTATACATCCTTTCTGCTCTTGAGTTCAGGAAAACATTCGAATTTTGTGCTATTGGTAGATTGTAATTCGATTATATTTCATGCATGGCAACGGCTGCACATTACAGACGGGCAGCTTGAGTATCTGTGTTGTGTGCTAGTAATTGTAGCAGTCATGTTTAGATATTAGCTACCACGGAACATCGACTTTCAGAGGAAGTCTGACCGATGAGGTTGTGAGGGCTCCAGATGACGTCGGTGCTTCCTCAAAGCACTGCAGCATCAATTGGAGTAGACAGCACGGCAGTAACGACTAGCCATCTCTGCTCAGGAAATTTCAATGTTGATAGGCAAGGATGGAGCAAGAGCGAGATACCTGCCAGATCGAACTGATTTGTGTGCGCCCATTCGCAGTAGCCGGAGAGCGTTCAAGACGGCGAAGGCGACCAATGTTGTTGACTACGAAATTGTTTTCCTGCAGGCTGTGATCGAAGGCGAAGCCTTCACACAGGTGAAGTGCTCCCTCCGTACGATCTTTTTCTGTAAATCGTTGACGCAGATTTCTATAGTTTTTGTGACAATGTGGTGAAACGATGGTATGACTTAATCTTTAAGTTTTGCGAGTGTTCACGTATCACTTCTCCAACTATTTACGAGGTAAGCGGTTTCCGTGACTATAGAATGTGAGTAGAAATTAAACAAAAGTTGAAGGCTTATTTGTTTAGGGATATTGTGAGAAATGCGAATATACATGTTGAAGTCATACGCCAAAGCTCTCCAGCTTGCCGTTTTTTTAAAATTAAAATTTCAGTTACAGAAAGTGTTGTTGTTATTATTATTATCATCACCTGTAGTACTGCTTTAACGATTCTACTGGATGGTCATGGGCGTAATTGGATTTGGGCATTTGAAAACTATTCATTTTCCATCGATGCCAGTACTCATGGAGATACGAGAATCTGTCTGACGAGAAACAGTCGATTATACTATGATCAGAGCTATCAGCGCTATTTTTTGGAAGAAATGTGATCACAGTTTCAGCGAGAGAGTTAATTTGGTTCGTTGTTCTTCCCTCGTGCTTTTAAAGACTATTTAGTAAAGAGCTGGTTGAATTAGGTCAGGTAAGCCCGTGGAAGAAATTACTCCGTAAAACTACGATCCGGTCCAGCCCAACATTCTGGTTTGCAAAAAATACCGGGTCTAGATTGTGAGAAGGGATCAACCAACGCACCGGGAGTAAAATGTTTCTGTTTACGGTTTACTGAGAAACACCCGCCCAGAAAGTGATATTTTAGGTTGATAAAGTGAATGCCTTAAAAGCTTTTACGAAAAAAACTAGAAAACGATAAAGCTTCCGCTTCATTTCTTAGTTATTTAATTGTCCGCTGCTTGACTGTGTTCTTATCAACCATCATAATAACCGAGGGATCACTGTGAAATGGTCTCTGGTGATCGATGACAACATTAAAACTAAATAACAGGTGTAAGTGGTACTAGCAGTATATTATAGATGTATTAGCGTAGTAGCAAACCTCGGTATACAAAAGATAAAATTAAAGATGCGGCGCTGTGTTACTAGGGCCATTCTTCCCAGCATGTTCACTGCTTGAGTAACATTTTTAGTAGCTGATTTACGCACACATAAAAACTGCGTTTCTCTCACAAAACCGTAAGGTTAAGTGGTAGGTAACGTCGGACAGCTCAAATTGTTTGCCCATTGGCCAACACAGATTATTCCAACGTGGTAAGTGGAGAACAATATTGTACTATACTATATATTCAACACTATTAGACTTATATGTGCGAATCTATATGAAAGCGAGCTGAAGTGCCGCTTGCATGCTGCTCGTTAAATAAACAGAAATTTAACTGGATGATCCTAGTCTCCATAACCTAAGCAATTTGTAGCAAATTTAAGATTTTGGATACCGCGTAGTAGTATCGCTCATACAATCTGAGTCCAAATCCACGTAGAGACAAATATTATCAAGAGTAGTTCGTATAATGAAATTAAATTCGTATAAATAAAAATACAATAGAATGAGCGAAAATATGCAAGCGAAATATGCGCCTCCCCCTCTGTAGTCTCCGTTTGCTTTGTTTCTGTCTGGGCACTTTAAAGCACTGGGAATGCATTCGATTACAAATACAGTGGTGTGCGTAAGCTTAACGCACCCCTATATTTCAACAAATCTTTACAAAGAATACACATTTGAGGCATTTATTCTGTATCAAATTAATGTACGTGTCAAATAACATACACACCACAAAGAACAGTGCATATGACGGCGCAAACAGCTTGCTACAATGAGATGTGTCATTCTTCGGGTGTGCAAACGAATAACGCACCCTCAGTTATCGAGTGTTCTCGCTGAATTCATATAGTTTGTGTTGAGCATTCAAGCTGAACTGCAGTCATGGGACACGCTTCGAGCCTTACTAATGTAGAGAAAGCAGATATTACTGCTTTATACCGAGCAGGAAAGACCCAGGCTGCAATTGCCATAGAAATTGGCAGAAATCGTCACGTAGTGCAAAATTATTTACGCAGTCCGTCGACGT
The DNA here is from genome assembly GCA_019614645.1 of Stratiolaelaps scimitus. Lineage (NCBI taxonomy): Eukaryota > Metazoa > Arthropoda > Arachnida > Mesostigmata > Laelapidae > Stratiolaelaps > Stratiolaelaps scimitus. Next base: position 4,471,151 of record JABWDB010000025.1, on the reverse strand, counting down.
ATGGTACTAATAAGTCTAAGGGACGTCCACGAAAGTACAGCCAGCGAACTGCCATGCATATCTGTCGATTGGCCTCGAATTCGGCCATAAGTTGTTAAGCAATCGGGCAAAGGTTAAACCTTCAGGTTCATAGGTCAACAGTTTTAAAGACAATTAAGCGTTATCCGCATATCATACGGGCGCAAATGAAAACAATACCTCGTCTTCAACAACGCCACGTGACTGCCCAACTAAACTTCGTCCGCAACAATATGGACGGAGACTGGACATTGATGAATATTGGGGCAACATTTTTTAAATAGTATCGTGAGGGTGCACATCTATCTAAAAGGTACTATAATATGTTGTTTCAAATCGTCTTCAGTGACGAGAAGAAGTTAAATTTCGATGGGCTAGATGGATTTAACGGTTACTGGCATGATGCACGTAGAGAGTGGCGGTACTTCTCGAAGCACATATTCGGCGGAGCGTGCTTTATGGGTTGGGGAGCTTTGCAAACTTGGATTCGCTTTCATCTCATCTCGAATGAATAGCGAGGACTATCAGCAGATGTTTACCAACAACCTACTACCATTTAGTAGTAGATTTTACCGACTGCCAATTGTTTTCTAACAAGATAACGTTTCAATTCACGTCAGCGCTAGTACACGTGCGTGCTACGGACGGCATGACATTGAAACCCCAGAGTAGCCAGCATGTTCTTCTTATGTCAACCCGATGGAGAACCTCTGGGGCATTCTTGGCCTATGAGTATATGCGTCGAATCGACAGTATACATCCGTGGAAGCATTACGAGAGGCGTTGTTGGAGACCTGGGGAGGTGTCGGCGACCAGATCCTGCTAAATCTTGTTGATAGTATGCTAAACCGAGTTTTTGACGTTATAATTAGTAAGGGTGGGCCTCACGGTGCTGATTAGGACAAGAAAGCGAGAATTAATTGAGCGAGAATATTCGATAACTGAGGGTACGTTATCCTTTTGCACACCCGAAAAACGACACATTTCATTGTAGCAAACTGTTTGAACCGTCATATGTGCTGTTCTTTGTGGTGTGTATGTTATTTGACACGTACATTAATCTGATACAGAATAAATGCCTCAAATGTGTATTCTTTGCATAGATTTGTCGAAATATAGGGGTGCGTTAAGCTTATGCACACCACTGTAGTACTCCTGGCATCACTCCGTGCCATTCCCACAGCATTATGAATTGCTCGGCGATTTTTTTAATATTTGTAACTGTAAAAGCCGCACTGTTCAATCTCTGAAAAGAATTTTGAGCGATATGTCTCTCTGGCAACTTGTTTGGTACCTATTGTATCCAGCTAAATAGTTTTTAACACCTAGGTCTTATCTAAATAAATTTTGAACAGAGCTAGGATGAGGTTTTTCTTTAAATATGCGTCAGATAAAACACGTGTGGTGTCATATACAATGATCCCGTGGATACTCTGGGAAGTAAAAATGCTTGTGCACTGGGCTTTATGCTGCAGCACGTCTTTAAAAACAAATTAATGTATTTATTCAATTGTTTCAAAACTTATAATTGGTATGTACGAACGGGCGCAATTACTTATTCGCATATTTATCCTGCACATTTCGAATCACTGCATTTTACCCAATTAGGAAAACCTTTCTAGATCCTTAACACATCAAGAACCATACATTTGTACTTGGTTACTGTTACTACTTACATTAAAGGGCGCATGACTTTACCTACTGAATCGTAGCACGACATGTCTTTGGGAAATAAAATGCTTTCTTTTTGATAAAGAACGAGGGTCATTATGGCAAGTCAGCATTGCCTTCATTCAGATTATGCCGCACTACTTTAGTCCCTTCTCATTATTAGTGAGGATGGAACAACCATTACCGAACATCTAAGGTATACATGATAGGGAATTGAATTGATGTTATGGAATTCAACCCTTTAAAATCCCACGGTTTTCGAGAATTAACACTTGATCTTGTAAATTCATAAACAACGTTGCCTTTAAAATGTATTGAATTATAAAACTGAGCCACAATTGTACCCGCTGAACGTGGAATGCATCTACGAACATCCTCCTTCTATACCTTCAATAGATATTTAAAACAAGGATTCCTAGTACCCAAGCCTTCCCAAAATGGAAATTGCGTTGCCGCGTTTGATATCTAGAGAAAATGTTTGCATTGAAAATTTGGTTGCACGTGGTTTTCCTGTGGCGGACCATAAGCTTCCTCCTAATATTTGTAGAAAGTTTAATGATTGTATCCCTGGTTCCCCCAATGTCGCAGACTACAAGTTTAAAGTGTCTCATTCATTAAGGAGGCGTACTTTCTGTTCTTGGCTTGTGTTGCTGTATTGGGTTGGGTTACTCTGCGACTGCCATAAGGCGGTGCTAAAGTGTCAGCCACAGTGCAATTCCAAACCAGAACTTTACCTCTGGAAAAGAGAATTAACGACATACCATCAGGACGTTTCCCATTAGAGTGACAAATACCTGTTGGTTAAAGAGTGTCTCGTGCCACGACCCGCATTTTTTATACAAGGGATTCGATAACAACCAAGCGAATCAGCCGGTTCTTCAGAGGAATTGCAATGTAGAGAAACTAGATTACCTCCCAAACGCAAACATACAGCAAGAGCGATATATTGATTGTCTAGTAAGGATCTCATATTAGAGAAGGGAACAGTATTAAGCCATGCTTCCGTCCGAGGTCTAGCGAGAGTCTTCAACCAGCTTATAATAACTTCCATTTTTCTTAAAATAAACGAGGATTGTTTGCGTCCATCTGTTAGAGCTGGTAAGGGTACGGATTAATATCTATAATTTTCTTTATTCCTATTGTTCTTTCCCTTTTTGTACTGTATCTGCTCTTTTGATAATCTGGCATTTCCTGGATTAATTCTGAATGTTTTCAGCACGACGTGTAGCAGAATACAAAAGGAAAACTCCGTCGGCTCTGGTTTTGCATCAATCAACACGGAGATGTCTTTTGAAAGTCTTGAGGATCCCCCAATGGGGCGGCCACTTATCTACTGTTCCAGAAAAGGACACAACTTTCTCAACAGCGCAGTATGTACTATTTGCACAACTTGCTGTCGGCCTCCTTGACTCCAAACTCTTTTTACCTTGCTTCCGATGCAGGGATTTTTAACGAATATTTATAGGCGACTGGAAATATATTTTGCAAAAATTTTCAGTCAAACTATGTTACATTAAGAGGTATGCAAATTCTGCGCCTCGAGCTTCCTTCGAGAGATTTCTACAAGAAATTAATTCAAGACTTCCTTGCTCTTAAACTTAATTAGGATTACTCGATACATGTCTATTTTAAGCGTCAAATCATTTCAAATAATAAAGAAAGCTTATATATTATATAAAGCATATATATAATATATGCTTAAATTGTTCAATTGTTGTTTAATTAGGCTTTCCAAAATACAGCTTCGTTCGATAGTGCTTTTTGGAAAGCACGCAACTGACGCGGATTTCATTTGAACATCATTTGCCTCGTATGTTTCCAAACTTAGAACATAGTGGGGTTATATGAGATGAGTAATGGGTTTGAACAACCGAGCGTACTCCGCTCGGTTTTACAAAACCGGATGTTTTGTTTATGTGGTCACAAATTCACATTGGAAGACAATTTGTCCAGATCTATTGGACCAAGGTGGGGTATTCTCAAATCTTAATAATAATATTCTCAATATAACATTTTTTTCCTCCAGTGTTGAGAAAAATATAAAATTTAAATGATTTCCGTACGAACAATCATCGTTTTACCCCGGACGTTCAAGCACCTTCAAAAAGTTCATGTTTAGTTAATAAACATACCTAGACGTATGTATGAATTGGGCGCCTACCACTGGGTGCTGGTGTGGTGTCGAAGTTTAAGTTCCCGTAAATTTCAGGATTATCGTATTATGTGCATATCTAAGGGTCAACGATTGCGCAACCTGAACAGGTGCGTTAATATGTGTAGAGACCTAGCTGTGAAGGCGGTGGCTTGGAGTCTCTGGCTGAAAAAAGCCAGAGGCCGCAGCTTCGAGACCCGCGACGTGACATATAAGAGAACTTGGGAGTTGTAACAAAAGTGCAGTTCCGTTAAGAAACCAAAGTTTCGCTTGTATTGCTTTATAGACGTCCACGAATTACAAAGAGTAATGCAAAGAGTAAGAGTGGAGACACGTGCTTCCGGCGGACAAGACGTGACGGCCTCCACGAGAATTTGTTTGTTTGTTTAAGCATTCGTTCAGTGTGAGCTGCCAGCATTGGGCGGACAGTTTGCCAGCTACTTAGATTATTTATACGAATGTCGAAGAATTGATTTACACTGTTATTTCCTTGTATTCTTTTGTACATCCGAGTATCGGAAACATCGATCGACACCACCGTAATATGAAATTTCAAAGCCAACTGCAGGGGCAACTGTAACTCCTAGAGTACGCATAACATTTTTACATTGTCTAGCCATCAGTATTGTATTCAATTGTCTAGCCTTCAATATTGTATTCAATTGTCTAGCCTTCAATATTGTATTCATGGTTATAACGACTAGTGAAGACACCATACAGTGCGACAACATAGAGCAGCTTTATCTATCGTAGTCAACAGCAGTTGTCTAGGCCTCAGACAGGCCTCAGCTCTTAACCTTTTAGTTGTCTATTAGCGAGCTTATAGATCGGCGTATACAAGTTCGAGCTGTCCTCGTAGAATTTGTGAGAATTTGTTTTGGCACACTATTCTTGAGATAAAGTATAAATTTACAGAACGTAGGGGGCTCAACAGGACTGGTTAGATACTCACGATTACCAAGGTGCGAACGAGTTAAGGCTGTTATTGAGCTTAACAAAAAATCTCTTATTACTGAGGTAACTTCGAAGCAACGTGCGGACGTGATTAAAACAAGTGGTTGACGCGATCAAAAACTTACAAAAATGCTACCCCCTGGTAAATTAATAATAATAATAACAATTCGTTAGCTGTGTATGTGGTCAGCGAGAATTTTTTCAAATATGATGTGCACGATATAACCCTGTGCAACTGGTCTAGAATTATCGCTCTTGTCTTTTGCTTCGTGGACGGGCGTTCCAATTGCAAATTCAAACTTTGCCCGGACTTGGTTCTCCTCATAATAGCACGTATAAATTTGTTTTAGTGGCCCTACGAAAGCAAATGTTAGCCTTCTGTACACGATACAGTGGAGTCTATTCTAGATACGTCTGCATTTCAGAGGAAGTTGGCCTCACAATGTTTTATGTATTCAGATGCAAAGAAAATGCTACAGGCTTCGTCTTTTCGTGTATCATCAGCTTTTAAATAATCATCTATTTTCATGGCATCTACCCCATTCTTGCCCTTGCTATCCTTGTAGACTCCGTAATCGATAAAAGCTATAGATCGACACGAGACCAGGTGCAGATTTGAGTCAGCCGCTATTAACGCTTTGAGTATGCTCTCCTTCTTTTCCAATATGTTTTTAAGGGCACGTAATTCTTAAGTTTTCCGGCCTACATTTAATGCTCTGCCAACATTTAACGTCCACGGTTTTCCTAAGACGGCCCCTTTCTTAATTGCAAATGTGCAGCGGTGGGGATCGAACCTGTGCACCTATGTGTCTTCTTCAATTGCAAGGCGCACATAAATGCCCTATACTACCGGGCTCGACACTATTGTAATTCCTGACATTACCTTTCATTCGCTAGGGGGTCGATGGCATTGCCTCTTTGCACAGCGAGGGCAAGACGCTACAAAAGAAAAGCGTGGTTGACATAAAAGGGGTGTTAGAATGTCAAGCAACGTGCGGCCGTGGTCGAATGGGATGAGGCTCCTACAGTTAAGCATCTTATTTTACTATATAGGTGCCAAAATCAATTATAGCTCAGTGATCAAGTAGTAACTTAGGTAGTCAAACAAACTGTGGGGAATACAGAATGGAATAGACCTCGTTCGTCTTCTGGAAGCCTTTCTGATCCAGAGTGCCTAGATATTTCTAAAACAGGAGCCCGCGGGTAGCACTTACTTAGGGGTTTCAATTTTGATATAATAATGGACTAATAATTATATAATAATTATCAAGGACTATTTCTATTGTTGAGAGGGCAAAAAGTAGTAATATAATAACTACTAGATGCATAATATTACGAGTCCGAACACACGTTTGAATTTGGGATTTTCGGAATTTTGATAAACGTTATCCTCATTGCGATATTCATAATTAACAGAAATCATTCGAAAAATGTTGTTCCGGCTTATGGAAGTGCATGAAAATATTAACATAGCAGCATTTTTCACTTTCACAAAATGTTTTTTCAAATCTTTACATTCTTCGAAACAATCTTGAGAAAAGAGAGAGTTTGTAGGTTCGGTGAAAATGAACCAACATTTTGATTTTTTTTTAAAACCGAGGTGTTCAGAATTGAAACGATTTGCAAAGCGTAAAGAGTAGTGGTCTTAGAAGATGGCTGAAGGAGATTAGTAGAAGAGACGAAAGGCTGATTAGTGCTTCTATATGAAAACACCAATCGCGCGAGTGGATGTTCTATCAAATCACTACAAACTGTAAGAGGTAACGGAACAAAATGACATTTTCGTGAGAGGATGGCTATTTGTGATAGGTTATTATTAGGTTATATTAGGGTTATATTATTTGGTTATATTATTCCACCATGTACGTATGCACAGAGTATATAATTGGGAACAAAACCAGTCTTTGTAACTCAGGTAACTATTATAAGTCCTCAATAATTAATGCACGACATAATGTTTAACAGTGAGATTTACTTTAATCTACATTCTGCTCGATTAATTATACCTATGGGCGCATATTTACATTACGGTCCCCAATGGTTTGCACTGGAATTGGTGCGGGGATATATTATAACGTAACCTACTTATGAAATAAATAATGGTCCAGAGGAAGATCTGGGGTACTAGATATCAAAAAATTTGACCGACTGAATCAATTATACATAATGTTTTTTTGAATCAATCAAGCCCCTTTTTAGGTGAAGCGTACTTTTGTGAGTTGAACTGTATTCTGCCATGTCTCTCCCTGTTGTTTTACGAAGTATTGAATGAGGATAGTGTATGTTACGTGTATCCTATATATGAAACTAATGTGAAGCGCCGGCAGGGCTAATGCTCTGGCGCACGATTCGGGCCTTGATTAGAAAATGTATTTCTTTCCCTTGTTATGTCCAACGAGTTCTATTGTATTGCGACAAACGGCTGCGAAATCTATTGCGGTGAACTAATTCTGCATCTACAGTATATATATATTCGAATAAAGTTATGTTAGATTTTATAAAAAACTCGTAAGCAACTATTGTCCACAACTTTGCAATTTGAAATTAAGGAAAAACTGGAGGAGAATTTCGTATCTATCGAATTTGCGAATCGGGTATACATATATATATATATATATATATATATAAAGCTACGGTGACTCATCGTACAAGGAAGCACTTCCACTGTCCGGGCCCGACGTGGCTGACGGAAGGGCTGGGTGCAGCTGCCAACGGAAGTCCATAGAAGGAAACACTTCGTCATCCTTTGTCGATTGCGTCTCTGCTATAGAATTTGCCGTGTTCGATAAGGAAAACTTCGGTTGCCTCGAACGTTTACGTAAAATGTACCTTTGTTTCCCCTACGTTATTCGCATACGCCGTTAATACAGCGATTGCCGTGTCGCGTCATATACTGCGTTCATTAAAGATAAACAAGGGCAGAATACAGACTCAACGATGAAATAATCATCCTCTCGCATTACCTGTATAGATATATCGCTAGTGATGAGTACAGTATAATTATAGTCCAATCTGTGGCCTCACTATGATATTTTCAATATAGCTAATAATAACGGTTATTGTACACTATAACATGTATATACATATCGTGCTTATATAGGAAGTATGAAGATACAGCAAACTTGGATACCTAAAAAAAATAGTAATACGAAACCTATTTTTTTCTCACAGCTTTGGTAACATCAGTCCGAGGCTTTGCTGAGATCATTGCCGAAATGGTAGCATTGGTAAGGAACGAGAATGAATGCATCACGACAGAATACCAGCAACCAGCCAACACATAACAATCCATGCAAAATAAGCATGAACGATTTCGTCCACATGTAGAGCAACCAACGAATATGACATTTTGGACCAATGCGAGCAAAACGATGATGCAGCTTTTATCGAGAGAATAGTTTTTTTGGTTGTTGTTCAAGACAATTAGAACCACCTTCAAAAAAGAGAACATCCAATCAGTTGGCAATTGGATCAAGTAGTGGCTAATGGATTTGGGAAGAAGGTACTCCGTCTACTGTACCGCCATCAACTTAGTTGTAGATAATAGCGGAAGAGCACAGTCTGACAGTTAATGAAGAAATGTGCGAATTTTGTCAGTACCATATGTTTATTATATTCGTATTAAATGCTTTTATGTCACCTGAAGATAGTACACTGACAACGGGCCTCGCCTGCATATTTACTGTGCCTCATGAACTTATTGTTATGGGTATCGATGTTAATAAGAGATTGAGGTCGATAGACAAAAAAGTTAATTCATTGAATGGGTATATCAATGAATATGTAAACATTTTTATTCATCCACGTAAGAGGACATCGTGAATATTACTTTGAACCATATTCTAACACATTTCGTAGTAAATCCAAAATGCACGGTCTCTTTCTACTCGACGAGGAGTGATAGGGGCCGTGCATTTTGCTCTCTGTAGTTTCCGAAAAAATACAATTAGAATGCACTTTTTTACACTTACATATATCAATAGAAATATGAATCTCAACAGTGATCCGCGAGGTACTTGTAGTCCCTTATACGTTCAAATATCGAAGGCATCAAATGTACTGTTTATAGGCGGGTGACGAAATATGTTCTTCTGAACATTATCCCGACTCATACTTGAGGCTTGAGTGACCCGGCTGAGGAAAGAATAGGTGCACAAATTGGTTATTGAGCTCGGTCGCCCGATTACGGTCTTTTAATGCCCTATAATTGGCCTATAAATAATAACCCCACTTTTCTGAAAAATCAAAGTTTGTTTGTGAACATTCCAAGTGACTCTAAACTTTCTCGGTGGGTATCTATAGATCAATCACAGATAATAAAATAATTGGCTTTCGAAACCTTAATTCTGAAATCAGGTTTTTGATAGAGGCTAGCGATGTGTTTCTATTAGAGTTATTATATAGAGAATTATTCTAACAATTTTTCTTTAGGGCACGTGAAGTGTTATGCCGATGTTTGAATACGAATTGGTTTTCTAAGAGTAATAAGTTCCCCTTATTCACAGTCATCCTAACCTGAAAGTATAAGAGTTATATGTTAGATAATTCTTAGATAGCCAATCAGTATTTGTATAGACCCTACCCCGGGTCCTACTAGTGAGTGTCTTTGCAGTCGTTAGCTTCCCTTCTTATGTCACATACTTATCGTGGATTTCTGGGCGCGATCGATGTTGCATCACTGCGCATTACAAGAGCTATTATACAGTGGTCGTAATAAACGTTTTCTGGTATATAAGTTGCTCATGAAGATGTAAATGTTATAGAAGACAGATTAATATACAAGCGAATACTATCTCGTAGTAATTAAGAAAACGTTTTGCGGGTGTTGTTATTTGTTAAAATAAGATTTATTTATCGGAATGATAGAACTTAAATAAGTCTCATAACTCAAAAAATCTAAAGAAACAAAAAAACATCGATGTACATGAAGCTATATTAAACAATATGCTTAAACTACACTTTATAATGTAAGATAGGACTTTATAAAATAAGGAGAGTTACATTTGAATTGCAATGGCTTGGGTATTGAAATTCACTGGCCCCAAAAGCCATTAGTCGAAGGTTCAAGTCCTGCGATCAGACATAGACATACAGCTTGGTGTGAAATATAGAAAATTCCTTCACTTTATCTTTTTTTTTCAAATGTCATAGTTGACCAACATCCCGATGTGGTACTTTATATGATAGAAAGGTATTGGCAAACGCCAGCCATGTTTAAAAGTTCGTCAGTCATAGACGATACACACTGGGATATGGAAATGGTAACCTTACTATGAGTATAATTTATTAGCTACAGACAGAATTAGTACTTGTATTATAGCCATAATAGCATATATAGCATCTATGTATCAACATATTGTCTATAGTCTCAATAAGGGGTCTACTAGTGACAAGAGGTCGAGGGTTGAACTGCATCCAGCGACGGTCTCCCACAGCGGTAATGCATCTTTTATCATCGCTGCTGCTCACGAATGGGCGATCGAGCATGTATGCTGATTACTATATCTGGTGGTATGGCTATTGGGAGGGAGACTGAGATCATGGTCATCTGACAACAAGCGACCAGAAATTCCCTATAACATACGACGAATTGCTTGGAATGGGAAAACAGAACCAAGAACATTTAGTTGGAATGAAACTCAAAAACGTCACTCGTTGAGGGCAAGGTAAAGTTGGCAAATGTATCACTTGAAAGTGTTGCTCCACAATACAATGTACCTGGCAGGTGACTTGCCAGATGGTTAGCATTTGGAAACATTCTTTTTCTAGATACGAACGTAAAAACCGACGTGAGGGCAACGAGGAGAGGGTCTCTGGCGTTTGCAAATCTATATCCCTGCTAAGATTATGCCGCGTAGAATGCGTAAATATATGCGATGTTGCATGATAGTTAAATTATGTGTATGGATTTATCGTGTTATGTGTATGTCCATAAGCTTACTTGTTCAGTCAACAGTGCATATGCCTTGTGTTATTTACTAAGCTAGTTCTGCTGAGCTTGGAAACTATTCGGTATTATTGAGCCGAATGAACGTCTAGCATTATTTTGAGATGAGTAGAAAGAATGGCCTGCTTCACCAAAGTTGAGGGTCGATACAAACGATAATACCCTTCATAGTGGAACAATAGTTTCATGAATGGTTTATGATTATGCCAAGCAAATTAGTTACATAAGCACAGGTCCGCTTGCGGAATTGCTAGATGGGTATAGTGATTGGTAGGTATCTAACTTAGCCTCTTGCCGACGTATTTTTGACTATTGGTTTATTCTTACGCAAATTCTTGATTTATTTTGGCAATTTGACATACCTATTCTAGAATAATGCCTCTCCTATGATACATAACCATCTATACGAGCTGATCTAAGCGGGAGACGAAATTTTCTTTCTTGGGTCATATCATGTTGGTTGGGTACATATCAAAAGTTCAATTGTCGCATCAGCTTTTTTGCTTATTGAATTGTGGTGAGCCTTCGCTATATCCTTGCCCCAGAGCGACAACACAACTGTGCTGGGGCTCTATTTCCGGAGAATCGCGCTTTGGCGGAACATAATATCTGTAAAAGCCTGCACAGACGCGTATTTTCACGAGAAACTTTCTGGTTATCAAGAGCAAAGATTTAGCGCACTCTTATTTAGTGGGGAGGTGTCAACCGGCGAATACACAAAGGAGATTGGTGAGACCGATCAGTGTCTTCTTCTGGTGCGGTATATATTGGCGCTGCGCGTATTTATTCTGTGTTTCTGTGGCTAAATACAATAACATGCCAGTGGAAGTCTTCATATGGTGTTAGTATTGTCGTCGGTTCGGATAACTAGATGGTGTTACTGTGGGAGTGTTCTCATGTGTTGCTCTCCGCTGATATTAAACATGTTTGAGAGTCACCAACTGAATGGCTAACTGGGTGGTAACCTCTTAAAATTTGGTTGATATTGGTGAGCTTTCGGATACGGTAAATTGGCATAAATTGTGAAGTTGAGGCCTGGAGCAAAGTGTACCTAAGGCGCAACGAGTTACTTGTAATACGACGCCCTGGAAATTCAGGATATCAATGCAGCCGGGTGAACCGACTGGATGTTACATGATTAGCGGTATGTCATCACCTATTTAATAGGGTAAGCACACCTATGCAATCTATTGTCAGCTCGTTGGATAATCGTTGTCTTTTGTAACGCCAAGCATAACTGGTGGATTTGTAGCCTATCACCATTCATCCTTCCCGTAATTCAACATGACGGTGGCGTTAATCCATGGTAAAGGAGCACTGTGTGATTTATGGAATTCACTGTGATTATCTACGCCCATGAAAATCACATTTTCCAATTTTTTAGGAGACGCGCATATGAATATTAATATAAATTATCCTTTTATTGGTCTTTGTGTTAGCCAATATAGTTGAAATTAATGTCTTTTCAATTCACATATCATATTTTCCTAGGTTAGTAGTAGTAGACGTCAAATATTGGTTGAGAGTCAGTCCAAGAACATTTAGTTTTTGGTTAGTTGTGGTTGGTAGTTAATAACTCGTAGTTCGCATACTTCAGTTATACGTAGCTATGAGGACCTGTCGGGGCCACCTTTGCTTATTTTCTTCCTTCCTCCTCTTACCTAAAGGTTAAGAGCTGAGGCCTGTAAGATAGAAGAACAACTGAAGGTCAGCTCGAAAAAAAAAAAAAAAGTTACACGTAGCTGAAGTATGTAAAACTGGCACGGTCGTGAACACTTCTGTTAGTTAATGTACTGCCTTAGAACTTCGAAATAGACCTATTCCACAAATACGAAGTTCAAATTACTGCCAGACGAAAATCTCATATTTCGTTCCGCGAGAGCCGTGTGAACTCGGGCAACTACTATATATATATAAATCCATTACACTTGGTTGAGTGTAATGTAATTGTTCTTGAAAGCTCTGCTGCTTTTCGGGTACTACGCGGAGGTGCTTAGCTGGTTTAAATATTACCTTGCAACGAGAAGGCAAACAGTTAAAGCTATTCATAGGGACGTCGCAAGGATCTATCTTTGGGCCGTTTATGTTTGTAGTCCTCATCATCTTCATTCTCCTGAAAATTTCTGCACGAAATAACTCTACGTCTGTCTGTTTTCTCAGTCATCCGTCAGCAGTTGAAATCGACATTCGTGAGGCGCTAAATCCAGTGGAAGAGATTGTTGAGACCTTTGGAAGATTTGATATCGCTATCAACGTTGATAATTCGAATATCCCTTTATTTCACCTGCCGCAAAGAATGCGGCACTTTTGTAGATGCGGTACTTTTCTGTGGGATAAGGTTACCGTGAACGGCTTGGAGTTTCGATGGAGGGCCCACAATACAGCTCTACAATATGCTGCTGGTGTCGCTTTATGCTGCAGGATCTCAGTCTGGCAGCACAGGGAGATTACAAAATTATTCTCCGTAAAGGCCCAATAATCTGATATCTTTATATCTGATTTTTCTGGGTGTGTTGAGTTCACTTCACGTTGCGCTTCGTGCCTTTAATATGTCAAAAGGAATTAGTCCAAGTAATACTATCTTCCAGCATCCGCAGAGTTTACGATATCACTTGCCGTTAGAGAATCTAGGCGCGATGTTCGCGACTGTTTGGGGCCTTCGTTCTCGCGGGATTCTACTACTGTCCTCAACTAAATAGTTTGCAGAAGAAACAAAAGAGAAGCGTTTGTAAAAATGCAGTTCCATCAATAAACCTCACTTGAATTGAGTTAGAATGGCAGAAACTCCATATGCTATTAAAACAGTAGTTTGACACTATACCGAATATTTTGCGTGTTATATAGCGTATTGCAGGTTATATCACATAAAATATTCGGAGCCTAAATTTTCATGTGATATGGTCTGGTATGTTGCCAGGCTAGTAAAATCGATTCGAATAGAAAGTTCTGGTTAAGAAATACTATGTTTATGCAGTAATATGAGGAGTTAATTTTGTACGGTACTGCTGTAGTGCGCTAGACTCCCTAGAGGTTTTGCGTTAGATTTCGGTGATTTTTGTTGGAGCTATCCCCGGCAAGTGAGCGGAATACGAGACAGCTACGGCCGCGTTGCAATGAAAATATGCCTTCAGCGAGTTAAGACGCACGAAAAAACGGTGGAATAACAAATGCCTTTAAGTACGGTGTCCTGTCATTTTTGTATAGAAAACTATAACCGCCAAAGACAAAGGCGCCATCACAGGATTTGAACCGCGACCTGCTGCACCGGAAGCAGAGAAAGCCATCCATTTTTTGGGCAGAGCGATACCATCAATTTTTCTAAAGATTAAATCGCTGTATCGGGTTGCGAAAGCAAGAGGTCGTAAGTTGTACTAAGGAGGTCTCTATCTGTACTAACCAGTTCTGACTAAAGGACAACCTTTCGCAAATAAACCTACAAGAGACTGCTTCGGTTCCTAAGCCTCCTTCGGATTTTGCTATATTAAAAATTACCCAGTGAGCTACCTGGCTAAGACCTAGTTATACTTTCTTGGGTTTCTTTATTTTGTTGGATTCTTAAGGTTTTAGGCTTTGTCTGAGTAGCTTCTGGCTTGTTCCAATGGGTTTATTAGATAGATAACGAGGAATGCACAACAAGTATTTGTTTTTGAAAGATTCGTCATGGCTTGAACGCAGTAGCTCATGGGGTAAGTTCTCGTGTTTTTGCTGCCCTCATCTGGAAGCTGGGGTGGGAGATGAGGACCGTACTTCTACTCCCGCATGCGTGTCACTTGGAGACGACCCTGGTCGCAGAGGCAGTGCCAAGGGAAAAACAACTTTTGCATCTTTATTTGTTACTTTAAGCGAGACTGCGGCAGGGTCGCATCTGAGAATTCCGTGGACCGTAGCAAAATTAGCCATCTGAAAAGCATTCAGCTGTAGTCTGTTACGATTTGTTAAATTTCATATACATACAAATGTATGTACTACAAACACGATTTACGACAAATCGCGTTTTATTGTCCAAAAAATTATTTATAGCTCAGCAGACTAGCGCGGACAGGTGGTAGCGATAAGGACTTCCGTACACTCCCCGGTTAAAATCACAAGGACTCCTGTGAACCTATGCATTCATACCCAGTAGATGTTAAGTTAGTTGACTAACCTCTCAGGACGGTACAGATTAAAGGTTTACGAATCTGCATTTGCAATTTCTAACATCAATAAGTGGATCATAAATAGTAGTTTCGATTCCCCGAAAAGTAATGTAGTGGGGTTCGAAAACCATGTGATGGGACTGGCTTCACTGATATATGTTTACGTGTCACCTACGTATATAATTAGAATTGTGAAGAATTTCGAGTGCCTAAATATTCGTTTTCATCTAAATATTCGTAAATGTTCTATGGTAGCTAAACAATTATAAGAATATAATATAGAAAACACTTTTGTGAGTACAAAGGATATATTTACTACAAAAATAACCTGATGAAAAATATGCATAAACTGCTATTATGTCTCGAATTGTAAGCGGTGATATTTTTAAATATTTAGTTCTGCGGGTTCTTGCCTCATCGGGGCAGCGCTTCTTAATTAAACTATTGTACTATGACGTAATTTCAAACCTAGGGCTGGAGTTCGAGGGATCTGGGGTTAGATTCCTTGTGCATCATCTAATGTTCAAGTTCATATCTTCGAATTGTTTCAATGATCCTGAAAGCTGACCTTCAGCTCTACCTTTATCTGACAGGCCTCAACACTTTAGGTATTACTATGAGGATGTTTGTGCGTGGTAAAGTTAATCATTATTTCAATAATCTTACCACGCACAAAATCACCAGTTTAAAATAATTACTTCTTGCAGTTGTCTTTTGGTAAAGTTGGTTGTATAAGATCCAAAGTACCAGCCCAAGAGAGTCTTGGGACTCAAGAAACTGTGTTATAGTGCAGTGGCCTAGTAAACAATGCACTACCCCTACAAGGCAAATGCTCTGGATTTAATTCCCGGGTCGTGCAATGTCTGTCTCATATGTTAGAGATGGCAAGATAACCTAAGGCGAGGTAACCAAGTGAAAACAGTAGGGTTCTCGCGGATAAGCGCGATAGATTACATAAGGAGTTTTATTCTTACTCCGATTCAATACATTGATGTAGCCCATTGGTCATCTCGCCATCTCTTTCAATTCAGAAGTTGGGGTGCTAGGGGAGAACAAAGGTTGCGATTGCAACTGAGCGGAATTGATCAAAGGACGTGTTTGTGAGGGTGGCTCAGTAGCTGACACGTTGAGGTGTAATGGTTGGTCTGGTCGGTAGGAGTGATAGTGCGCTCACGTGTCCGTGTCTACTGCGCAGATCGACATGGATTATGACGACCCCAGTTCGTAACGAGATGGCAGGTTTTCAGGCCATCGAGCGAGAGATCTGGTATCTCTGATGTTGAATAAGATAATATCCTTCGCTAAGCCACTGCTCGATACTTCCCCGCTTATATGTTCTCGGCAGAATTCCCGAAAGGGTATCGAGAGCAGGGATTTATGTTACCTCGTCACGGTATCACAGATTACTAATTATCACAGATTTCTATAAAAACCCCTTGTATTATTGGTCGCGCTTATACGCGAGAACCCTACTGTTTTCACTTGGTTACCTCGCCCTAGGTCATCTCGCCATCTCTTACACATAATGTAGCTAAATATTTAATTATTACATTAAACATCCTGGCTGGCCCCTTACAACTGTGTGTGCTGTTCTGTCTCGTGACTCATACAGTCTACTCAGCACAAGGTTGCCAGAATTGAAGATAATATAATGCTGACATCGATTTAGTATACTTTCGGCCTTTAGTTAATCTGTCTACTTGTATTCACAGGTTTAGACTCAGGCTGGCTAAGGAGGTCGTGTGCGGTCACGGGTCATTCCATGGCCCGTGACCGCACACGACAAGTTTATTCTATAACCTTGATCACATTAGCCGGGCCGTCCGACGCCGCTTATATTAGATGCGATGAACGATTCTCGTTGTTTTTGATATTTTGTCGAATGGGTGCGAGCCCTTAACATGACCTAACGATAATGATTAACGGAAGCCCAAATCCGTCATTAAATAGAAACGATAGTTCAAATGTTCAGAATTTAGAGCAAAAATCGGTGCCAATATCTCTTAGTCAAAATCAATCAATTAAAACTAGTTCAAATGCTACTTTGAACTACTCTTAACCATACGTTCAATTCTTTAAACAGGACGTTGCGCAACTTCCAAAACTAGATGAATATAATGCACTCGAAACGTAAGACTTTGAGGGGGACTAGCAAGTCGTTGTTCCACGTACCTTTGCACCTGACGTATCTGGTTTAAGAATTCTTTTTGTAGTGACGGTTGGGTTTAGGGCATCCTCAGTCCTACTTGTAGATGTAACTTTCATCAGATCTGCCACCTCGGGATCACGCATCCCCGTCCTATTAACCAGATTGCCAGGTGTTTTACTCAGTGGCTTTTGGACAGCGTCGGTGTATGGACTGCTTCTCTTTACCTGACCGATGTTAACTGTGTTACGCTGACGCGGTTTTCTGCACGAATTAATCGCGGCAGCTAATAACTCGATAAATCGTGAGTTTCTTTTTTCCACCCGTTTTAAATCAAGCAGCGGAACCACACGGCAGCTAACAATGGTATGCACAACAAGTAGCGAAGGTATAGCCAATGATGAGAATACGTAGGATTGAAATGTTAGTTGTAAATCGACAAAAGTGAAGCAGACACCAATCGCGAGGTTGACGAGCCACGAACTGAGACAGAGGCCTTTACCACAAATATGACTTCTAATATAAGCACTCTCGTCAAGCTTGTCACAAACAATAAGACCAAGAATGCTGCCCAGTGGTCGGACAACGCTCGAAATACCTCCGTGAAATGGGTGTTGGTCGTTTTCTTTTAGATGACAGGGCCGAAAGCCCAAAATCAATACGCATACCATTGTCGCAGCTACAATAAACCAAATCTTCGGTAAATGCCCCTCATACCATATCACGAGTGCGTGGCGAAACCGTATTGCAGTAACTGCAAGAAGGTGGGACAGGGCAAATGATATAATCATGCAGTTACCGAATGGACAGTCCAGCAAAAAAGAGACAAAAGCAAAGAAGATAGTACACACATTGCGACGAGTCGCATCAAACCAAAGGGGCTCAAAATCCAACAGCACATGCAAGAAGCAAACAGTAGTAACAGCGGGAACTGAAATTGATGTTCTTTGGTAACACGGAGCTTTTTGTGAGGTTCCGAGTACCACAGCTGAATCAAGCATATTCTTGATCACGGAGGATAACATCGACGCTGTGCAAGTCACGAACATGAGGTATCTGAAGAAGAATACAGATTTCCATGGGTGTTAGGCTTTTATGTGATGACAGTTTCCACAAGACATCGAACTTTTAAGGGAATCTCGATAAAAGCAATGCAATACAAACACTCTTTAATTAACAGTCAAAAGGGCATAGATCTAAAATTTAACAGTAGTTGTTTTGGTTACTATTGTATTAATACACAACGTTAGCGTATTTCCTGTATCAGTCCCCAAGTGAATGTATCGTTTATGCAGTCAGTGGTCGCGACCTCAAGTTCGTTTGCTCCGTTCTACTTCTCCGTAGATGTGTTCGTCAATGACTTGAAACTGGTTAATCATATCTGGCTTTACTAGCTTATGAGACATTCCAATATCTGCATCATCATGAAGATCCGCTTTAGGACTGTTAGCTCTCTCGGCACCGTGTTAACAAATCTGTCCTTAATCCTGTATGGAGCACCAAGCTGTTTCTTCGGGTATGGGCGTCGCATAACAAAAGTAATAATTTTGGCACAACAAGACTCATACAAGGTCACATAAAAGAACTAATTTTATAACAAAGCCAAAGAAAGCGGTGCTACAAATAGCATTTGCAGCCCGAACGACATGTATTGTATGACAATCGTAATCTAATGAAGTGCACATTAGATCACATTTCCTATCTCTAAACGTGTGCACTCTGGGGATGAATCTACAGCGTAAGACGTATGCAAAATAAGGAAGGGAATTATTAGTCGATAACTACACCAATTGCACAATTAGGTAAGGATATTAACATGTCGTTACGCTCGCACCACTCTGCTGCGGCGTTACTTTGATTCGACATTACGACTAATGATTCCCTTCCTGGCAGACTATTAGAGGGACAGTATCATATGCATAGCTTATGGACATTAATGGTGTATAATTAATATAAATACGCAAAAACAGAACCCACGTATGATCGAGATAGCAATTTAATTTCCCGTCGAAGAATACCAGGCTCAGCTATCGCTACGACGATTATCTTATAACAGCAGGAATAGCGGCTGCAATTGAGAGAGATCAATTTTCGTTGCTGAAAATGCGTTTCAACGGTGCAGCAAGCTCTCAGAGTAATCGACAGAATCTATACTAATCATTTTACGTATAGATTATATATATTAATAACATCACACGATTGTTAAATACAGCAGATATACTCGTGCTCTGTTCATTGCTCGCTCAACCACCGGCAGCCTCATTTTATTTAATAGAGGACGTAGCATTTACGGACGAGGATTTCTGCATTGTCCATCACTATGGCTTCTTCTGGTCATGCCTCCTCAACGAGCAGATCTCTTGAACGCCCCGAATTCGCTCGCATATACTTGTCACAAAATAAGAGAATATTTGTTGAGAATTGTCAATCTCGTGGACGTATTTCGTTGTCTCGGAGGATGCATCGTATGCATCGTATGCATCGTTTTCTATTATTTGAATTAGCGCATCGATATCATCCTTAAGCTTCTGATGCTTTAATTCCTTCATACTTCTCATATTAGAGAACAGAACGAATAGTGCATTCATTTTACGTATAGATTATATATATTAATAACATAACACGATTGTTAAATACAGCAGATATACTCTTGCTCTGTTCATTGCTCACTCAACCACCGGCAGCCTCATTTTATTTAATAGAGGACGTAGCATTTACGGAAAGAGCCCACCATTTCGCATGACATTTGCGATACTGCGCATGATTCCCAGATGACTTCTTATGTGCTGCGTATTTGTCCTAAGATGCAAGGGCTTGTATCGGAATGACTAGTTAGAATGACTAGACCACGATGGATGAGCGTGAATAGGCACGCTGAGGGATAAAGCCAGGAGGACGGCGATGTCGATCTGATGCTTGGCCTAGAACTCGGCTCGGCTTCGATTTGAACCCAGAATGGAGAGGCGGGCCAAAGTGACGATGATGACTGCTTTGCGGATCATGTTCGGATCCGAGTTCCTAACGGTTACTCTTACGTTTCTTCCATCCTTTAGCATAGGGAATGACCTCTTCTGAAGTGTCGGAAGATCGATCATAGGTCGCAACATACCGTATGAGACACTGAACTATCTCTGGGCTTCGGACGCAATGGCAATGCCTGCACCGTAAAAGTGCAAATGGCTGCTAGTCATGCATTCAGAAACTCGTATTCATCTGCTTCGAACCCCTGGCTGCCTTCTAACGGCACGAAATGTGTGGGACAAAGCAAAAGCACACCACTCCTCTGACCCAGGGCTCCGAGTAGAGTAACTAGCAGCCTAATTGGTGTTGCGGCCGCTTGCTGAACGTTTGGCATCTTCTACCCCATCCTGTAATTCTGAATTGAATTTTTCACCAAAAGCAGTGCAAAGATAAAATGTAGAGGTTTATTGACGGAACAATGCAGTTCTCTTTGTATGTCACGTCGCGAGACTCTGAACCTGCGAGCTCTGGCTTTTTATAGCTAGAGACTGTTACAACAGATAGTGTAAATCAAAGATCTCAAATCGTACTCAAATCAGCCAACATTTGCTTCGCAAGAAGAACCCCTATTTTAACTTCTGCACCTACGTTTACCCTCCGGTTGCAAGGCGCACACTGCTGTTTTCTCCGTCCTATCTCCTGTTGTTGAAATGGATAGACCTGGTATGCTAAAATATTACTATGCCGATAGATTTTTTGAATGCGCTATTCTTCAAATAACTAAACGAAGCGATTTATGCTTGGGGACCGGATCACATACTCAATCGAACCGAAAAACATCTACAATCGGAGTATAACATTTGTGCGTCACATACAATTTGTCTGATCGTTACTAGCGTGGTCATGACTGTATAACATCGTGCATAGCACACTCCCAGGCATTCGTCGTGATCGGAAGTTTATTAAACTTCAGGAAGTTTAATAAACTTAATCAATCTACATTCAACCATATGTTACATAAGGTTACATACGATGGGGTCCTCTCAAAAAGCGCATTTAGTAGTGGTAACATTAATCATACAAGAAAAATTGATGTGTGAGTGTAAAATGTAGTGACGTAGCCCATGGAGCTCCGCTTTCTTGAAGACAATAGCCGTGTCATCAGCGTACTCCATTAGGCACGCGAATTGACAAACTTGTACCGGCAGACTTGTACAATTCGTTTACAAATGAATTTTTATAACAGTCCGATATATGCGAGTACAACAAAAGTGATGTAATATATACACTCCCATTGGAACTACAATGGGAGTGTATATAAATATATATACTAATAGTAGTCTTTGGGTGCTATTTCTGTTTCCATTCAAAACAAGGAACAGAACCACGGTTTGCTACTGCCAATGACTACTGCCAATCGTTATCTGAACTATACACACCTCGCTGTTACCCTTACCAAAAGATCAGCCATTCTTATTAGATATATCGAAGCCGACTCGACGTAATAGGCTAAGTAGAAAGCGTAATTTGGTGTATTTTTACTTTTCAATATGCTCACCTGCCTCTAACAGCATTCCAGTAGAAGATAAGAGGTAAAGCATAGGGGGCGCAAACGAAAACCCTTGAGAACCACCATGACAGCTCTCGGAGCGCGCTTGCACGATTAGAAGTAACTTCGAGTAAAACGTCATCTATCCAGGAGAATCCACCCAGAACTCGTCTTACTAAGAGGCTCATTGCCCTAACCTACGCATTTCGTTGTTCTAAAACTACAATGTACCTCTATGCATCTCCATTTAAATAATTCTTGACTGAATTATTGACGATCACATGGTTTTCGAGCGCCATACGGCAGAGGAACAATTGAAAAAAAAGGAAAAATTATAACGAGTCTGTGGGGACCCTATAACTCTCACTGGAGGAAGAATACATCTTCTCAGTTGTGCAAAATGCGTCTTCAAATAAGTATAGAAGCATATATTTAGCATCACTATTTTACCTACCCTGTTCGTTAGAGGTGCACGAGAATGATGTGTGACCTTAATTCAGACGGGACAGTTTGCCAAAGCGCAACTGGGGGTGATTCGAGCGATACTCAAAAACCTCAAACACAGTACGAAAGCGGTGGAAACATTGAAATGTGTTTTTAGTGGTCGAGACACCAGTCCCTGTGGTCGCTTGCTAGCCACAAACAACTATCGTACCCTTGGTTCACCGGATCGTCAAGGACCATTTTTGAATGGAGAAGCTTACGGCCATATGGGAGCAGATCGAATTAGAACCGGATTTTCGAATGATTTCTATGCTTTTTTCCACGCGACCCTGAAAGGTGCTCTTACAATTGATGTGACATGGGTCGAATTGTGCATACAGCCCGACAGCGTTGCTAGTATTTATACCCAGGTGAAAGAGCCGAACTGTCGGTCTATCTATAGTATCTATATACTATAGATAGACCGACATTTTTATATTTTTTATTTATTTATTTATTCTATTATACCCAACTATGTTAAATAGTTGGGTATAATAGAATATTATAGTTCATCGAGGGGTAGTTATTGTCGAGGCGTATTGATTATGGTGGAATATGGGAGTTTTTTTGAGATTCGCAATCCCGTGTGTGACCCGTATAGTGCACACGTCGACAATGAAGGATTTACTCTCTCATAGAGACAGTGGCGAGGGTCTTAACGAGCCCAATGAAGTCATTACACATAAAACCGTACATTCAGGAGTTCTTGAATATAAATGCCAATTGATTGTTGGTTTGAACGAAACTTCATTCTAATCTTTGTGCTTTCTCTGTAGTTGTTGTTGGAATAACGCGTGTGTTGTATTCGGTCTCTCCTACCGAACGAACCAGGAAAATTGAGACCCTTCCCCGCTGACTCAATCAATGCTGTAGGCGGCTAGCTACCGGCTCCCGAAGATCACTGCTGTTGTTTGTCAAATGTTGAGTGGAGCACCGGATCGTCTGACGTTATGACTTTATTTCGAATTAATTTATTTTGTTGAACATGTAAGAAACCACGCGTGCAATTATAATAGGCATCAATAATGAAAGCAGTATTGACGTTCATGATGTGACCCTGGCGATGGCCTGCCAAACTAACGGAATTTTCTCGTGTCGCGTGTTATGTGAGTGTACGTAGTCAATTTGTGGAGTCAGCTGGGGCCAGACCTGATTAGATAAATAAATATTTAAGAGTGTAGTATATTATTTAGGCTATGGATATAGGCAAACATTCTCTTACATTTTTGCAGTTCGCCCCACTCATAAGGCAGCGGATATTGAAAAGGGTGCTCTTAATACGCCTGATAAACCCATTATTAGATAAGCCAGTGATCGTTTCCTTGATGTGTGGGACCAAATATTACTAATTCGGTAAGTGCGAGCCACTAATTTTGTGTGTAAATTGTTGACTGTTTCTAACACGTGCGTTGTTTACGGAGTAAACCCTAGAGAGTATTATAAAACTAGCAGCCCCAAGCTTGACGACCAGGGTTTGAGTCCGAGTTTACTAAGCAACCACTGAAATTAAGCAAAACTTCAGCTGCACGACACGCGACACACATGTCCCGTCTTCGCTTACTGCCTACTGCCTGTGTTGTATCTCGCTCAGCTGAAGGTTTGTCTGTAAATTGTTGACTGTCTCTAACACGTGCGTTGTTTACGGAGTAAACCCTAGAGAGTATTATAAAACTAGCAGCCCCAAGCTTGACGACCAGGGTTTGAGTCCGAGTTTACTAAGCAACCACTGAAATTAAGCAAAACTTCAGCTGCGCGACACGCGACACACATGTCCCGTCTTCGCTTACTGCCTACTGCCTGTGTTGCATCTCGCGCAGCTGAAGGTTTGTCTGTAAATTGTTGACTGTTTCTAACACGTGCGTTGTTTACGGAGTAAACCCTAGAGAGTATTATAAAACTAGCAGCCCCAAGCTTGACGACCAGGGTTTGAGTCCGAGTTTACTAAGCAACCACTGAAATTAAGCAAAACTTCAGCTGCGCGACACGCGACACACATGTCCCGTCTTCGCTTACTGCCTACTGCCTGTGTTGCATCTCGCGCAGCTGAAGGTTTGTCTGTAAATTGTTGACTGTTTCTAACACGTGCGTTGTTTACGGAGTAAACCCTAGAGAGTATTATAAAACTAGCAGCCCCAAGCTTGACGACCAGGGTTTGAGTCCGAGTTTACTAAGTAACCACTGAAATTAAGCAAAACTTCAGCTGCGCGACACGCGACACACATGTCCCGTCTTCGCTTACTGCCTACTGCCTGTGTTGCATCTCGCGCAGCTGAAGTTTTGCTTAATTTCTGTGGTGGCTTACTAAACTCAAACCCTGGTCGTCAATCATGGGGCTGCTGGTTTTACAATCCAATGAACAAAATACACAACTTTGTGTCAATCAAAAGTGAGTCATTTTTATTTAAGTTGAAGGCATTACCTTCGACCTCCACCATGTCTGAATTATTTACTTGTTTCACGATCACATTAAATCAAGATTGTGTGGTGCTGTTGAACATCGTCAACAGTTCCATAAGGGGGGCGGCCATGGTGTTGGCATGCATTAGCATGCCAACACCCCCCGTCTAAAAAAAAAATTTTTTTTTCAGAATAACCTATGGCAAGCTACAAAATTAATATCTGAGAAAATAAATCCTATCACTCTGGTAGTTTTTGTGCTTAGAAGACTCCTGGCAACACCCGGTGCTCTCCTAAGAATTGAAACTTTAGTCTCTTATACAATCCATTAGCTGAAGTACGCAGTCCTCTTCAGCATGCAAAAGGGGAGAGGCTCTCACTGTTGGCTGCGATTATCGATCCTGTCCGTAGACGAAATTGGCGTGACGTTCGGTTATTGGCCAAAAAGATAGTCAATCCCCGAGAGGAACATTGGCGCCATCACTGCACCTCTCCAGAATCTGAGAATTCTTTATAGACGTCACTGGGACTCGCAGCCCGCGGCGAGAGTGGTGAGCGATTTGGTGACGTGGTTGGCCATCGCTGTTCAACGCAGCGCCAAAACAGGGTACAACTGCATACAAACACACCGATGCTGAGCCTTCAGTCGTCGGCTAAGGATCATGTCGATACAGTCAGTGATACAAGAGCCAAGCTAGATAACGCAGAAGTTCATACTGACTCAAGATTCTGTCGCTCTTTCGTTTTTGTATTTTTACTTTGAGTCGGTACATAGATGGTTTCTGACGAACGTGATTAATTGTATCGTTTTATTTTCGACGGCGCGCTAGCCGCAATTTATTTCAAAATAAAAGCAACAAGCGTTAATATTTATATCAAAATACTCGAATACAGATGATCCAAAGAAAGATCTGTGTGATTGTTTGGATGTTACAATTTATTCATTTAGATGAGATCTTTTAAACATCTTCTGTTCTGTCTATTTATTGGAATGCACTAGTTTATCAGATTTACATGATAATGGCATTATTGATAGTATTAAACACTTTTACCGAAGTATAGCGGAAACAGAGAGCCGTCATTGATGCCAAGACGATCCATGCTGCTCGGAAGCTTCACATACGAGTATCGGCAGATACTTTTGGATTCGCTAGTTTCACTCCACACGGAGAGGACGTACATATGCCCTCATGTGATTGGATCAGTATTTCTCTATTTACGTAAAGTGCGTAATACAAATTACAAGCAAGTCATATCGGTTCTATTCAAAGTAAATTAGACGTTGAAATAGGTGGTGATTTTTTGGAGGAAAGGCAATCACTGAACAAACTCCAGTCGATTGTCGCAAGTAAAAAAAAAGTGATCTGGTGTCCAAAAGTGTACAAGTGCCAAGGCTCTATACTCCTCTTTGAGGTGTAATCGTATATGTGTTTTATGAATAGGTTTTGAAACATCTGTGATACTTTTCCGCTGGTCATTTTTCCTAACTTACAATGAACCTTCGGCTGGCTGCGTCCCTAATTAACATATAGAATTGCTCCCGTGTCAAAGACAATCTAACGAGGATACAAATTTGAAAAACGTGGAGTAACTTACTCTTTTATACCGACATCATACAAGGCCTTATAATACAGTGCACGGACACAACTGTGATATATGCGATCATAATTGCTATCTGTGCCATCACCACAAACGGATTTATCACAACGAAGAGAACTGAATTTCTACTCAAGCTGCCGGAGTCAGTGCACTGAAGAGGTACATGAACCTACAGTGATGTCGAGCATCAAATACTGTAGAACCACCGAAACACTGGTAATACCTATTTGCAGAAAGATATCGTAAAATGATATGATCACAATAATACTCTGCGTGCACTCACTAGTTTGTGCTAAACAAGTAGTGCACACACGTTAATACTTCCTTTTTTAACCTGCTTGTATTTTTGGAGTTCCCTTTTTCCTAACAATACTCCCTAACATATACTATGCATAAACAATACATAAAAATATACACGAGAGTTGATATATTATATATGTGATTTATGACATATTTATCGTATCTCTATGGTAAAGGTTAGAACCACTTCCTTTCTGAACTGGTTAGTGAAGTAAGTTCCCATTTATTAGGTGTTTTTAAGTAAACCCAAAGCAACAGCAAGCATTCTCGACAATGACTCAAACAAGAAAGTCGTTACAACTTGTTAAGCAAAGTCACTTTGCTTAAATTAATTAATGATGTTTTACTTTTGGGTAGTAGCTAGCATGGGCGTTACAAAATATAGTAAGTAAATGGAATAGCTCATTGTAGGTAAGTGATGGAAGGATCAAGAGCTACATTTAGCATGGAGTGAAACTTTAATGTGTAAGATACCATCTGAGTTCCACTGCTTGCTTGCCTAACCACGATGTAACCAAACAAGAAACATCTGTTTTTATCACGCAGTCCAGAATTCTGCAGCGTAAGTTGGATATGAGAGCAATAATTTTATCATTTTTTTATATATTATTATTATTGCTTTACAAATTATTTATTTAATTAACAAAAGAGTATTATCATTTTCAAGCAACTAGTACAAACGCTTTTAGCATAACACAATTTAAGCAGAATTTCTGGTTGGAGGGTAGACTTGTCTGACTGAAACGATTTAAAATCCAATAATTCCATACGAGTATGCGCATTTTCATTGTATTTCAAAAATGCAGTGTTTTTTGGATATTATGCCCGGCAGCACGAAAATGACTGCTTAGCAATCCACTTGGTACTTTTATAAATCCAGTATATTATTTACTTGAGTTTACCCAATATACTAATAATCCACTACCATCATTAAATGATTTCTTATTTAGCCCACGTATGCCGAACTTCGCACCAAATCGACCCGGCGAGTCGCTTACTTTTTGTAGTTTGTAGTTCGGTCCTTTTAGACTATGACAGAAAGGTCAACTTTCGGACTTACTACTGCCAGTACATGCTTTCCCTTACATTTTTCTTTACTTTGAAATTAGAGTTTCAAAGTAAAGAAAGCTTTCGCAAAACGAGACGTCATTACTTACTACCGAATCGTTTCTGAAAACTCTTCAGATACCATTGAGAAGCAGATTCTCTGAGCTTTCGAAACGCTGCATACACGAATTTCCTCAATTGTATACACGTGTTGAAGTAGACAACCTGGCAGCTATATTTACGCACCTGGTGCTGTTGAACATCGTCAATAGTACCAGCAGGGTGGGGTCACGTTGTTGCTGTCATCCATTATCATGACAACACACCCCCCTTTTTTTTTTTTAGAGCTGACCCTCAGCTGTTCCCCTATCTGACACCCCCCTTAAAAAAAGCTAAATGGTGTATTTATGATGATTTTTTTATATCCGTTCATGAGCGCTATACAAATATTCACCAAAGTCAATGAATGCCGTATTAATCTGTATAGTTAAAAGGAAAAAATATGTAACACTTTTGCTTGCGGCTTGAAGTCCAGCAGCATATTCTCCAGTGTCAAACACATTTTTCTGGCATAATCGTGGTTAATGACCAAACCAAAACGTGAATTGTCGGCCGTTTTTCCTACATACTGTGGAAATACAAAGTGGAAGCATCGTAAGAGGATTCTGGTCCTATTGTCTCATCTGGAACAAAGAGGCTTTACTCAAATCTAGCTATGAAGGCTTCAAGAGCGTTACGCTGTGTTTCTCACTAAGGTCTTTATTCAGTCAGCTCCCTTGAAACACATCGTGTTACTTCTTTGGCATGGATGGCAGCATTTGTGATGTTTCTGCGATTGTGTGTCTACCATTTACTTGGTGTTTCATCGTTTCAAGCCTGTTGCCGTTGTTCAGGTATTTGAGAACTCGGGTTTATAATAGCACATCGTATGGCTTTTTAATGGGAGCAGCACCGCACTACCGTGACAAATACTTTATATGTGAAGCCCAATGTGCGTTGTACTGGTCCCAGTAACCCCTCGTTAGCTAATGATGTGTTTATGCAGATTATATATAGTACATTGTTTCTTTATAGGTTATATATTTAACGTTTTATGCAAATTCGCATTTGCAATTTAGCCTGCGAGCGAGAGTCAGCAGGGTGATTTACTATTCCAGGATTACAAAGATGGTGATGCTACAGATTGGTGTTGATGACGGACTTGGGTGATTAGTTAAATCGTTGATAAGTAGGAAAGTGGAAAGGGGTAAACCGGTTTCAATTGATCCTTCAAAACCAGAGACTAGAATTCTGAAACACGTTGAGACTGTGGATGCTGTGCTTCTAGTGATTGCTTCAGGGTCGCTTTGGGATTGCATCCCCTATTCAGTAAGAGCTTTGTTTCGATATTAGCCAGACTTGAGTACATTCTTTAAACAAATAAATGATCTAAATATAGGATAATTAACCTTCCAAGAGAAGTTTGCTCTAACCTGTTATGAGCTACGATATTCGTAAGATACATTTTGCGTAGCCTATAAAACAAATAGAAGATAGACCATGTTTTTAGTATCCAACTTGGTTGCGCGGCAGATTAATTTAGTTGGCGCGATTACACTCGTGAGTGTGTGGTTAAATGTGGACATTGTAATTGTTAGAAAAATTCTTTCAAGAATGCCGTTGTGCAAGTCATTGTTGTGATGTACATATTTGACATTCTTATAACACGCTATGAGAATAAATAACTAATATATTTGTTTAGCGCGAGCACCGCCGAGTTAATGAACAGTTTTGCTATCACGGTAGTAGTGGTGGTTACGTTTTGTCTAGCAGGATGGCGTGGGGTGTCGCCGAGAGCTTGGAACCGTAGAGTTCCCGGTTTGAATCCCGCAAAAGGCCACATTTGATTTGAAGTAATGCGAAAGTAGTTCAAAGCCATTGCCCATGTAATAACACCTCTAGGGTCAGAGAAAAAACTGCGGCGGTTATTTAAACTCCTAATATTTTTGCCATATAAAGACCATCAAGCGAATGCATTTCAGTCAGCTGTTCTGAACAGCTCAGCGATTGAGGGACATAATTATTAAGGGATTAATCTCTTAACAAATTAGTGTTAATATAGGCCTATTGCATTCCGAATGGCATGTTTTGAAGACCTATTTGTTGTTCTCTCCATTATTATTATTACCAGTAATTGTGTTAGTTAAGGTTTACGTGATACACAACATTCAGAAAATCTAGTTGCATACCAGCAACCACCTGAATGACCTCTTCGCAGCGGTTGAGATTAATGGAGAATCTCATATCTAGGTATTTCACACTACTACATTTATCGAATTCGTTGCCTCAGTGTGATATTGTTGGGTTCCCTCGGCCTATTTGCATTTCCTGGCACGTGTGTTGTTAGTCTCAAACTCATTTTCTGAGTCCAGGCTGAGAGGTACTTTTGTGTGCTTTGCATTCATTTCGTGCTCTCTTCATCGGTTACGGGAATATAATTGTACACCATTAGCGTATATCACTAAGTTATACAATACAAGCACTCCTTTACTGTTAAAAGCCGAAGGAGGGGCTACAATTAGAACGTTCAAATGAGAACCGTTCTTTGCGAACACTAGTTTATTGAGTTCGGCTTGTTGTTTTTCTAAATACGTTTGCCTGACTGAAAGAACGATTTTCTAGATTATGATGATGTTGTCTCTATCTTTCAGTTGGCGGTTCCTCTCCTGTTTGGGCGCAATGTTTCTTGCCCTGATCTTCGACAGGAGCTGGAACAGGAAGAGCGCGTGGAAGAAGCACAGCAGAAACAACTGTTAACTTTTAAGGGCTTGAACGACTCATCTTCGGATATGGTCGACTTGGCCGACGCAACAGTTGATAGAGAAATTGAAGGAGACGAAGCTAGAGAGAGATTTCAGTTACGACCACCTGCTTTCAGCGTTAATTTGGGCTCAATGGAGAGTCTTTTGATGGACGATGAGCCAGCACCCTCACCAACACCTCTCAAGGACTGCAGCTGGAGCTCTTCCGGTTAGTCCAAATGTAATTGTATATTTGGCAATGATTAATATAAGATAATATTTCTTCAATTTGTATATTCTCTAAAGGGATCATTTGGCTATATACGCTTTCGGGAAATTTCGTAATACTTTTTCTTTCCTGGCGAAAATCGCCGTGATTTCTATAACGTAGTGGCAAAACCTTCGACGCTGTTTGAAAACAATCTGTGATTTTGTATCAAGGAACAAAAAGTTATATATATTCTTTCTGGAGAAAGAATCATTCGAAGGTTAAAATACGTTGTAGTGTGTGGCAGAGGCGGCAACATCGCAGCACCTAACTCAGCTTGAATAAATAGACCGGATATGTCCCAGGTCGCAGGTTCATATCATGCTGTAGCCTAAGAATGTGAATTTTTCCTCCCGACATTTCTCGTAGTAATGTCATACGGATGGGTGCCGAAAAGTGTCTGACGGAAGGAGGGCCAGGGCCAGCCTATCATCTACCTATCACTGCTCAATATTAACTGACTCTAGGTCTACAAATGCTGAGTAATTTAGTCAGCTGCTATGAATATGATTATAGATGCTTCGTTACGGACGTCGGTGAAGGTTTACTTCGTCGTACGAATAGGTTCGAATTCCTATTTAGTCTTCGAGCAGACGCTTTGGATCCTGCGATCAAGCACCATGACTTTCGTTAACATTAACGCAGACATAATAAGAGACGTCCTGTCAGAGGTGGCATCAATCTGGCAGACGGACCAAGCGTCGGTTAGGCCAGAATTCATTGTGGTCGAAATCCAAAAGAGAGGAGAGGTTTTCGGGCTGACTCTCAGCCAACATTTAAGGTCCACGGTACTGCTTTTAGCATTGCAAAAGGCTGCCTTGAAACTACCAGGTCCTTCTCATCCAATTAAAGCAATAATACACAGTAACACCAAGGCGTGCTGCAGAAAGGGAGCTGAAATTCAGCCATCGAAAAGTATAAGGTTCTTCGCATCCACTCAGTTCGGTTTTCGGATGTCGAGATCGACGGAACTTGCACTGGCACACCGTTAGCAGCAGATCACCATAAGATAGCAAAAAAAAACAGGTTTGTCTCGAATTTAGATAGTGCTGCAATCTTTACTCGATCTGCTTGCATATATTAGAATGCCTGCGGTTTGCACTGATCACGATCGACTGGTTTAAATCATGCTGTTCCGGACAAATACAGGTTAAGGTCTGTCGCATGGAGTCTACTTGGGAGGAGCATCGAGACACCTACATGTTCTTCGTATTTGTAAATTTCAGTCTGCTTAAAATCTCGGTGGAAAATGTTTTTAGAACGATCGCATACGCGGGTGACACGTCGCTGCTGTTTCGTCCCGCTAGACTCGTCCTGACATACGGACTGCCCTTGTACAGAGCAGGCTATGGAGACCTTCAAAACATTTGGACTCGACTTGTGAGAGTATGTCCAGGAGGCTGTGACTGCTCTATTACACGCTAGCAAATAGCTTGAACATGCACGGGAAGCAGTGGCAACTTGTAAGCTGTCTTACCAAATCTTGTTTAACATGTGATATACTGACGTTAGTTTTTTCATATGGTATTTTTGTCTTATAGTGTGTAAAATATGGCATGTTGAAAGTTATCCTTAAATAATAATGGAAATACAATCCAGTCAAATTTATTAAGTTACTGCCCGTGATCTTCCGGAAAAAATTATGGATAGCCTCTTCTCGGAATGCTTCTCAGCATCATAGATACTTTCACGTATAAAGCCTACAAGTACTTTCAAAGCACTCTCAGAGTAGAGTTTTACGAAGCAAGAAACGCCCGCATTCAGTGCGGCTATTTCCGTACCCTTACCAAGACTTACTTACATAAGTCGGTGGTTAAAATAGACACTTTGGGCCGAAGAGAGTTTTAATAAGGAGTTTTTAAGGGAAGGCTGTGGTGCCACCACACATACTGAGTTAATAGCTAAGCATTTACAATAGAGCTTGATGAGAAGCCATTGACATGATGAAGACGGCAAATGAAATATGGAGTGAACTGCGTAAGTGTCCCGCATCCAACATAGACGAAGTATAACGAAGGTTCAATGATAGCGAAGATGAGAATAGAGCTGCAGTCACCAACAGGACTCCAAGCAAGGACTCAGCAACAGCAAGGGGTGCTTTTGATAATTTCCACATTGCCCAATTTACAATCTATTAGTTCGTGTAGAACGATTATACCTGTGATGCTTGATTCGCACGGCCCATACAGATATTAAACAGAGATTTAGAAGAGCTACTTGAAGTGCCCACATCCCGAATTTCATAGTTCCGCATTATATCCATTAAGGCCAGTTAATGTTATGCCCATAGTACCCTCCTGTCCGTGAACGAAAATACATATAATATAAATATCTTTATATTTCTGTAGTACCATTGCCCTGGTTACACGGGCCCCGATAAATATATTATTAAAGATGGTAAGAAACATGTTTTGCCACAGCGGGGCGGGTTTTGTGTGTGTCCATTAACTTACACAAATGACTCTCGCAAACTAGAAATGGAATCGACTGCGGTTATTATAACACTTAAAATGTAATGAGAATCAGCCCCTGTAATGAGAATCAGCCCCGATGTATATTACTTGTGATCACCTAATTTACATTGATCATGTAAGTGTTTATAAGTCTATTGTGTCTTTCAATATTAAAAAAACAACAGTCACACTGGAGAAATTAAATGAACATCTTGAATCTGCCTTGGCGATGGTTGCAAGCTGGGCATATGAGCACGGATACATTGGCAAGTATGGGTCCACAACGAGAATACTACAATAGTGCATTCACACGCCCTCCGAGTGATTTGTTAAGCTATGCAGCGGCATTACTTAAACAATCGTTTAATATCTGTTAAAAGCCAGTGTTCGTATGCGCTTTTCCGGGATACCCGGGACAGAATGAAAGAGTTATTTGCCACGGTCAAGGACAACTATTTTAGCAGGATTTTAGTCCTGCATTATATGCTTTTTATATTTGCGATTGTGATTTTATATTACACGAATGTCTTACTTGAGTTTGGTGGTGCAGGAAAATATTGCTTCGGCCCACATACAACTCACACTTTTTCCTAGCAAAATATAGTTGGTGTATCCCGGTAGCGATAAGCTTTCTTTTGTTCGGTTATACGTCCACCCTGAATGGGGTATAACACGACATAATTAATAACGACAATAAACTACTCGATAGCTGTGTGTTCCGTCAAGATAAGGGCCATGACAGGTTTCTCTTGTCGCAATGGCAGCACACATAACCTGTCGCAGTTTCAAGTGCAAGGTTATAGGGCTTTGCTTTGAACACGTGAAATGAACATCCCCAACCTCTGAGAAGGCCTTTACTGTCATACAAAGAGTTCATGTGTGATACATCGCGTGGATATGACTGAATAATTTAACATGGGTAGTTATAGCCTAAACTGTCGTGATAATACGGATGAGCGAGCTGCTGACTGCAAAACGGCCTTAAGGACAGCGAGTTACAAAAGCATTGTCAATAATCAGCTCACGACAAGCGTTTCATCACAACAAAGTACACACTTAGTCGCTGAGGGGATGATGCAACAAAGAACGTTATTTGGTATATGATGTGACCAATTTAGTCTCTCTACCAGAATGAATATCCCCTATCATATAAATGAATGCCGCCGATAATGCTCTGTTAAAAAACAAAGTGAAAATGAGCACCCAAAACAGCGAATGTATGACTATATCGTCAATGTAAATTCCTATTTAAATATCTTTCTGAATTATCCAGAATTATTCAGAATAATACGAACTAGGACATTCCCTACAGACGAGAAATTCAAATAGTGTAGAGCTAGTTAATGAGTGACTTACATCATCCATAGGTAGTATTAAGTGCAGCTACAACTCAGTAGTAGTTTTGGAAGCGAGGGGCTTTCGGTCCTAGCTGCTGACAGAATCGAGTTGGATAAACCCTCAATCTCTATGACGCCAGCGGCGTGTCATGCGCTTTTCTTTAGCCTATGGCACGCACTCGGCAACAGTCAATATCAACGCTAGGTTTTGCCCAGAACCTCGATGTTTAATTGAAGAATGGTTTAATAGGCCACTAACAATATATTTTTATGGGAAACCCCTTTTCTCATTCTAATTGGCAAATAAAGGTATTATCATATCAGTATTATATAATGGTGGGGCTACATTCAGATTATCGTTGCTATCAGAACTCAGTCACATTCGGTTAATCATGATGACAAGATTCAGTGTATTCACTCAATGTGTCAGACTACTCTCCACCTCAAATATTACTTCCCAGATTCTCAATTCTCTTATAGCACCTTTTATTCATCTTATATACCCACAGACTAGGGCGTAGCGCTCGTTTTAAAAGGTACAATAACAGTGTATTGCTATATTGGCAACACCCCTTTCGGGTATTACAATGCCGACATGCCTACACACCGTGGAGACACACATTGTGTTAGCATTATGGATAAACAATTTTAAACAGAGGTACCTATTCACGACTCTTTACCTCTGGGACACGGCTTGCGTTGTAATGCAAAACGGTCCTTAAAATAGCTTTCCATCTTAATTATTCTTCCAGTACTTATAGGTCAGGTGAATCTAGTAAAACCTTAATCTCAACCATCACCAGGTAGTGATATCTCGGTAGTCCATATCTGTGTTCGATCCGTAGAAATTTGTTCCACAAGATTTTGTCTCCATGCGGGCTAGATCATGTCCACATATCACCACCCCCCTTTAAAAAAGAAAAAATAAAGTCCCCCATTGGCGATCATAGTTTGCATGCATACTTCAATTTCGAGGCGACAACCTGAGCCCACTGTTATTCTCGCTGCCCAAGTAAAGGGCACTACTGGCTATGTGAACACTCTGCTGTTCGCAGGCGACCTTGTCATTTTGGTAAGAGCCACTTTCATGTTCAGTAAGCACTTGCAAGGCTGCCTGAGGACAAGATAGAAGTCGGACTGATGATCAATATGGACAAGACAGACGCCATGAACTTTTGCCGGGGGAACACATCGCCGTGTTCGATTTGCTACACATTGGTGGCACTACCCTGAAATTAGTCAATAGCTTCAAGTACCTGGGTGTGATCATGCTGCTTGCTCCTTCACAACACGACGAGCGCTGGTCACGGAGGTCGGAATGCCATCGCCGTTAAAGCTTTGTTTGCAGACTATGTTTAACTTGTTCGATGTCAATATTGCGCCCGTTGCCACCTACGGGAAGTTACTCGGGAGCATCGTCCACCCGCAACAACTCGAGCAGTTGGACCCAGTGAAGGCTGCATTACTGAAACGCGTTATGCGGATACACTGTTCGTCGCGGAATAGATTAGGCTACTTCCTTGGTAACACCCCCATTTTGGTTAAAGACCTGTGGCCTTGTTTTAAGGTATCAGTGATGCCAGCTCACTCAGAATTCGTTGGGATGCGGGAACCAAAGATATCGACTTAGAATTTTACAATACGGATGCGATGACTTGAATTACGTAGTGGTATGCCTTTGAGTCTGTGTTTGCACAAAACTGGGTAAGACAGGAAAACACAAAAAAAAGGAAAACCGGGTCTACATATTAGCCTATGCATATCTGTGCATGCACTATAAAGTGCGCCGACCAGGATTGTTCGTATTAGCACGCATACATATGAGAAATACCAATAACATATGCATATATGTTACATAGCACATGCATATGACATATTCATGTATACGTGTACATGCATATGGCATATTCACGTGTACGTGTACATGCATATGACATATTCATGTATACGTGTACATGCATATGCATGCAATGTAAATATACAGGCTGGGCAAAAACAATGAGAAGGTCAAGTTTAGTTATACAAAGAAGAAATATAGGCGATATTGACTTTTTAATATTGTCCCGAGGAAGGCGATGGCATTGCCCCTCTGCACAGCGAGGGACAGGCGATGTGGAAGGAAAGACCCTGCGCGCTTGTCCCCGGTGGCGCGGATCAACCTATGGTAGACCCCTTCGAGGAAGCTCGCAGTGAGAGGGCCGTGCCCACCCAAGATCTCAAAAGCAAGGGGGGAAAAGGTGGGTTGCTTGGAGTGCGGCGTAGTTCCTTAGCTTGGCCCGCTCCGTACGCGCTACCGCGTAACTGGGGGTGGTTGCACAGTGGTTGACATAAGACGGTGCTAGAGTGTCAACCACCGTGCCGTCCCAAACAAGGTACTGGCCTCGGTGGAAGGGGAGAAGAGTGAGGCCGTCAGGGCGGCGCCCGTCCGAGGTGTCGAGGCCCTGTGGTTCCCTCGTGCAAGGGATACCGGTGGAGTGGAGGGCCCTCACGAGCGTGTCATTAAGCATCGTGTGTCGCGGATGGCGACCGGCGCTGCGCTCGCACGAGAGCCCGTGGTGGCCATTCGTTGCGACGGGGTCCCCGCAACGCTCGCAGCTGTGGGCCGCAACCACAGGGGCCCCGAGGCGGAGGCCCACACAGAAGCGGACCCCCTCGAATCTATTTGGCACTGCTACCGCCGTTGGCTGTTCACCTGGTCGTAGCCACTGTTTCACTTGATGTTCTTCCGGTTCCCCATACGGGCTGACCCTTGTCTCGTCTACTGCAACGGTATGCTCTAAGCGACTCTTTTGCTGCCTATATATTTTCAAACTGTCTCGCGCGCACTTCTCACGCATTTTTAGTTGGCCAGGACCGAGTTCAAGAGGGACTTATTTTGTATTTTTTTTTCGCATCCTCAGATTATTTTTAATAATTCGACGACATGTTTCACAAGGCATGCCAATTTTAACTAGACCAAGCTCTAGTTTCCTCAAAAGCGTTTTAGACTATTTGGATCCGTTCGTCGAATCGAGATTCGGGAAGGGATGGGCGGCCTCGATGTTCAATAATGTCCCAGTCGCCTTGCGTAAACTGCGCACACCAATGGCACACCTTTCGTCGGATCAGGGCATTATGGCCGTGCACACTAACCAACCTTCGATGGATTTCAGCTGGACAATTCTTCTCTCGAAACATTAACCTGACCTCTGAGAATGCAAGTCAGAGGCACCTGATCCGCCGGTTGCCATTTCGAACGCCCAACGAAAGCCGAATGCTAGCTGCTTTCGCGCTGCGTGCTTGCTATTGTTGTGTCTCACTACCGGTCAAATTTGAAGTCAAACCGGCCAATAGAATACGGCGCAAAACGATAGGAGTGTAATTTTTCTGGGTCAGCCTAATATTATACAAAGAAGGAATGTTGCATTAATATATTAATTGTTCTATATACGGGTGAACAACTTAGTGGGCCTAAGCTGTGTTTTTGGGCTGAGTTGAGCAGTTTCTGAGATGCCACCATTTTATAATATGGCTAGTGAGAAGAGCAGAATAGATAGGCATAGACAAGAGTAGAACTCTTTTATGAAAAATTGTTGATACATGAAACTCAGTGCACGTAGTCGAACGATCTTCAAGTACTTTTGAATAACACATAGTTTCTATCGACCCAAAATACACTTCTACTACCCAAAATATCCCATGACCTTGTCATTAGTATCGAAGCGCTGGCCCCTGAGGTGCGATAAGGTTATAGTGGCTGGAGGTTATATCTGGAAAGTAGGGTGGGTGTTCGACAATTTCTAAGTCTAACTGCACCAGTTTAGCCGCCGTAATATGTACTTGTGAACAGCTGCGAATCCTGGCCGAACAGTACCTTCTTCCTCTGCTTGTCAGGCCGGTTCCTAGCTATTGCGTCACTGGAAAGATCCAAAAGTAAGGCACAATATTGACGTCTGACCGCTCTCCGAGTCTCCTTTTTATTCATATAATTTATTTATATGAATAAAAAGGAGATAAAAATTACATATTTATAATTTATACCTTAAAGCACAGTGCACAAAGCCCTTCCGGCAGATTTTTCAGCCCAAGCCCTTGTCAGCGGTCTTTCGTACCGTACAGTCCACTCAGGAGTGAGTGGTTTGCTTTTTAGTGTGTACTGGTGAACCAAGCTTTAATCAACGGTTATGAATGGGCGCTAAAAATTCCGCGGATTTCTCTTCATCTGCTCGAGCACCTTTTGCACATTTTCTTCATTCATTGCCGTTTTTGCCCGAAAGACGTAACGGTCATTTTGGCGACACCGTCCGACGGGTCGCTTCCACTCGTAGATGCCGTGAAAACAAACGACACCACTGATGGGCTTTGTTGCCTAGAAACTGTTTTTCGAGCTGACCCTCAGCTGTTCCCCTATCTGACAAGCCTCAGCTCTTAACCTTTAGGTATTACTATGAGGACCTGTCGGCTTTGTTGCCTGTCATCTGTCGTCAGAAGGAGCTAGTTCCTGCGTTCCCCTGTACTTTGTCATTTGTTACTCTCTCTCTCTCTCTCCCTCGAATGCAAAGTCACTGTGACGGCTTTATGCGTGGTGTGTTGGTGTGTATTTCAAACTTTTTCGCACTGAAACTTGTGTATTGAAATGATATATCTTGTTTGCCACAGCACCAGGCCATGTTACCAGCTTAGCAGAACAATGCAGTCACCACAAAACTCAATCCTGCGGGACGAATACTTCCTCCATCCACTTAGCTTTGAGACACGTGGAGTCACTAATTGCTAACAACAAACCTTTTAAAAGGGGTTTGCTATAGATTGGAGAAAACTGCTGGGCATCCAAAAGCGGGATTTTTTATCCTGCAGCAGCTGATAACATTCAACGAGGCAATGCGGCACGATGCTTGAACACGTCGGGCTCACTTCCTAAAATGAATCTTTAAGCTGACTATCAACTGATCCCCTATGTGACATGTCTTGGATCTGAACGTTTAGGTCTTACTACGTATCGGAGCCACCCTTCTTTGTTCCAAGTGGTTCCGCAGATCTGTACGCTATTGAAGTCAGTCAACTCGAGGTGCCCGTATGCCAGAAGAAGCCAGTCAAGTCGTTTTTAGGTATTCATTGTAGATTTTTGCACAAGTACTTGAGGTTAGAGGTACCAGATATTTCGTAATAATTGTCGTCTTCAAAAATGGTTTCTGTTTTTCTAAAAAAAAATAGGACTTTGTCTCTCAATCTAGGGTCTGAAATGCTGTTTGAAGTGATTTAGTCGCTTCCAATACAAAACAATTATTTTCTGATAGTGAAACAATTACTTGTGATGGCTAAGATCGGCCTGATTCTTAACCCGATCACAGCTTTTCTCTACAGCTTGCATTTTTAACGATATTGGACTAACGCTGATCACCTAAGACTGTAATTTAGAAGTGAGATTGTACCCTGTCATAGCTTTCCGACCCACTTTACGTGAACAAAATCCACTTCAAGACAAACTTTCACTAAGAAGAAAAGAAGAGAGAGAAAGAGGGAGAACTGTGCCTAGCTTACCCCCCCCCCCCGGGCATTCAAGTGGATGGACTTGAAGAATGTCTAGATCTTGAACCGTTTGAACCAGAGATCCCGTTGGTAACCGCTACGTTTGAGAATTGTATATAGTTTTTGTATGAAATGAAATCACATCAGATACATTAAGTGGTGGTCGGTATGAAAGAGAACAGGCGCTTTCGGTGTTCAGCTATAGATTTATTGGACACAGACATAAAATGTTGCGCAGAACAAGTTTGAATTCAACCATCAAACTTCTTTTTCTTTTGATCCTAGCAGCACTACATTAGCAGAGAGAGTAGTAGGAACCTCGGCAACGCTCCACTCGCACCGAGAACTTAGCACGAACTGCTACTATTGTTTGAGCAGGTTGCTTCACGGGCTAAACGAGAAAGAAGTCAACATGAACCTATTTTCTAGCGCAATCTAAATAAGTATTCAAGGTCCAATAACGTGAATATATAGTTATATAGTTATATACATCGCCATCTTGCTCATAGACATTATATATATATATATATGTTGGTGTGAATTACCCTTTTCTCGAATTCGTATCGTATTTTAAAAGTATGGCTAAGAAAAACAGAGATTTTTCATATTTTGCGAATTTTTTTTTGTGTTTAATTACGTTTTTTGGAACTTGTTTCGCGAATCTAGATGCTGATTGTTGATTGGTAAAGTACCCCGTATTCTGCGTGGTGCTCCACTGTTTTTAGCATAGCTTCCGACTCGAAATAACACACACGGTCATGAAAATTCTTATGCTTGCATTCGCTTATTTCATGGCCATTACATTCTGTCTTATGTCAATTCAAATATAGTACTGGCTGTAATTGCGGTCGGCTGTGCAAACAGACGAAACAAGTAATATTATTGCATTCTGTAAATGACGCATAGGTCGGGATATTTTGTGGATAAGTAAAACAGCCAATCCTTCTTCTATCAAATCTAATGGTGCTACAGTGAAGGTTTAAAGGCTGCTGAGGCTCTGATAGTACTCGTGCGTGTCCACATATGAGCGTCCCTTTTACCGTATGTGGTTGTATTTCTAGCTTATAATTAAGTAGCTTGTTGAAATTAACTTTTCATGTCTGAGTATCACCACTCTGTGCATTTTTTTTGGGAAACAGTCGTTATACTTGAAACCTGTTTGTGCTTAGTTCTGTTCTATCGCAGATAATGTTCTTTTATATCTCTGTCTAATGCAATTGCTACTACTAAAGAGCTTTGTGCGCAGTGAGATATTCGGAGAGCATAATGATAGTGCAATGCATAATAGTAATCTGAACAACCAGCCGAACTAGCATTCCCAATAAATAGGTATGGACACATCTGTCGAAACCACTGCTGAAACGCATGCTATGCAGTCGAAAAAGTGCGAGCAACAATTTCAATTAAACAAATTCCTCGAAAATTATTCGCCACCTCGTAAAGTTTCAAAAAATTCTCCTCTGCCTCTAATTGTCCCCTGTGCCTACTGTCTGTCCTGTGGTTAGAGTACATACAAGGAATGATGACACCAAGTTATTTGAGCCAATGACCGACAGAGACACTGATGATAAGTAAAATCTTATGCCCGAAAGCTCTGTTAGCCGACTTTATCATCCTTATTCAACTACCACTAACCTTTTACTTCTATTCTTATATATTTTAATATATATAATATTTAATATTCAAATTTACGTTTCTTTTCATATACCATTTTTGACGTGGTGTTCGTTTTTTGTTATTATTTTCTTTCTTTCTGCATTATTCCTGTACTCCAATTACGTTTACACTTGCAATGAGCTCTCCGGGACCCGAACCGATTTATCTTCACATATCCGTAGGATATAAAATAAATAGAATGTTTTAAATGTTTTTATTCCTAGTGACAAAAGTCGACTATGAGAATATAATTTTCATTTATAATTATGAATATTCATTAGCATACGTTACGTCGCCGATGGTATTTGTTTTCACACACCTTGCATACATTACGTCGCAGATGGTATTTGTTTTCACACACCTTGCATACATTACGTCGCAGATGGTATTTGTTTTTAAACACCTTACATACATTTCGTTACTATTATTATATAATACATGCATGTATTTTTGAGCTTGAGCAATCTAAACTCATCTTATTCTTTTACCTTTTTTTACACAAACATGTGACAGTTGGGCTTGGACTAGAGTGAAGTATGCCAGCATAATCATTCAGGCTGTTGGAACGGTTGATTCAATCATGAAAAATGTTTACTTGACTGCACTATGAGCGATATCCATTTTTTTCAAACTACGATGTTCTTATCCGAATGGCGTGTCAGCAGTTAACGAGCTCCGTGTTTTGACTGAGTTACTCCAACAAATTCGAAATAATAATCATTTCTCTCAAATATGCCTGTCATTCGCGAGCGCTACCTGGGTATGGCCTTGGATAGATGGATCACATTTACGTTGTTGGAGGAAAGCCGTTGCGCTCAGCGGAAGTCAGTTGGCGGCCACAAGAGACACCATAAACAATTGCTTCCTCTCCACTTTCTCCCACTCCCCATTTCGCCAAGCATTTCGCTGCCTCACTGATTCCTCAGTGTTTGGTAGGGACATGCGCAGAACCAAAGTGACTTATTGCTATCTAAGAGCAGTATCTGGTTCGCGGGGTTGGGGACTCCACGTTAAGCATAAAGCTAGATTGTTAACTTTTATGAAATCTTTACCCGAACTTTGGTTATTGAGCTACGGATTTTATTTGTGAAACGACTACTGTAATTAAATGCATTCGGAAGATACTGCCACGGAGTGCGCATGACTATATACTGTGACACAGATGGCTGATACAATTACAAGGAGGCATGTAGCAGGAAAGTTAGAGTATTATGCCACCGAGACGCAACTCCGGAGAATTGCGAACACGTTCGCAGAATGCACGTGTGTTGTGTTTGGTGAGCCTGTTTCGCAATCGCCAGTATAATCATTTAGTGTCGATGAGTTAGCTATTCGCCAAACACCATGCAGAGCACTGTTCATTTACACTGCTGTCAAGCGAGTGAGTAAACACAGGCTACGTTTTCTATATTAAAGTTATATGGACCATACCAAGAGAAGTGACGTTCGATTACAATGCCGGCAAAATGCAGCCTATTATAAATATATATTGTATTATTTTGCATATTTTACTATAAACGCCTGTATTAAATTTCCTAGCACCGTCACCCACCTGGGAAATCATTATTTCTTTCTTCCAATTTTTTCAGGTTTAGGATTGGTTCGAGCGAGTTGCGCTAGTGCAACCCCCTTATTTAGGGAGCACTTTTATTGTACCACGTACAGTTTACACGTTGGTCCCAATTTTTGCCTAAATGTGGCGGTTTAGAATTTACATGAAATAAATTAACTATTCTTTATAACCACTGAGGACCGCTGGGCGGCAGAGGGTCAGCTGAGGGTCAGCTGGAAAAAACAGCCCCCCCCATTTATAGATGACAATTAGAAGAATAGGAGAAAAAAAGAGACGGGGCCGAAGGTTTCAGTTGTTTAAATAACTATTAAAAGGCATGCTTTAGTAATTTTCTCCAAATGAGCTACTCGAGCGAATTCTGTGCATTTGCACGTATCCTTTGCTTGAATGTGGGTTGCGCATACTAAAAGGGGGAAACTATTGTCCTGACATAACTAAACCAAAGAATTGGAACTATTATTCGAGTTATTTCTACAATAGTAAGTTTTTTGTGGATCCGTCAAAGATAAAATTGGTTGAAACATGATAGAATTTTTATCTACCTCTCATAATGGCACGCCGCCAAGTTGATGTGGTTAGGAGCCAAATTTTATCTACCTCAATTTATATATTTCGACTGAATATTTTCCAATTTCTCATATACAATGATCCTGTAGTAATTATGTCTAAATATCAGACATGCAATGATCTAGTAGTAATTATGCCTAAATATCAGACATGCAATGATCTAGTAGTAATTATGCCTAAATCTGCATCTTGGAGTGCAAGGGAGCTTCTCAGGTAGTAGTGCTTGACGTTGCTGTGTCAGAAGAGCCTTACAGCGAACTTTTCAATTAATACCAGAACGCTGAGAATATGTTTCCTTATATACTAATATACACTAGATCGAGTCTGATGTAATATCGTTCGCTACGACGCCAGGCTGTCGATTGTCTGACCGGCACGTTGCTCAGTAAACTCGTCTGGTCAATATATATCATAAGGCGGCGCGCTAAGGCTATCCAGCGCACTTGTCGGACCCGACCAACACGGACGTTACCAAATAAGTGCCACCCCAAACACATGATTTGGTATAGTTGTCTTCCAATTTTATAGCTCCGTATTTATGCAAACACACGAACACGTACTAACAAACCTGGAAAATCAAACCAGACTTACCTAGTTGCCTCAGTCCTATTACAAAATGTTAGCTTTATACCCTGCTTAAGTTGTACGATCTCCGAAATTATATCTGGAAATTGCTATAAGCATTGAAATATGTTTTCAGACCTCTGGCTATATCGTAAAGATATGGAAATGGTATGG
Source organism: Stratiolaelaps scimitus (assembly GCA_019614645.1). Lineage (NCBI taxonomy): Eukaryota > Metazoa > Arthropoda > Arachnida > Mesostigmata > Laelapidae > Stratiolaelaps > Stratiolaelaps scimitus. The sequence goes on along the minus strand of JABWDB010000025.1, from coordinate 4,426,911 downwards.
GGCGCGTTGAGTTGAAGGCGTCTGTCCACAGATTCATAACTAGTAAGACCTCTATTTTTACATTATACAATACAATACAAATACACCTTTATTAACCAAAAAGGGGTGGTATAGAGATTATTAAGGAAATTACATAAATTGGTAGAAGCGACATAAACAAGACTGTTTGATAAATTGTATCATTTTAGTATGGATATATAAATCATCTTGTATCCTGTAACACCCTTGGATACATGAATTTTAAGTATTTATTAAGCATTTGCAAATAATGTTTCTAAATATTTTAATTTGGTATCCAAATAATCTTAGGAGCGGACTGACTATAACATATATTGAAACGGCCTGGACCTGAGATGATAAATGCTATGTTTTCGGGTAGAATTAACAGTGCGGTTAGAGCACTTAAATATAGTTCTTGCAATATAATTTGTTAGGTATATTACCTTAATTTGTACATGGGTTTTCAATTCAACAAAACGAAGGTCCCCAATCATAAGATATCGTTAACGTCTCCTGATTCTCATAGCGCCGTTCACAGTTTCCTTACTTATTGATTGCACGCCTTATGGTCGCCACTTCGTGTACTGTAATCGCTATAACTAGTTGAAGTAGGAGAATAAGCAAAGGTGGCCCCGACAGGTCCTCATAGTAATACCTAAAAGGTTAAGAGCTGAGGTTTGTCAGATAGGGGAACAGTTGAAGGTCAGCTCAAAAAAAAAATTGGAGTAGGGAAAAAGCGATTGGCCAAAAAACACATATAATGACCATTGAGAACAACCGCTGGTGTTGGGAATAATATATAAGAGAACTCTCTAAAGACTCCTACAATGTTTAGAGTACCAGTGACATCCAGCGACCCGATTTTTTGTTCCAATTTTGTACAGTATTGTATCAGCTCAACATTTACTTGCCGCTGTTAAAGAAAACAATACTGATAAGCCAACTAAGGCAACAACAAATTTTCAAAAATAGTGTAGGTTATTTTTGACGTCACTACCCAAGGGATATGATTTAGCTCTAATAAACAGCATTATGTCATCAAATATGTGTTACATTTCAACGTCTCATGGCGACATAATTGTCACAGTTTCTTTCAAAAGCATCAATTCCACAATCCTATAGAACATTCAGCAAATTTGCAGGTTTCGAAGGTAACTTTCCGTGCATTTTTTCTTTCAGTTTCTTGTATATACATATTTGAGTTTTATTTAGGTTTCCGTGTATTTTAAAATCAAGAGAAATAAAAAACGTGTTTCGTCGAGTTTAGTGACCATAAGCTCTGCACTATTTTTGCCCTCATTCCCTCTCCCAATTTCCTGTCCTATTTTATCTACGCTCCAAAATACACTGTGAAAAACTTTGAATGCCTTACAAAGGCAATGCTGTAAAACTATAGGAGCCAATAGCAATGTTTCGGTTATCCGAATTCAGAATGCACTTTTAGCAACGGTTATATCTTCATAGTAAAATTCATTCCTTGATAACAGGAAATGGAAATACTGTTCTCTGCCGTTCTTTTGAGTCGTACGCAAATGGTTATTGGTTATAACCTCAGACTAACCACCATCGAAATGATTAATATAAAATTATATAAAAGTGGTGTTTATATTCAGATGCAATTGTCTAGTAATTCATCCTGTATTGTAGAGCGTTCTTCGTGACTGACGAAATTAGTTACTGGTATTAAAACTCACTGATCGATTGTCGCTGCAAAAGTTATTTAATACTTTTATAAATGGCCTCGTTTCTTGCAGGAATGTCGTTTTCACGTTAATGGATATAAGCCAAGCCTACACATAAAGTAGAATCGATCATTGTTAAAGCCCTTTTGTGTATCGTCGGCCCAATCGTGTTAAAGTCTTTTAAATTTTCATTCTTATTCATTTTTTTATACATCCCAGACATACCATGCAGTGTAGACATACCATACAGTGTTTCTTGTCAAGCCAGGTGGTCTCGTGTATATTTGCTAGAAACTGAACTTAATTTCAGAGTTGAGCATCCGCAAACTCGGCAATGAGAATAATCTGCTGCGCACATCTCTTCGACGCCGCCGTGACTCAAACCCAAGTTCTCCGGCAGCGCCCTCGACAACGCCAGAAATCACCGTTAGTAATCCTTCAAATAAGCGACCGCCCGTGTCATCTTTTACTGGTTCGGTACCAAGCCTTTCCACTTCATCTTCTCAAGCACTCATCGCTCCATCATCTAGCATTGCCTTCACCGAGAGGGGCATTGGAGTGGAAGCAACAGACAAGAAAAACAATAATCTGAAACAAACCATCGCCGTTGATGACGGTGGTGCGGGCGTTCATAGTACCGATCAAGCCAAACTAGTGAGTACTCGACTGAAAGGAAATTGACGATACCTCTGTAAAATTTTCAACTATACTACCTCGTTTTGTATTTGTAGCTTATTAGAATTTCAATTACCTGTTTTAGTTCTGGAAGTTAAGTAAACTGGCTAGAAGATGGTACCTCCAGCTAAAGGAAGACTTCTCGGAGATCCGACCTTTCGAAATCGAAGATAAGCCGTTATTTGAAGTCGACGAATTCTCCATTAAAAAGTAAGTCCTAAAATAAAATCCGAAGAGGTTTGCCCATTTACACCTTAAAGGTTTTCGGGCTGACTCTCAGCCAACATTTAACGTCCACGGTACTGCTTTTAGCATTGCTTCGTAAGACGGACCCCTAAATGTAAATGTTTTTCCCTATTTAGACCTAGCAAACTGTTTTGTGTTCACGAACGTGAGCCGAAGCAGGTGCTAACCAACCGGTTCCGCTGCAATTGCTGATATATACGGCCGATCTGTCACTATCCAAAGAGCACATTCCGCTAATGCTCTTTGGGCACTTGGGATCTCGAGAACCGTTAATTGTACCACATAACTCTAAGCACGAAATTGACGTGGCGGAGTCTCTCAGGAGTCTCTTATTATTTATTTTCGTGACAATAAAAATCTGCAGTTATGTTGTATGAAGATACTCAAAACAACGGCGCCGTATAGGCCACAAAGCCCGCGCTTCTATAAATAATTAATTTTAAAGTCATGTTAGTTTTCACATACTTCTCACTTCCTAAGTCATTTCAAAAGTTCATGCTTTGTTCGCCCACTTCCTTTGTTTGCTTGTGCGTCAACTCTAGGCATTAATGAAGAAAAATAACTTTTAAAAATGGCCATTACAATATTTTGAGTATTAGCTCTCTGATGATCAAATTTAATTTCAAAATTGGCAATACTTTATTAATGACGAAATGCAAGCAAAAATATCCGCTGAGTTCAACTCATGATCAAAACGGGCGAATACTGAAGTAGTTCAGATCCCCGTTACTTCGGACGTCATATACCAACAGAATTTAAGCATTGTAAACCATTTCATGCAAATCCGGTTTTATTAACGAACATATTGGAGAATACAAACTAATCGTCATCTCTTCGTTTTGTTTGTTCCGCCCACAGCACAACGGACGCACTCAACCGTTTCGGTAGGTAATATAAGCTATGTCCCGCCATACACATTATCGACATTCATACACTCGACGACTCCAACGTGTCTTTCTGAAGTACCTTTACAGAGCCGTTTGCATTGTTACACTATAGTTTTGTACACTATGAAAAATACCTAATCTGTTAGTGAAGAAAACAGATCAGCCACCGAAGCAATTTATAAGTGGCTTGGATTTCTTCATGAATTTCCGCCCGAAAAGGTCTCAATCCCATGTAACTTCGGTGCAGTAGCAGTGACTCCTCCCTAGAGACACATACTACACTCTAAAGCACACAATGCAGACAATTGCAACCTGTATCAGAAATGTTTCGAACGATTTTCGGATGGCGTTATCACAGTAGTAATCCGCCCACGTCTGCGTAGATTTTTGTAATTTATTACTCCTTGCTTCAGATATCCTTATTATTTATTAGTTCAGACTACTTCCCCAGTTGAGCTCTATGTACGACATACTACAATACAAATACTCCTTTACTAAAACTAAGGGAGGCCAGTATTACATTTACAGCATTATTGCCTTAAGATTCGCGCCACCCTCCAGGCGACAACATTATTTATCCGCTCTGTATTGTTCTTTATGAAACGTTTTGTCTTCAGAGCAAGGACGCAAGTGATTTTGCTCTCTGAAGTGATCATATTAAATTTCTAATGCCACCTAAAATTTAGAACAAGAGTATATTATTATACAATAAGCAGGTCAACAAGGAAAAGCACTATACTACTACTATACACTACTGTGTATTTAGTGTGGAGAACTAAGACGAGTTAAGAATCCATATCCAGACTGTACGTACTATATCTTGAATTACAAATTCTAGTTCGAAAGCTGGCTTGTACTGTGCTGTATGTATGGTGCCCTGCATAGTTGTGTATTAGTCTGCCCACCTAAAGGCCTTAGAGCCTCGCTGCATTTGGTGTCCCTTGTGACCTTGGCAAATGCGTGCCTCTCTATTGTACCGAGCCAGTGATCGTCAAGGTCTATTCAGAGGAACGTGACTCGCTACTGCTCCGCCCAGGGCCACGAACCGAAACAGCCACGTCGCGCACGATAGACCACCACGATTCCAACCAGAAGGCGCGCCTAGAATACAAAATATGCCAACGCTGGGAATAGTGGAGGGTTTTACTTAAACGACAGTATCTCATCTTGATGTTGACCTGGTGTTGACTTTCATATTGGTGCTTTTTATAAATTTGGCTATGTTCTATTACAAATTAAGATGTACGTTTCCCAGTGAAGGTTCGCTTATAGCTTTGCCAACCAATTCGTTGATGTGGGTTTAACGTTTCGGCTAACAAGCCGACAGTCTATAAAAGAATACTCTAGATATGCCATTCCGACGAAATCACTTCACAATAGTCACTGGCCTCGATAATCGAAATTAACCGAAGATTGCGCGCAATAGGTTTTCCTTTCAAAAAATGCCAACACTACGAAGACATCCTGTTCATAACAGTACGAAGGAAATTAATGGCTTGATGATTGCTCTGTCAATCGCCCTATCAATTACCCTGTTGTTGATAGTCTATATTATAGTGGTCGTTTATCCAAATTATTCGGTAGACACGAGTACGCATAATTCTATTGGCGTTAAATAGAAGTTCAAGGAGTTGACCCCAAAAATTATCTAGATAAAACGAATTATTTGTGGTTCTGTAATGTCAATGACATTAGTCCAAGGTTGCCTTTTCTTGTACAACCAGTTAACGTTGATGTACGTGGCGTTGTTGTTGTCCTTCATTATATACATAAGGCCTATCCTACAGAAATTTTGTAATGCGTTGTTTATATTACAGACGATTTGTTTGCCGCAGTGGTTGACGGTCCTCTACGTGACGCGTATAATGAGGGCCTTCGTCTCACGCAGTGGACATACCCTTTACAAACACTACTTACACTTGTAGTGCTTTTGCATTCGCTCTGGACTGATTACCTTGTTACGTTAATTCTGGTCGCTCTCTGCGTATCTTTGATTCGCAATTACATGATCGCTCAGGGCTGGATTATTGAAAAGGATCGCATGGATGTTGATACTCGCCGAAGGACTAACGCTGTTCGGGTGACAAACTTGTTTCAGCTAAACCTGCGTGTAGTGGTATGTACTGCTATAGCAGGGCGCATATGAACAAATCGACTATATGCAAGGTTCCAGCCTAATTTATCCCTACGCCCCCATAACCTTTTCAGATAATGCCGGATGCTTGGGTGTTATTTTCTCCGATGTCGTATAGTAGAAAATGTGTATGCGAATTCGCTTGCAAATTGTTATACTATCAATGTTGTTAGTTGTATAATGTTATATACCTATACCAGTGGCGGCTGTTGCTGTTTGTGCTGGTGGCCTTGTTCGAGTGGATGATGTGGCTACTGGTGGCCCGTCAGTATCCCCTCATTTGTCATCATCATAAGATTCTCACGAAATCACAGTGTGGGATTCATCATCCGAGAATATTATACGCCGATCCCGGATAGTGAGAAACCATGCAATCAGTGCTATCACGGGTATATCAATTTCGCTCGTAAATCGCTCCGTTTTGCATTTAATCAACGGCGTATATACAAATCTTTCTTCCTACCTTTAAGCACATTAAGGACACCAAACTAGATTTCATCGAAGCCGAACTCTTGCTAGTACCATATCAACTTCGCTCGAGCAAAGTTGAGTTCTCGTACAGAAGTTGTAGCACGGGATCACGTCTGAAGTGTCTATTCTAAGAATATTTCGAACCAATTACCTTAGAACTTTTAGTTCATTCGTTGCATTCAAGAGGGGCTTGAAACAATACCTGATGGAGTAGTTCAATAGGAGTAAGTATTCACCAAATTGTTTAATTTTGGTATGTTATTACGGCTGATACGTTGTCCCCGCTTGCCTATATGAAGCTTACCAAGTTCATTAAATATATAAATGATTGATGTATTCCGTGTTACACTGAGAGAGAGTCGGAGAGTCATGTCCGTTCGTTTCGAAACCAAGTCATATGGGTTTGCAAAATCTTCTTAGAGCCTTCTACCTTGCAAATTATCTTAAGAAACTTCGTAGACTACTACCACTAATCTCCATGAAAAGTCCAGTGCAGGGTTGACGTGGGTGATAAAACGTCTCTACCTACTAATAGCATTAAAATATACGCCAGCTACAAATTCCGACGACTTTAACTCTCGTACGGGTTTTCTCCATTTTTATTCACCATATACAGAAAGTGTTCCAAATATTGACGGATGGAATGGACAAGGGCCTCGCGCTATGGACTTGGAAAAGACCTGAAATAACAGGAGCCTTGTTGGCCGCTCTAGCTGGTGGTACCCTGCTCTCTGCCCTAGCACCTGCGGGGCTTCTCATTAAAGCGGCTGGAACTGCGCTTCTGGGAAAGCTTTTTGTGCTCGACTACATTTTCTTCAGATTTCCTCGAGTGCGAGCGAAATATGACCTTCTCTACAACTGGTTTCACGAGTTGCCCACAAGTAAGCACTGTTTTAGATAAGGTCACAAATTAACCCGCAAAAACCTTGGTATTAAAATTTGTGCAACCACGTGTATTTTGCTGGAATTTTGGGCGTTTTAGAGTAACAGGACATACATTTTGCTTCTCGGTACTCTGGCCCGAAGTTGTTAACATAAAAGCAAATTGGGGAAGTAAGCTCAAGAGAAGCACATGATTTTTTGAGTTAATTAATGACAACACGGCATCATATGTAAAATGCCACGCCTAATTTATTAACATCGTAACATACTTAACATATAAACTGCAGGAAAATGAAAAACTTAGTGTAGGTTTTCACATATTTATCCGATTTATTTGATGTAGATGCCGTACCGAAACTATATACAGCCATATATACAAGTAGTCCCCTTGATATATCTCCAAGTCAGCGAAAATCCATATCATTACACTGCGATATGCATAGTAACTGTTAAGACGAATTAACAAAGCATGATCTTGCTGACAGGAAATGTAGTCTTGCCAGCCAGTACTTCGTGTCTCACGCGATTCTTATATATGTCGGCAACCATACGATTTGACTTTTTCTTCTTCTCAAGGCTGTTTTGTTTTCTTGATCGGTTCTTACGCATTCTCGGAGGCTGGCTTTGGTTCCCATTATAGTCAAACAATATCTTATCCTTGTCGAGCTTTACTTTCTGGTGCGCTGGTAGCATATTCACATATTGTTCAAATATACGGTCACGATCATAACGCAACATCTTTATCTGGGCCACCTTTTCTAAACGAGACAGTGAACGTTCCTTGACGTCGCTACAGTGGACGTCAAATGCTTCCTGTAGAGTCATATGATCGCGGGGGTCGGCGCTATTTAATAAGATTTCCCAAGCAATGCCGCGTTCTTCCGAACGAGACCGTTGGGTGATATTTTCTTGCGCTTCTCGGGTCGTATTGTGGCTTGAACCCTGAATATCTAGTTCGTCGAATATCTCGTCAGGCCCTACTCCTTTGTCGCTTGTAACTGGCATTGAGTCCTCGGAAGAGTACTCATTTCCGTTATCTTCCAGTGAGCCGCCTCTTAGCCTCTGCTGATCCTTGAATATTTGTGCCTTTTGCCCTGCCCGGAACTCTGCAAAGAGCGGTACCGTCTGACCATGCGAAGCCATCTCCCATAAAACGCCAATGGGTTCCACGCGAAATAGCGTTTGACTGTGCGAATTTTTAAAGAGTGGACCAGTAACTTCTTGTACCACATGTCTTTTCGTAGGTGTGTATCCGTGCAAATTACCATTAAGATCGTTACAGCTGCGACTTGTCTTTAATGCTTGCATCGAAGCCGACCTCTTAAATAGAGGTGGAGCGCAGTGTAGTGATTGTGTCATATCCAAAAGGATACACTCACCGCCCTCAGAAGCAGTCCTGGCTTGCGTAGCCCGAGGGGATGTCGGCAGCAGATTTCGAGGCGGCCCAGATCCTTTCCTTAGTTCTATCTGCTTAACCGGCTTGGTTGGCTTCAAGTCGGCGGAGCCCTCAAAGCTCACACTGCTTAACGCTTTAATGATTTCATTAATAACTGCGGTTTTTGACTGAGCTGGCTCTGTTGCTTCTTTACATGAACTAGAACTAATTGAAGAAACGCTATCACTTCTCACTGTTGGGCTATTGAGTGGATCATTGTGGTCGTTGTCGGCTTCGATTTTTGCCTGGGCTGACTCACTTTGATCAGCTCTGCTGTCAAAACATAGATGGCATTTCATCGGGACTATCATGTCCTCTGGTGTAATTTCAGTCAGTAGTTTACCTCGATCTAAGTCGCGTGAAAAGAAAACGTTTTCGTTATCGTCAGCCTGTGCTGTTGCTATATTTAAGGTCGTTAGGACGATTTCGTCATTGGCATATAGTTTTAATCCACTCAAATGGTCGAGTTCTTTAAGGCCTGGGTTATTTTCGGGTGCCAAAGGAGATGCCGATTCAACCTCAGTATTGATGTCGTGCATACTACTAGATCTTCCAGGCACCGGTCGTTGCTCGACCATTCGCCTGCCTTTAGATGAACCCAAAGGCTGTATTTTTTGTTGGTAACTAATATTTTTGCTAAATAATCTGGATGGTAACGACCGTACACGTGCACGTCCCCACTGGAGGGCACTGTCGTCACGGGTAATTTTTTCGACACGATTAGGAGGAACAACACGTGCCCTCAGTGCCCCACTGAGGATGTCTCCAATTTGATAAATAGGCCGTTTGTGCTTCTCCATACTAAAACGTTGGTCCATACTCTCCCAATGCGTGCTGTCGTCAGCAGTGGGTGTCCATGTCTTATTATGTGACAGATCTGTATCAGCAGTTTCGTCTGCCACGCTTAACTCCATAGCACTAAGCAAAAAATCCGGTAGACACAATTCACAGCAGCAGTAACCTAACCTTCACTTAATTCACGCGAATAGCTGTGACATCCGTTAGCTCATGTCCGACACAGAGCAGACAACCACATACCTCGCAGTTGAGCGATCGAAAGGCAGTTCTCGACTGCAGCAATACCCACTTTGTTGTTGTAAACACACGGGCTCGAACGGGGCTCGAGCGGAGCGCGAGCGCCCAGACTAGCTGTGCCCTTCAGACGAGGCCTGTACCTTTGTGCCCCGGACCGCAGGTGCGTATGTCTCTTTGTTTCACCCTGAGCCCCCTCTACGCCCTACTGCTGAGCTGCGAGTATGGTGTTTTTTATCACGGACCGGTTGAGCCTGAACGCCGCGCGCAGGCTATATAGCTCTCATCGGTTGAACTCTTAGTGACTGTGAGAAAGAACAGTTGTCGAAAAGGGTCTTTGTTAACAGCAAATCTGTGCTGGCGTTAGACATCGTCGCTCTCGTTGGTTTCGATTGGGAGTCGTCACATGAACTTTCTTTTTCTAGAGATTGTGCACAGGAGTAGTTTCCACAGCAGAGAACAGTAACCGGAACTTAAACAACCACATCGGGAAACGAATGCTGTTATCTTCCATTGGCCGGTTTGTCACTCTTATCGATTTGTTATTTACAAAGGAAGAGAGAACTGTGCAGTCTGGCCCAAAGGTATGAGCTTTCCTAAAGTCAGAACAACTAAAGAATACCAAGGTTGGAATAGGTTTCAATTATCTTTGTGGTTATTGTCTCGCACTCATCTATTTATTTGTGGGAAGCGCAGTTCCTGTGGCCCATATTTAAAATGTTCTAAATATAATGTAATATGTTATGAGATAATGCTATTTCCAACGTATTACAATATCATATTTAATGAGTTTTCATTATTTTGAGGATGTGTCGACGATGCGTTTTTTTGTGACTTATTATTACATCAATGCTTCCATAAAATCATGATTTACTTACACGTCGTAATAGGAAACTTATGGGATATTCGATTGGCAGTCATTGCAATAAATTCTTTCATAATAGCAATGAGCGTTTATTGTCCACGGACATATTTATTAGGCCAAGTGAGTTGTTTAGTCTGAGCGGAGATACGCCTGTCATCTTTGAATCATGGTCAGTAGTGGTGTAGTGTAGCGGGAAAGGACCAGGCGTGTCACGAACTCGCAAGCTCACAGTGGGTGAGAGGCAGAATCCCCACGCTTGGGTAAAAACCTACAAGAATTACTGATCGCGCATGATTTTAAGTACGCTTGCATATTTGTCATAGATTTTGAAAGCAACGCAATTAACAATGGATGACCCGGCTCTATAAGAGGTAGAGATTTACCAAAGGGATAAACAGAAGTAACAGCCAGAATCCTCCGTTAGTGCAAAGAGGAAAACTCATATCGATCGCAAGAGCGGGTTCAATTTTGTACTCATTATTTGCCAGTCCATCCATATGAAAAAGTTAATCAAAATAAGCTTCTAGATCAAATCGGATTCCTCTAGTTGAATAGAACATAAATTTATGCACATGTGTAGATTTGTACGATATATCATATTATTAATATTGAATTAGTTAGTCCGATTACACAGATAATCTAACGAGGTTATTAATGTAATTACATGTTTTACAATTGTAGGAAATAAATAAATGTGAATGCTAAATACTCACCTTCTTCAAACAAGGTGAAGATAATATAAACGCTTAAGAGTAGTCTATCTATTTAATAGTATACGAAACGATAGGTTAGATGCCGAAGTGCTTTGTCGAAGTACATAACAAAGTTAAAAAATCGATCTGCAAGAACATAGCACAATGTCAATAGTGCATTGTGCGACAAGTTGTTTTTCAATCTCCTTGAGCAGTTATGAGCCTGAAATTACACTCTAATTTGAATCACACTTGGGTTCTGTATTAATCTGTATCTTACGTTATTTCATCCTTTAATTAATTGCACTTAGCGTATGCATTGGTTGTGCCGTTCCTTGTGAAGGGTGAAGCGGATATGTAATTTCTCTAGTTCACATTGAGTATATCAGATTTTACCTTGTCCGCAATTGTAGATGAATGGCTTATGGCCGAACACGTTTAGTTTAAACATGCAATAATTAGAGAATTAATTGGGGACAGGGTGGCTCATGGCTTGTTCCACCAATCTCTGTTGTAACCTATCATTCAAGCTGTGGCCTGCCTGTTCTATCTAGAGGCTTTTCAAAAATCCTTGTCTACTCAAATTAATTTAATTACATATTTTTCAACTTGCAATGGCTTACGATAGTCGTATGTTCTTGCATTTTCGAATCCGATTTTAATTCATCTTTGCTTCCGATGACCTTCCAGTAAAAGGTAAAGGTAAAGCTTCATTAGTTTATTAAAGGAGCTGCAATTTCACAATGCTTAAGCTCTCTTATGTGTCACGCAGCGGGGTTTTACCAGTATGTTGTTTGCCCCATTGTTAGATTATGCTTTACACCACAGGCCGTCTTCTGTTTGGTATCTCTAACTTTGACACTTTACTGCGGCATGAGCAATGTTTTCTTTGGTGTATGCATAAATCCAGGAACATTTATTTGAATTGAATGATGAAATTTTCCCCGAAAAGTGGATTCTCGCATATTGTAGATCCTCTAGGACATCAAGGATGATTGCACCTTCCGGATGAGCTTATTCAAGACAACATTGAAATGATTTTGATGGAAGTTGTGCAGGTTGTTTTCATCGAAGAAACTTTTTTTTTCGATGCATCATGTTTTGTTCGGATTCAAAATATGTCGAAACATAGCGCTAAAGTTGTGCTACCTCCAGTGTTTGGGGAATACTGCACGACTGTGTGCAAGGACTTGGTTGGTCCATGCATAAACCTGTACCTAAAAACGAGTGCATTTAGAACGCGAAACATTTAGTAAAGACAAATTAATCATCTCAAAAGAGATCGTTATCAACTAAATACGTTCCATTCTGTTCAATGATATATATACATACATCGACTGTCTCCAAATTTTCAACTTCAAAACCACATTGCGTGAAAACTATTGAATGACCAATTTAATTTTAATGCAGCGCCGCTCTCGGACATACGAGAGTCGTACTTGCCACCATATACGTTATTATCATGCTATTATATTATGTGATGGTTATCACTAAGTACTAGCACTTGCACATCGTTCACATCCACGATGGGGCGGCATGACAATATGCTCACCCTCTACTGCTGTCCCTTCGGGCTTAGACCACAAGGTTATTACGCAGTTACCTAACGTCGCAGCAAGGTCTGTAAAGCAGTATATATCGTTACATTTAAAGGAACGGAAATATCTAGTTTGATTTTGACCAAGTCCATATTTAAATGTAAATCGAATCAATGCTGTGTGTTGACTTTTTATACACATTGTTGTCAAAGGTAAGATCATCTTTGATATTTCATGTTAGAACCAGCTTGCAGTAATAGTGCATTTTGTGTCTTTAGGCAAAGATTTGGAACGCCAACGCAAGTTCCATAAATCACTAAAGATCTCGAAGAGCACAAACGATCTGGCGTCGATGCGATCCACATTTGACCCTTCTGTTCTGCGCAAATTAGAAGAGAAGCTGAGTAACCTCTTTGAGCTGAATCGTATCGAGAGCCTCGTGAGCGGTTGGGAACTCGGCAAACGATGCACTCTAATTAATAAGGATAGAGCGCTCACCGGCGCTTTCAAGAGTGGACGTTTGTTTCTAACTGAGAAGCATTTGCTATTTATGAGGTATGTAATTATTTAGTAGACGCAGCTAGCATACTGCCTTGACCGATTATTCTATTTTAAACTATTATATATCGCGTTACATCACATTCTAACAAGAAGCATAATACGTTTTTAAAGGTATAAGACGCAGTCACCGAAGAATATTTCTATCGCATTGGAAAATATTGTTCGCGTGGAGAAAGGCAAACATTCCGGCTGGCTTCCGGGAGACGCACAGACGCTTGAGATTATTACTGACCAGGGCATTACACTAAATTTTGGAGCACTGGCAGATCGAGACGACGTCCATCGTGAGGTCTTAGTGCATGCAGCACAACATGCGTACAAGAGAAAGATCCGCAACCGGGCCACTAATTAAGTGTTGGTGTTTTCTTCTGGAACCTATTACCTAACGTTACCCAAAATGGGTGGTTGCCATCTTTCTTAACTGATATTATATGTTTATGTAGTAGCCAAATCGCACTTCACGTTTAAAGAAAAATACTCAAATTCTTCTGTAGATTTGCATGTGACCTCAAATACAGTACTAGGTTAGGTTACAGCCACTGGCGGAGCGAATCTCTATAAAATAGATAACTTCCAATGGAGAACTGATAAGACGCTATGCAAAGCAGTAGGTGAACGCGACACTACTTTGCTATTTGTACGAAGATAACGTGTAATCACATATGTGTAATTAAAGAGAAATGTCACAGTGCTGACGGAAGTACTCAACACGCAAACTGTAAATATGTCTACTCATTGTGTTTGAGAGCTAAAAGGCTTCTGCGGAATATCGTAGGACATACCTCAATACACAATAATAATAAAAGGTTTTTATATCATTATATAAAGAAGTATCCATCTATTTCTTTGAATCGCGATTGATTAGCGATGCGCATGGCCTACGAAAAGGCTAATTGTATTCAGTAAGTTCATTGAATCCTAACAGTTCTTCCGGATATACACTAATTATTATTCGGAATTATTTCCAAATTTATTTTTATGTTCGATCAAATCCCTAAATAAGTGACTGACAAAAAGTTGGTGCGTGTATAACTTTTGGCTGGGCATCTAACATAGGTTTGTCGATTGTTTACTAGAATGAGGAATTTCATAAATTTACATTTCTTACGTCTATGCGATTTACTTATTGCGTCTTGCTCCAGTAAACTGTTGCTGCTGAAAATCGTCTTCTTTTCTTCTATCTCGCCAGAGTCTAAGGTAAAATAGCTACTATGGTAAAATAGCTCAGTGATGCCCACATCTCCATACTGGAAATCAAACTACCCCTTTGGATACCTTCAGTTCCCTATATTTTTCATGAAGGGACTTGAGTAGTTTGCCATTTTTGTTAAGTGAGTTGCCATAGATTTATTCCTTCGCAGTTAGTTTAGCCGCATTCTGGTCCTATATATATTTTACAATGACAACATTGGCTGGCTCAGCTCTGTTTGCTTTTACATTTCCCCAACTACCAAACATAACGAGCATAGAAACAAGGCAAGTAACATGGAATAATGCGAAAAGTGATATGGTTTGATAATAAGTTGTTCGCATCTAAATGATATTCGACTTTATTTATTTCTCTTCGCCAGCGCTTCCATCAAGTTGTTTCCTTTATACCAGGTGCTGCGCTCCTAGCATATATTTCTAGGTTTAAGACGCTCACTTCCTTTAATTCCAAAAGACAACCACATTGTAAAATTCGACCAGCAGTTATATCTCATTTTTGCGTCGTTTACTTACCATCTAAGTGTAATTTCAAATTGAATATTTTTGGGCCTTCATAGTCGTATGAACAATTTCTACGATTATTGATTTTGTTATCGTTTGTTGTTTATGTTTGTGCCGTATATTCGTTTGCTTCAGTCCGGGCGAGCATTGTACATAATCTATTTTGCCAGTGGGCCAGTTAAATTAGGGATTATCTACACGACTGGCGTCTCAGCGGTTCATTTTACAACTCGTACAATATCTGCAGTTTCCTGAGGATGAACGTACTGAACTATTAAATCTGTATTCTTACACAATATGAGTGAGATTCTTTAAAACATTTTATTCTGTACCCAGAGAGTTATCATGGTTTCGGACAAATATTAGGATTGGGAGACGTCCAACCTACAGGTTTGCCCATGTTGTACTTGATGAGCCAGTCATGCAATGGTTGGAAATACCGTAAAATGGGCCGAGCATCCATTTTTCCTGTCTTCCCGTTAGTAATCGCTTTGAGTGCCTCGGGCCAGGGCTTCGAAGAACCGAGTGCCAGCATCTCTCCCATTAATTTTCCGGCTTCCTTCGACCGGTAAAAGTCACATTCGTGTAACGGTCCACGGTGTCCTGCTGCATCACACAACGTTTCGTAAAACTGGAACTGAAGGATGTTAGCTACGAAGTAACGAATGTACGGTGTACCGGAGGAAATGTGGTACTTCGAAGCGGGGTCGAAATCTTCGTTGGTGCGATGGACACCGGGACAGTAACCGGCATATTCGAGTCTGTGGATATAAATGGAATAGGATAGTTGGTCATTCAAGTAAGGCATTTAGGGAGCAAGATTAGGCAATCCCAATGTATTTTGAAATATGAAAATATTGCAATCATACATACATTCATCACCAGAGCACACTTCAATAACGCGCCTTGAATTGGTTAATCTCAAGCAAAATACGCAGTATAAGTAACTAGATGTAGTTATACTTACTGAAGTTTCCACCATTCGTCATTCAATCTGTCCGTTGAGTAGTTGCCTCGGTAAACGTTCCACCGCCAAACATCGAAAAAGTATGCTGAGGGTAATATGGCTATCTTGTCAAGCGCAATGCTCATAAGATAGTTAAGAGTGTCCTCTTCGGTCATGTCGCTCTCTTCAAGCAGATTTATGGCTCGCAAGTGCTTTGGTGTGGACACCGACAGCGCCAAGGTATCACCCACGGCCTCGTGGAAGCCTGGATTAGCACCTGATTGGTAGTATGATGGTAGCTTTTGATATTGCAGATAATACTCAATATGGCCCATTTCGTGGTGCGCTACTATTAGATCTGACATTTTTACTCTCGTACATTGCTTGATGCGCACCAGATTAGTGCCACAACCGTCCCATGCACTCGCATGGCACACAAGGTCTCGACCATCCGTGGGTTTTTCGAGAATAGAGCGATTCCAGAACTCATCGGTCATGGGCTTAAGGCCGAGTGATTTAAAGAACTCCTCCGACAATTTAAATAAGTCATGCGGTTTCATGCCCTTTTTAACCATAGAATCGGTGACGTCGACTGTAGGTCGGCCCTTGAACGGCTCCAAGCCTTTGATAGAGATGTGTTGCGCATGAATGTGACCTGGCAAAGTAACGCAGTAGAAGGTCACGGGTTAAACCAGATGTTACAGACCATTAAGCTGTATTAATTAAGTTACTCGTCTTGAAACCATGACATGTTCTGTAGGAGAATAGGCAGGAGCCACAGTACGTCTTCATTTCAAATTAATGGGCATTGATTCGCTTTTATCCCATTTTAATTATGCGTATAAAATGTGCACCCTCAAATCAGCAACACTTGTAACCCATACCTATATCTACATTCTCACTACTCAAATTACTATGAACTATTATATTATTAGATTATTATTATTAACTATTATGAATCTCAACATACCGACGAGATGAGCTGGAATTGGTCCGTCTTCCTTAATTTTTCCAGGGTACCTTTCAATGAGCCTACTTCTAACGTAAGCGTGCAGTTGTTGATATAACGGCTTCAGCGTAATCCACAGATCCTCAAGATCCTTTTCAAAATTCGGCGATTGTTCATAGTATGCTTCAAGTAAATCTTCCGTGTAGTCCTTAGTCAAACAAAAAAAAATTGATTTTCTAAAATATCTAGAAAGAAGATAATTGACATTTACTCTAAACATCACCTACAATTTAAATATGTAAGGTTGAACTAGTGGTAGGTACCTTTCTGCCGTTGGCTCGCGAACCTTCATTGAGTATGTTTGTAACGTCCAACCATTTGTTCTTGACAGGTTTGCCAGCCTTCTCACGAAACTGTGACCACACGTGAAGGAGCTCATCATAGTTATTTGACTCTTCAAGGATTTCTTTTATTTCTGGCTCAAGTGCTAGCACACATTCTTCAGGTTTAGCGGGCGGCTCATTCGGCTTTCTGTAGGGACAAATTTTTGCCTTTGCGTGGTTGGACTCCATCTCTTGGCGAAGCTTTATCATTTCAGCAGTCTTTTTTGGGGGTAATGCAGCCACACCCAGGTTACTAAGTGACTTGAAGATGCGTTTTAATGATTGATCGTGGAACTGTTTCCAAGCAAACTTTTGCGCTTCGCGGCCCTTACTTCCGCTAAACTTCACCATTTTTTGTGATGCCTCGGCCTGTTGATGAAGATATGTCAACAAAAAGTGAATAAGTACATATATTTCTACTGAGTTTGTTTTGAATTTGGCACGCAGCTATACCAAAACAAAATTTCGTATTTTGCTATCCAAAATATCAGTGTGAAGTCGCTACTAAAGTCGCAAGACTAAGCTCACATGTTCACGGCCAAAATTATCCACTTCGAACGTATCGATTATTGTGAACTTTTTTGCACCTGCCTTTGGGCATATTGAACGTGAAAGTATAATTTCATTCTGTATAATTCTGGCTATTTTGGTATATTAAAGCAGATGATCTATTAAGTAAAAACGCATTTCCTTCCACACTATTATTATGTCTTCTAGGGATTTAAGATTAACTTAAGCATCAGTTAAAAGCCGCCACAGCACAGCAATGCTGAAAATTTAAAATATACCCAACTAGCATTATGCCAATAAATAACCAGAATGAAACCTACATTTTTCATGGAGTTGTAGTCGGTGATATTACTTGCTTGCTCCCAAGCCGCTTCAGTGGCCTCCAAACAAAGTGGAAGATAGTCCCTTTCGTACTCATTTAGCCACTTGCGAGCGTCCGATTCCTGTGTAGCGATTGCTGCATCGCTTAAGGCTACCTCGCCATCACATGTCTGATAAGCATACAAAAATGTATTTACTGCCGATAGTCTCCTTCACATATACATGAGAAACGACGTAATTCTTCACACGTAATCATTTGTAAATATTTACGATTGTTCGTTATTATATATTATATTTGCAATTATATTAAAATGTTAACAGAAAATTTGAACATACACATTTTTCTAATGGATATAAAAGACACATTCCTTATTGGCGTCTGCTTTGATCATTGATAGGTTTAAGTACCTAAGTATTTATTAGCAACCCGACCTCAAAAAGGAACCTGTCTCATACATCGCGGCAAGAAGAATAATTATGAAGATCAACTGGTGGTTAATCAGTTGAATCGAATTTATACATAACATGCCGGTTTATTACAAATAATCGGATGATTTTTCATCATAAATATTCCCGTCAGCTTGTAAATTACTGAATCCCAATCACAATACTCACAAAAAAGAACCTTAAGCAGAGCTGAACAACGATATTATGGCTAGATAGTCTTTAATGTGACGTATACTGTCATCATTTGAGCTGGCGGATTAGCTCTGGCTCCTATTCGTGAACATCGAGGCTTCTACTCACGACATGGCACCATACGTTCGTACGCCGCCTCTTTCGATATGCTTTAAGGGTCTATGTCTAGTGATAGAATCAATTACTACACACGCGTTTCTGAACCCAAACGTTCGATTGAACGCCTGAGCGAGTTCGCTTCCTGCTCGACTGATTAGCCGGGCGCTGGAAAGAGAAGTTTGATACCCACATGTCAATCAGTTCAAATCCGCCAAGACATACTGCTGCCTGAATAAATTTTTCACAACCGTTTTAAAGCACCACAGTGATTTTGTGAAAAATTGATTGGGGCTTGAACATCTGCTTACAAGATTATCATAGACTTAATTAATACTTGTCTGTAATCGCTAATAGATGTCTAGCGTAAACAGTTACCTAAAACGGCTTTCAATAAAATGTTTCATTCGTGTCGTTGATCAGTTTGTGACGATTAAGCTAAACCATTTTTGACGTAAAGTATATGCGCTATTCTAGTTCCAAGTTAGTTTTATAGAAACTACTACTCTGCAGCCTTTCTATTTCTTCAATTCGAATTCTGCCGACATTTATAAAGATGTCGCAACTAATACCCACGTTTTAGCACGAAAGACGGCAATTCGCACACAGAGGTCTTCACAGAAAATCATTATATCCATCACACTTTTGAAAGAATATTTAAGCAATAGCGTTTAAGTTCGATGTGGTGAATTAGAATACCATACTGGCTTCCAGTGATTCAATATTTTCAGTTTCTTGGGCAGGTGATGAACATAGATGATTGTCATGAACATTGTCAACGATTACCACAGAATGCATGTTATCTTGTCATCTAATGACCTGAAGTATTTACGATGTATTTTACAGTATTTATTCCGGCTCGTGGTTTCCGTCTGCCGGACAATGATAATGACAATGAGTTTCGTTCGTGAGCCGATTTGATTTTTTAATGTAAACTGGGGTCATGTTTGATATCATTTGTGTAGCTGCGGATGGAAGCGATTCTCTTATGGAGCTCGGCGTCAAAAATTTGGTATTTTGCAAATTCCTTGACATAGTGCTTTATATCCGAAGAACAATGTTAGGGGGCGGGTGGTTCCCATGCGGACGTGTCCATACACCGCACTCGAACATACAATAGTTTTGTTCCTGTACCTAAAATTCCATTGTTTCTGAGATATTGCCAACTTATACTTTCGAGAGCTGAAAAACCTCTTCGAGTCCTATTTTCGCTCAGGTTTCGTCTGAGTAGAATCGCTCATCTTTTTATTGGTATACTGATGCTTTATTCGTAACGGTTAATATTCACATTTGAAGGTTATAATTTTAACTTAACTTACCACTAACATTTTCTCTATTTTCGTCGTTTCTCAACATTTTCCCTACAATATATTTTTATCAGTGTCGATTAGGGAATTGTTGGCGTTGACGAACGGCATGTGCTGGTGAGTGCAATTTATTTTTATTCTGTACGGTTCCTTTTAATTATACAAATTCACGTCATTAATTCGAATATGTATAAAATTAACAGGCTGTTTTGTGAGCTTGGTCGACGACCTCAGGTATAGTGAACAAAATCACGATATGTGTTCCTATACCTCAAGATCGTTGTCGAGATCATGATGATCGTGTGTCGAGATGCTAGAAAACACGATGTTGTCTGCCTATCCGTAAACATCTAAGAGATCCAATTCATAAACATTATTTTCAAAAATATTGGCTTTTTAGCTATTTAGCTTTCGGCCCAGGAGCCGAAAGCTAATGCGTACCCAACCGAGGTCTCAGAAATCACAACTCACAAATTTTCGCAAATATTCCAAACAAAGAGATCACAAGCAGGACAATACGTCCACGATCGACGTTGCTCATACAACATCTTAGAAAGCCATTTTCTGAACATGATACCTAACTAACATCTCAGAAACCACCCTATTTCCAAATTTTCACAAAAATAATTCAAACAAACATATCACGAGCAAAACTAGAGTTGGTCACCGCCCGCCAGGGAAAGGCCAACTGGTCGCGTTTTCTGTAAATAAAAAACAGCTGTTTTTGATGTCCAAGGTGAGCAACCAGTACCGTTAAAATGTAAAAGGCCAACCGATCATTTACATTTTATCGGTACTGGTTGCTCTTCTTGGACATCAAAAACAGCTGTTCTTGGACGTCTCTTAACGTATACAACGCAAACAACAAAAGAATCAACATCTCGGAAACAAACCTCGATCCCGAAACCCTTGGTAGTAAGCCATAGCCAAAGACTATGTTATGCTATAATACGAAGAAAGTAACTTAGGGAAAATCTGCTGACGTTACAATTTTGGTCCATGGGTATTTTAGCCATCGTATTATATAAAATATAAGCACATTTTGTAAGTTACAAGAAGTAATCTTATAGAAAAAATCTATACCCAACCCCATCCAAAAACTGCCTTCAATATTGGAACATTGAAGACTCCCTTAAGCCCTGCCCCTTACTTTGTCGCTAATTATAGTATATACTAAGACACATAATAATATTAAATAAATTAAGCTTCTACTTGCACAATCCTCACTTCACTAAAGATAATTTAAGGAAAAATTGGGCTATAGGTGTTAAACATGCAAACCTCTTTTAATATGCTGGAGCTCAACAAAATCATTCAAGCCTACACCCGCTCGATACGAGTCAACGAAAGCATTTTTATATTCACATGAATGTCTTCGTGAAATCAATGTAGATTTGGGTGGGAAATGGATATTCGTAATAGAATTGTTGACTTCGGTAATTGAGCGACGCTGCATTGCCTAGTACAATAGGTTTAGTATTGTGAGTAAAGAGGGTGTTTTCAGGAAATTATTTACCGTTACACACGTACCATTGTGGCAAATAAGACGAGCTTTCCTTTATGCCATCTATTATCAATTCTTTTGGTCCATTGCGAACATCTCGGAACGTTACGTTCAAACATGCATAGATATTCAAAATAATGCACTTGAAAACTAAATCTGAAAATTGTTTTCAGCAGCTTAATAGAAAAATAATGGCACTTGCTATACGAATGTGAAATACTCATCTAATGCCGAATATATAATATGCTCCAGTATAAACAAGGAAAGACGATGCCGTGTACAGTTGATCAAGGGATTATGAATATCGAAATCGGCCAAACAGTGACATGGAACGTCACGCTAACAATTTCTACCATCGTCTCGTAACAACCACGCTCGTTTCCCCCATGGCTCGTTTGACAAGTTCTCCGCATAATTAAGTTATCACGATAAATTTAATTCAAACTGGGAAGGAGCGCCGTCATCGTCACCAAATTTCCGTCGATAATCCAGCCAGCCAGAAGTAGCACGATGTATTTTTATTAATAATAATAATAATAACGCTTTATTTCAAAGGTTAGGTTTAACAATATCTGAGTTAGCCGCTATGTGTTTGCCAAGAAGAGGTCATATGTTTGAAAAAGCTACCCATCACGTAGGGCTCGAGACACTCTCCAAGGAAATAAGTCATTTACACATTGTTTCTTAGCTATGAATTTAGGTAAGACATTTATACCAGCTCTGGTAGCCGTCACAGTCACATCAAACATTGCACTCATTAGCATGGGAAGATGTTTACCAATACAAATATATGTGCGCTTATCTATATTGTCAAATTTAGCCAATATTGGCATTATATTCACTTCCTCCCTCGTACATTGACATTTAAAAGCGACGCGTTTCACGAATTTATCCCCCACTTTTTGCAGCCTCTCTTTGTCCAGTTTTAATCCTGAGATTCATTTGATTTGGGGCCTAAATATAAAAAATAGTTTTAAATCTCTTGCAGTCAATGCAAATACACACGCAGATACATTATAAAAATACAAGAGTCTAAGCCTTTTGTTAAAAAGAGTGACCACAGCCCAGCATAAGTGGTACTTACTTTTAAGAGGTGACTGCCATATATTTTTGTAGTCGGCATCAACGTAAGGGAATTCATAAACATATGCGATGACCGTTTCGAAACGCGTTTGTCTATTCTATTCTTGTGGCGACGCCCATTGTTATTTGGTGGTTAGAAGAAAACTGTCTTTCACATCGCTGACGGCGCAGAATGGGATGCATTTTAGATGTCTACGCATTTGAACTGCGATTCTATTCTAGGACGTACGGTACCTGAATAAAAAATTGCAAGAATGTGAAAGAAAGCCTCCTTTGATTCATCAAAGAGATTGACCTCAAAGTGAGGATTGGAAAGAATTAGCTACATGGGCCAACACCTCTTCACATATAGTGTGGCACTTGGATTCGTCACGGGTATGCGTATAGCGAAAATGATTATTCTGGCTTTTTGCCTTCTTATCCGTATTGTTGCTGAAGCCTGAATAACATATTGGATGAATCGGTAAAAGTTGACGGACTGCTTCATGTTGCATCAACTGGAGTATCAGCCATTTTGTAGTAAGACGAAACGAATATAATATTGTTTTATACATTTTTCTATCGAGCGAACATCTTTGGCTGATACAAATGGAAGGGAGCCGCTGGTAAGTAAAAAATAATAGACTTGCGGGTTTGCTTTCACTCAAATACATACACACACACAGCCGAGTTAGGTGATGATGACCATGATAAGAACAACGACGGAAAATACCCGGAAAGTATAAGCGTGACGTGAAACGCACCGTACACAACACGTTTGCAACATTTTCTCGGGTTACACAACGATCGCCCCCAGTTCGTTTTTTTTCTTCTATAACTGCTGGCAAATTAAAAGACAATCAATGACGTTCCGAGGTTCTCTAGACTTCGGAATCTGCAAGATTGAGTAGATTAGCCGGACTGGCCTTATCATAATCTGAGAAAAACGACTCAGTTCCATGGATCATCCACGAATAAATCTATGTAGATAAATAGATCATCTTTCGATGATACTGTGCGCACGATGATATTCACACTTCGAGGATATTTTGATATATACACTTTTGATATTCACACTACTCTCTACCATTAGAGTAGCTCGTTTTTTTACCTAACGGTAGTCTTAA
Organism: Stratiolaelaps scimitus; assembly: GCA_019614645.1. NCBI lineage: Eukaryota > Metazoa > Arthropoda > Arachnida > Mesostigmata > Laelapidae > Stratiolaelaps > Stratiolaelaps scimitus. The sequence continues at coordinate 4,403,257 of JABWDB010000025.1, read as the reverse complement.
TACTACTTACTACCGTAGTGCGTATATCGCAACACATTTGCCATGCCACAGAACGCGTGGATCTATTATCCAATATTCTTCGGCACTCAGTATACTGCTGTTGCAGTTCCATAGAAATAAAGTTAACTTTAAAATCGAGAGCTTATGATAAGAAATATAATCTAAATTAATATATTTTCTTCTCTTCTTACTATCCATACACTTTACGAGAAGGAATAGTCGGAGACAATTACAAAAACACTCACGTTTTGCGCTTTTTGCGATTCACCAACCAGAGCACCGAATGTGCAGCCAAAAAAGAGTAGATGGAGACACAAAATAGTGGATTGCATATTGGACACACGAAGAGTCAGTCAATCGGCAACTGGACACAGTTCGGCTGTTGTTGCTCCCTTATAGCACCATCGTCTGGAGAGGGTACACAGTATTCGCCTCGCCCCGCGAAGACGTGTCGCTGAGACAGCACAGCGAAGCCATGAGCTAAAAGTTTGCCAAAGAATAGAATAAGAGTATATGAAAGTAAGTGAATTGGGTTTCGGGAGAGTTCATTGTAAATGTTTATGAATTATAGCACCGGAATAATACAGAATGAAGCAAATGACAATAAAACTACAACACAATTTATACATAAGATTAATAAAAAAGAAGAATATATATATATATATATATATATAATTAAATGCAAAAAGTAACTAAAAAAACATAAAGAACAATTAATGTATATTCACGAATTGCAACATTTAGGTCTACTGAGATGTACTTTCAAATTCATAACGGGTTTTCCTACAAGGTGAACTTCGGAGAGGATAACTTAATTTAAATCTGTGAACATTCCAAATTGATTTGTAACAATTTTTTTCAAAAGCAAACTCAGATACAACTTAAAATATCGTCTCTTTCTGAATTGCCCGAAAGCTGTTTAAATAACCTCAATCAATCGTATATGTTTCTATATTGTATTTATTGCAATAATACTCCATAAATATTGGAATTACAATTGACATTTGACCATAACAGCTGGCAGCTGGAATAGCTGGAATAAGATTTCGTAACAACAAATAATTTCGTGTAAGCATCTCTTGGTTTCACTATAAACTGTTTTGGTGTACTTCATTGGGACTCAATCGGCTCGCAATACTAAGACCGTACTCTTATAGGAAAGTAATATTAAAAGTTTTTTAACTCACGGCTGATCCTCGCCTCATCTCGCTTAAATCGACTCCGGGGACTCCTCAGCCGTTTGGCTGAATTCTAAGTTCATCCAGGACGGTACTCATGGCGTATATGAACCCGCCTTAATACCTGCCGCCGGTTTTGAATTACTTTATATCGACATTCCGACCTATTGTAACGTTTAATATATCGACATTTCATTCCCCAGTTATTTGGGAATCCATTTCCACGTTTGGCGTTGTTGTTTTCATGCATGATAGCTGATATTTCGTTGCGCGTGGCTTCGGCTGCAACTACCTACTTCGTGAGAGATATTTACGAAATCATAAGGAATCTGCAAAGCTATTTACGAAAACGCCAATAAGCAACAATTGAGATCAGTGGCTCATTACGCTCAGCACGGCACTCCAACTATTGGAAACATAATATCTATGAACGATGTAAAGTGTACTTTCGAGGATCTCTGCAGTGAAGAGTCCCGTGTACTAATTGTTGGGGACTTAATGGCCCGAACGTGTTATGGAATGAGATGACGCTTCAAGCGCCCAGCCATCCCCCGCGGATTCTCGTACGACTCAGGAACCGGGTCCAGGCGCAGAAGGCTTTTTAGGTGACGGTGAAGCTGCGGCCGGTGCAATTACTCAGCTTAGCAACTTTGCTATGGAGAGGAATAACAGGGAAGAATATGAAGAGACAGCGGTAGAAACTGGAGCTCTTCCTGAACGTGCATGGATAGAGGTCACATCCAGAAGCACGTCCAGAAAGATTGAAAAGATTAGAGTAGAAATTGGAGCCATTCGTGGAAAGACTGTTGCTAACACAAGAGGAGTTTTCCGTGTTGTTATCTCAAAAAGAGTGGAGAAGATCTCCAATGAAGGTACAACTTTTGTGGGGGAGCCGTTTGGAGGAAATATTCTTATGTCTGCTCTGAGATTTTCAGACCTTCCCCGGGATGTAAGCCCGAGTCGAAATTCGGCATGATTCATATCTGGGTTAACACAGTAGACGAGGCCAGAGAAGTCTTGAAGTTATCGAAGCTACTAGACATTGTGGTGATTGCCAAGTGTAACGACCTCGAGTAAAACTGGGCACGTATAACACAGGTCGATAAAGGCCCCTCCGAAGGTGACATATTGCAGGCCCTAAAGAAGATCGGAGTCATAGCAGTGAAACGTGAGTCTGTAAAGAGGCGAATTCATGCTGAATCAAAGACGTTCCCAACTGACCGAGTGCTCATGCAGTTCAGCAAAATCCCACCCACAGAAGTGTTCCTTGCCTACACGACTCACAAAGTGGTGATGCATGCTGGTACTCCCTTCACCTGTTATCGATGTCAAAAACTGGGGCACTTCGGCTGCCTCTTGCCGAAACGAAGTGGCGTGTAAGAAATGCGGAAGAACTGGGCACCTAATAGATAAATGTATCACCTCCCCCAGGTGCGTAAACTGCAAAGGGGCTCATGCCTCAACATCACACAGCTGCCCTCTCCTGGCATGCGAAATTGACAAGCACATAGCCAGGATGGAGAGCAGACTGATATAACAACTGAAAGCAGGTCATCCAGAGGCTTGTAATATCACGGTGGTACAGACCGCTTCCACTCCTCTGCAGCACGAGAACTTGATAACTGCGGAGATTCACACCGCGCCAACAAAACCGTTCTACGCCGCAATGGTACGATCAGTCGTTATGGAGACGCCGCGACGCCCGGGGCTGTCAAGAAATCGGTCAAGAAGAAAGCTGGTCTTCCGAAAGCTACTACTGCACGAAAACACTTTCTATACAAAGGATCCATGATGACTCAAATGAAGCCTGTATTCTGCCTATTAAACGCAATGAGTCTTCGTGCAGCCAAACACTTGAAAAGTCTGATGCATGTATTGGGACCGCTCTTGTCAGTTATTATTTATATGGGTTCGGAGGCGAAAGATACAATCAATGATTAGTTATGCATAAATCTTGATTGTTTAATACAAGGTATATGGATGTAAATAGTTGACAAATATCGAATGAGAATGCATATATGAAAGAAACCATTTTATGTCATAATGATAATAATAATAATAATGATATCTGTCATCACATTCATAGCAACGTAAGAGAGTGTCAGGTGTGGTTTGGTGTCCCTGAGTTCAAAGTTTCAGGGTTGTAGGGGACAAGGACTCAGGTCTTCAGTAACTTCGCAGTTCGTTACTTCAACGCTAGGACAGGAGGACTGCAAAAGGCGGAGCAACTCGAAACTTTGGCAAACCTCCTTGAGGGAGAGGGTTCCGGCTTGGACGCGGTAGTAGTAAGTGAAGCATGGTTAAAAATGGCTGACTATAGTGCTTATGGCATCTCGGATTTTACCTTGATCGGGTCCAGTCGTAAAATAGTGAAACGAGGAGGTGGTGTTGCCATCTATGTACACTCGGGCTGTAATATCACAGCATCGACGGTAAAGAGCAGTGATGATGGCAATGTCCAAGTCGTGCGGATTCATGTTCAGAAACTCGGGTTCGAAGGTTTTGCCATTGTTTTTTATTCCAGACATGTCTCACACTCTGCTGGATTTGTTGGAAGATATTCTTCCGGAGCGTAGTGCACTGCCCTGCATATTAATGGGAGACTCGAACATCAACTTGTTGGTAAATTCCATTAGTGAAAGTTACTTGTCCTTCTTTTCTTCCAGAAATATATATCATGCAGTTGACAGGGTGACGCGACCGTAATCCGGGACGTGTTTAGACCACATGGCCGTTGGCAATTGCGATGAGTTCATGGACATCTTCCCCGTAGTCTGGAGCACGCCTCTTTTCTCAGGCCACTACCCTATGGTAGTTTTTATAACGCGTAGATCATATGTCTGTCCGGAAGTACTGGCTGCTCCGAAAATGGTTAGAAAGCACAACAGCTATAGTACCGCAGAATTTCTAGATCGCTCTTTCCGTTTGTCTTGGCTCAGTCTCTTCGACGCTGAAGATGTGGATTCGGCTTTCGATGCGTTCAGCATTTTGCTGTGCAAAGAATACGAAAGATGTTTCACAACCTTCGTACCTATCTCAACACACCGGCAACACAGGTTTTGCTTTTCAGCTCACCTTCGCCGCCTTCACCAGAGTATCAACAAGCTATATAGGTGGCATCTAAAAAAAGGATCCCTGGGGACTAAATCGTTCTGGAAGGCAGGGGGTTTCCTTTCCTCTCCCCAGGTATTGCAGATGACTTAAATCTCCATTTCGCATTGATTGGCCCAAGAACCGTATCCTCTCTTCAACTGATGGACGACATTACACCGGAACTAGTGTCAGTCTGGCAGGCACAAGAACGAATGTTCCAATGGGATAATGTTAATGAATCTGAGGTTGAACGGGTACTTGCCTCCACAAAGGGCACCTGGACTATCGGTGTAACAGGGATTCCAAGCAAACTGTTAGCGCTAGCATCCTTAGCCGTTGCTCGCCCCCTGATTCATCACCAATACATGATGAACTCGGGCACATTTCCACGGACGCTGAAGGAGTCACGAATTATTCCTCTGTTTAAAATAAGGGGGCCGCAAGCTACCAGCTAACTATCGGCCCATATCGCTTGTTGATTTTCACTCCAAAGTTATGGAAGGGATTATTATAGTTAGGCTTAAATATCTCTAATGTTGCACTTCTTCTTGCCGAGTCAGTTCGGCTTTCGAAACGCGCAATCCACAGAGTTAGCTCTGGCACATCTCTGGCAAGAGATTGTTGACTCTGTCGAGAACAACCAACTGTGCTTACGGATCTTCCTAGACGTGTCGGCGACGTTCAACTGCCTGCGGCACTCGTTCTTTCTGCAAATACTCGAACATCTCGGGTGCAATGCCATGGTTGTAGCGTGGTTTCGGTCTTATCTCGTGGACAGAAAACAGGCGGTGATGGTAGGGGAGGTCGAGCCCCTCAAAGATCCGTACAAGTCCAGTCGGTTCAGATTTGCGGTAAATCAGTTCCGATGTCACCAGTTGTGGAGTGTTTGGGGCTTACATTCCAAGACACCCTCAGACGGGAAACGCATGTAAGTGGAGTACACCCGAAATATTATGCTATCATTGCCGCACTGCAGCACCTTAAAAATCTAGGTGTACCGACGGATGGGCGGCTATTAGTTTACAAAACGCTGCTTATCCCCTTGCTGTGTTATGGTATCGTAATTTGGGGAGGAGGCTTCAAAGGTTACATTGTCCAGAACGACGCGCTCGGGCAATTTTTGGTCGCCGTCGTAGAGACTCCGTTCATGATGTCCGCAGAAATTATGAGTTCTTGCGGCTTAATGAAATCTGCACGCCTCAAAATGCTCTTCTGCCCTTTAAAATACATCATGGAAAAATACCCAGCGACATCTCCTTCCATATCATGGCCATGGAGAAACGAACGACCCGTCGTGCAACGGTGTTTACGAGACCATTTACTACTAAAGAAGTTAGCCGCCATGCCCTAGCTTACCGTTTGCCGACCATATGGGGTACGTTTTCTCGCGAGATTCGATCCCTCACCTTAGCAAAGAAGTTCGCGTGCGAAGTGAAGAACCTCCTTGTAAATAATAGGGACAATAATTAACTGTACACACCATGCTCGTATAGGGTTTGTCTAGTTACTTCATAGAATAGAGGGTCCTCATAGTAATACCTAAAGGTTAAGAGCTGAGACTTGTCAGATAGGGGGACATCTGAGGGTCAGCTCGAAAAAACAAAAACAAAAAAAAAACAGAATAGAGTGTAATGATCATACTTACATTTGTGTATATTTAGCTGAATGTTACTAGTCATATAAGGTAAAGGTAAAGGTTTATTGGTTTATTGAAGGAACTGCAATTTTACAATGCTTAAGCTCTCTTATATGTCACATATATATTTTAGGCACTTGTGCCCTGTGATGACCCTATGCAGAGATTTTACTATGGACAGTTTGAAATTTGTTATACTGCCCCAGGGTATATTTACGTTTCTTACTCCTTTTTCATTTACTTTTTTATTTACAATGAGAACTTAGGCATTTGTGAAAAACTGCAGTCCCAAACAAACCAATGAACTTCGTAGCTTTAAGTAGTTTAAAGCAACTGATTTCCCTGTGTACAAAATTAGCAAGTAGCAACATCATCATTTGTGTGCCATGTCCCGTGAATATGTAAGTACGATGTGGGAACGAAACTCTCTGCAAGCTGGAAACGTACCACTTGGTTATAGAATTTTATGTGTATAAGGCGAAATCCAGAGCAACAGATGATGGAAACCCTAACTAGGAAATGAAACTGACCACGGATCAATAGAACTGTATTTTCTTGCCGCAAAGTGGTGAAGGTTGTTCGATGAGACAAACTCTATCACCGAAATGCTATCTCGCTGCCACGAAGCTGAAAGGTTCTTTGACAGAATAAGGTCAAGGTGCAATGACAACACAAAGGAACACCTGCCATAAATGCTGATTAGGCTGGAGCAAAACATAGCTCATTTCGCTGACCCCGCAAAAAAGGCGAATCTTCTATTCGAGTTGTTTGAGACGACGCACAGAGAGGCAAAGCCTGTCTCCATGTCCCCGTTCAAGTGTCGCCAAACATCACTTAGAAAAATTAATTTTAACGTGTCCAAGGAAGAAGTGATAAAGAATATCGCCGACGTAGAACATTCATACATAGAATTAATATAAACAGATAGAGCTTAATAGAGTGGATATTCAAACCAGTGGCAGCACAGAATAGTGATAAAAGTGATCAAAGAAATTAAATGTAAATGGAGCACAAACCTTAAGTGTATTCCAGCAGGTCTGTTCAAGAAGATTGCTGTTGGTATTGCGGAACCACGCAGTCGTATTCATCGGCAGTCACAAGAAGATGGGGAACTGCCAAATCTCTAACGAAAGGCTCGTATCACTGACTGCGATAAGCTGCAATATTCTGGAGAAGATCATTTGAAAAAGTAATGTTAAGAACGCCGAATCGCAAGGTAATACGGAGCCAATACGCGTACAGGAAAGACACAACGTATATAAGACTTATTTGTGTTTTAAAAAATACAATGGTCTTGTATGAACGTCTGGTATATAAACTACAAGGAGTAGTTATGACTATCGGACCTTCTCCGCGAGGCTGCCTAGGGAAGGTACAGCAGCACAAGACTCTCCGTGGTATTTGGGGCACACCCTACCACATCTCATACAGAAGCAAGTATCGGATGGAGTGTGAAACCCCTCTGTCTAACACAACATGTCATGAAAACCATGAACCGCGAAACGTGTAACGACATGCCGACATGGCCTATCAGCCAGTTCCCAGGTTTTGGAAGTCATCGTCCCCGTGCTGTTGAAATCGGGATTGATTTCTGCCAGCTTTCTCTCCCACATACTGATGAAGTTCTGATAAGCTGGTGTGGGGGGAAGATGAAAGCAAAATAAAATATTTTCAAATCTTCTACGAATAGGGGCGTATCACTCGCTAGATACACATATCTGTTCAGCGAAGAACGATGTAGGCCCAGGGCTCGCTTTAAGAACGAAGGCTTAATTCGATCTAGCTTTTCGAGCTGTCTCAACGATAGGTGCTCCCAAATAACTTGTATGCCATAGGACGCAACCAGCAACACCTTTGTCTTGAACAATGCTAACGCCGTGTGAAGTGAGAGCCTCGACGGCGGAAAATCTTGCTAGGTCTTGCGGACCTGAAACCGACTCCTACCGAACATGACGAGGTTATCGGCATAAAGCAATGTCTTCACGTGTCCTGCCTGATCTTGTGCTCGGCGTGGCAAATCGCTTAGCACCAAGGAGAATACGAACGGACTCAGATTGCCACCCTGCGCCACTCCGGTTGATTGTTCGAACGGCTCCAGTTGGGCAACTCCATCATTTATGCTCACCGAATTCTCCTGCAGGATGGCTCTGATCAGCTGAAGCATATTCCCCGGGACTCCGCATTGCGTAAGCTTCACTGAAATTATATCCCGGGGTGCCGGCAGACTTGAAGTCCACATGCACTGCAAACAGCGCTTGTTTTGGCCTGCCAATAACCCGATGGACGTCGTAAAGCAATATTTTGTAGGCCGCGACGGTGGAATGTCCTCGACGGAATCCATGCTGGAGGGATATGAGCAGAATTCTTGGAACCTCGCCAGTCGACGCGTGATGAGGTGGCCAAATCTACAGTTGAGTGTCTTTTTCTGTTCTTCAACGATGTCGACAAGGCCCTAAACTCGGAAGATACGATGGACGTAATCTACATTGGTTTTGAGAGCCCTTTTGATGCAATACCCCACGGACTGCTCTTGTCCGTTTTGACCTAAAAGGGAGTAGAACCCAAACTCTGTATCTGGATATTCGACTCTCTTAGAGGGTACGTGACACTAGCCAGAATGTTGCCATGGGACCTGCTAGCTACTGAGAGAAGCCTCAGGCTCCCGGCTGGGAATCCCCGGAGGGCCACCCTCGACACCTGGCAGCGAGAGTGGGCCCAGGTTACTCCGGGAGTGACGAAGGGGTGTTGGACTAAAAGCCTGATACCAGACCTCAGGGTGTGGCTAGAGAGTAACATGGGTGAGCTCACGTACGAAGCGACGCAGGTGCTGACGGGCCACGGGCAGTTCCAGACCTACATGGCCAAGATCGGAAAGACCCAGGTGGACATATGCGTGCTGTGTGACTCGGGCGAGGTGGACGACGTCGAGCACACAGTGACCCACTGTGTGTCACTAGCGGCAGCCAGGCAGGGGGGCTCGAGGGAGGTTGCGGGGAAATCAGTCCGAGAGCTCGTGGCCCATATGGTCAAATCGAGGGAAGCCTGGGCGGAGGTCGTAGACTGGATGGGGGGGATCATCAGGCTAAAGGAGAGTAAGGAGAGACACAGAAGGGCCCGAGTGAGCCACCAAAGCCCCTCCCCCCAGGGGGTCTCGGAGGCCCGCTCCACCGTTAGCTAGACCGGCTTCCCCCGCGCATTCCCGCTCAGGGCCGGGGATAGGTGGACCGAGCAGCCGGTACCTCTTGGGTAGATTGGCAGGCCTGTTACGGGGGCCTCCTCCTTCACCAGTCTCTCCCCGCGCATTCCCGCTACGGGCCGGGGATTAGGTGACCGAGCGTTCCCGTGCGGGACCCCAACACGGAAGCCACAATAGTCATAGGAGACTAAGGCACCCGGCTATAGAACACTAGCCGGAGCAGTACACACCTTCCGCAGAGATCGAAGTAATGCCAAGCGTGCCGACTCTGGGGAAGAGATACACTCTCAGCAGAGGATGGTTTTAGCAGGCAGAGGCGTTTTGTCATCCACGTCAACCCTGCACTGGATCGGCCCACTTTCATGGAGATTGGAATGTCTCCGGTGGTGACCGTGCGTTTGAAGAAAATTTCCTCCTCTAAAAAAAAAAAAAAAAAGAGGGTACGTGACAAAATTTCGTATGATGAAAAATAAGATCACGTCTAGAATAGCAGAGTTACAGGAAGCACTCACAATAAGTTTATTTTCGCAATTTCAACTCATTGTGAAAATTTCAAAAACAAACTCATTGTGAATGTTTCCTATAACTCTGCTATTTTCTTCACGTGATCTTATTTTTCATCGTACGAAAATCATTATATATTTCTTGGGCGTGGTTTTATTTTTTTATATAGGAGTTATTACTTAGTCGTGGACACAAGTCTTGCCCCACTGTAATCAAATGTTTCACACCACTGTACACGTATTTCCCCTCTCCGTATAAATATACATATATATCGTCAACACTATTTGGTTTTCATGAATAGACTATAATGAAAGCTGACAAAATATCACTGTATGACCATTATCTCGACAATCATTGGAAATTGCTAAAACATGCTAATATAAAAGTGTCTTTATTTTTCGAGATGAACTAAACCAAAAGAGCTGTTTCGTATATTTTATGTTTTCGATATAAGTGTGTCCTTCATTTATAGGAATGCACAGCTTCGGGGAAGTTTAAGGAGGGACTTTCCATTTAATTGATTGGTAAACAAAGATAGTGGTTTCGTAGTGTTTTTTTTAATTATCTACAAGACACAAAGATGGCAGATGAAGTGAATTCGCTCTTATCTCAAAATAGAATATAAAATAAATGTAAGAATAAGTTGGAGTCTTAGGCAGCTTTACCTAGAGTCGAAAATGTCAAGGAACGCGGGTACGAGCCCAGCGAAGCAATATATGCCTTTGGAATAAAAGGCTAGTTGCCAATTTGATGGAGCCAGATCGTCAAATGGCGTAGGAGCAACTAATTAAAGGTAAAAAAGTTGTCCACTAAAGAGGCTAAGTGAATGCTTGAAATAAATACTTAGAGGCCGGCTCGCAAAACTAGGGCAAAAAAAATTAGCTAAACAATAATTGCCTTTTATTATCACAAAAGCTGATAATTAATACATCCGTTCCCCTACTTTCTATCAAATGTACCACATTATAATTTGGAATTTCTCAGATTATCTATGGTCTTGATATTTTGTTGCAGAGCATGCATACAAATGTTGATTACCATATAATGTATTCAGATGCACGGTGGCATGCACGGCTAAGCCTCTGGCCGTAAAAAGCCGGAGGCCGCAGATTCGAGTTTCCCGACTTGATATATGTAGAGAACTTAAGCGTTTCAAAAATCAATATTACAACGACGCTAGTTTAGAAATTGACCAGTTTTTGCTACTTATAGATACACCTATCACACTACACCGATATTTGGGTAGATTGTTTACTTATAAGATGGATCCGCCTGTTTCCGTTAATCTAATATAACGATGTAATACAGCAGAACAATGGTATAAGGCCAGTGTTATAACGGAATGATTGCAATTGGATAATGAAATAAATATAGTTATGGTGAACGAGGCGATTAGATAATTTTGTGGTATACATATATTAGGCTGACCCAAAAAATGACACTCCTAACATTTCGGTCCGTAATCTATTATTGGCCAGTTTGAATTCAAATTTGGAGTGTAGTGAGACACAGCGAGTAGGCCGCGCGAAAGCTGCTAGCATTCGGCTTTCGTTGGTTGTTCGGAATGGCAACCGGCGGACCAGGTCCCTCAGGCTTGCATTCTCAGAAGAAAAGTGTCAGGTTTATGTTTCAAGAGAAGAAATGTCCAAATGAAGTCCATCGAGAGAAATCATGATGCTGAAATCCACTATGCACGGCCATAATGCCCCGAGTCGACGACAGATGTGCCGTTGGTGTGTGCAGTTTAGGCAAGGTGGTTGGGACATTATGAACATCGAGGGCGTCCACCCCTTCCCGAATCTCGATTCGACGAACGGACCGAAATAGTGGAAAAAGCTTCTGAGCAAACTAGAGGTTGGTCATTGATTTCGTCGGCTGAAATTGGCGTACCTCGTGAAATACATCGTCGGATTATTAAAAATAATCTGAGGATGCAGAAAAAATTACAAAATGGGTCCCTCATTAACTCGATCCTGGCCAAAGGAAAATGCGTAAGGAGTGTTCGCGAAACAATTTGAAAATATATAGGCAGCAAAAGAGCCGCTTAGAGCATACCGTTGCCTAGGCATGGGTCAGCCTGTATAGGGGACTGGAAAAAGATCAAGGGAACAGTGGCTACGACCAGGTGAACAGGCAATGGCGGTAGCAGTACCATTGAGCGGTGGCGTCACACTCCCGCACATTCTCCCAATTTAAGCACGTGTGACTAAGGTTGCTTCCATCAATTAAAGAGGGCTATAGGGGGCCGAAGGTATCCAAACATCGATTGGCTCCGAAGGGCCTTAAATGACGAAGTTATAAATGGGAATAGAAATAATGGAAAGAGGTGCATACCTCTCACTCATACTACAAAATATTTGTTTTATCTCACTTAATTTAGACGATATTGAAATTTATATGTGTGTCACTTTTTAAGTCAGCCAGTGTTTTTGGAACTACATAACCCTTCAAAAGACTAAGGAATGTTTGACGATTTCAAAGAAAATTTTCCGAAAATTTGTGTTCTTTTCCTGTAGACATATGTCTAGATTGTATTTTGGAATTAAAATAAGGGAGAACATTTTAAATCTTAGAGTACGGCGGATTTCGTTTAAAATCGCTTGAAGGTTTTCATCAAGTTTGATGTTCTCTTTGAGATAACTTTTACGGGTTCCCTCTCTTCCTACATATGTTGGCAGAAAAAAGAAGGAAAAACTTGTGGTGGAGGCTCCTGAGGCCGCTGAAACTGGCTCCCTAACGAGGAGGCGTAATTGTAAAGGTTGTGGGGATTAAGAGTCTTTGTACCCGCGAAGGTTGTTGTAGTGCTTACAGAATAGCGTGATATGTTTGTATTGGGTGTAACGCAATGATCATCAACGAAGACTGAATGATGAGGTTCTGGAGGGAAGTGTTGCGACACAATTTATCCTACCCAACTCACGGCACCTACTCTCATGAACTTAGATCAGTTCTACCGTCCGAGCTTCCGTCTTCTTCGAAAATCTTGTGATATTTCTCAAAAGTTTATCGAATTAATTCAGACATCCCACCGTATAGATAATAATATCTATCATCTATAATTTCGAGTAGTCTTTGTGTGTTTGAACAAGTTTACAAAAATCAGATGATCAGTAAGAATCTGTAAGGGTGGTAAAGAATCAGTAAGGGTGGTGAAGTCTCGATGAAGTCTTGAAACATATGGCATAGCGTAGAAAATAGGAATGCGTCAAATGTTTCGCATTGTTTCTGTTTTTTAGTAATAGCATATTAAATTTGGATGTGCTCGTTAAACTCTGTCAGATCACGTAAAATAATTAAAGAGCTGAAGCTTGATGATGGGATTAAGTAAACTGATATTTGATTGCGTGCAGGGATATATGGGTCTATCTAGAGCGCTCTCTATAACTGCTTTCTTTATATCCAGAACGCTCTGTATTAGCTTCATTGCTTATCTACTTTATCGTTACCTTAGGACTTGAATGCAATCGTAGCGCACTGTTCACTACGAACACACTTCAAAGCACCGACAGTCAATTTTATGGTTGAGTAATGTGTTAAAGGATGAACTGATCGGGATAAATTCAGTGACATCAACGTCTGCTCTTCCTAATAATTCATTAATAATGTTGTCAAACAAATTTCTGTGATTAATATATCAATTTTGTCTTTCTATGATGACGAGTCATAAAAGGTTCCTTAGATCTCAGAGTCTTTGGAGCCTACTATATTCGCAACGATAGTCTATTACAGTCTGGGTAAGACTAATTTGATTCCGAGTTTATATATCGTAGAGTAACTTGGAGTAAGTTGCAAGTAAGCCAAACCTCAAAACTAGCAAGCGGATTCGCCATATGCTCATCTTACTGTGCTATATTTATTACTGTGGCTCCCCCAAATTTGTCCTGTGTGAAGGTTTGCTACTTTGTTAAGTGAGACATCTATTTTAGATAAAGGTTGAGGAACAGCCGTTACACCTAATTTAGGAATTTGCTTGACCAAAGGTAATCTGGATAATATATGAGCCCACCCTATTAATTAACTTCTTAAATTTCCTTCTTTACTTTATTTCCAACAACAACATGTACACCAAATGTTATAGCGTTGTCAATAACCATTTGGCTCAATTTAAGGTCGTGTCCTATATTCTGACGAATGCGTCGAGCTTTCACAGCTCATCATAAAATAAAAGAGAAATTCTATCTTCATCGCTGCTCCTTAACGTGGTCGGCTTGCTGACAGTATCGTTGGCCACACACACACACACATGAAAAGAACGTTTATCTTTCCACGGCTAAGAAGCTTTCTACGGCTACAATGAATTGGGATGCACATGTTACCTCTTATTGGATACATTACTGCCTTCTCGACTTCGGCCGATTGAATCAGTCACTTCTCTGCTTTGATTATTTCTGTTGGAAGCATTTGACAGTACACCGACAGCAGTCGGGATTCCGACGTAGATGTCCATGCTGTAAGCCGTACGGACCAAACGAAACTGGCTTTAGCCGTGATGGATAATCTTTTATAGGAACTGATCTTGAATCGTAGTGAGACAAGCTGGCACTGCAAGGGAATCATGGCGAACTATGTTTCTGTATTCGCGTCCCAATAGGTGACGGCCTCTTCGCTGAGCTATTATAAAATAACTACCACTATTCCATCTTCGGAAAGCGAGCTTCCCGATTAGAATATCCCAATTGCGTTGCTCATCAACTCCGCTCATCTGTACAATCGACTTCAATTCAGCTTATCAGCCGTTGTAAATATTTGGTCGTCGTTGCCGTTAACCGCGGGCCCAATCTCATACACGAATCGGCCGCCCGGTTTTATCTTTCCGTTTCAACTGTCTAATAATCTATCACAGCAAACTCCGTAGGGTCACCTTCCAACGGGCTTGCCGTGCATATTGATGCAGTCAGCTGATACAAACCAAAGTCGATGAACTTATGTGACACTGTATAAAAGAAACGCAGCGATTTACAACAAGCAAGCTGATCAATAATCTAGTTGTTGTTAGGTTGGTTTGGAAACGTGTGGGTGGTCAAACTGAGTCAACCTAATAATAAATACATTTTTCGGGCTGACTCACAGCCAACATTTAACGTCCGCGGTATTGCTTTCGGCACTGGTTATATGTTGGCTGTAATGTTGGCAGCCCTGAAAAATTAAAACTGAGCCACCTGAGTGACCTTAAGGAAGCAAATTCGAATACAATAAAAGCGCAGCTAACTCGTACTCTATAATTATAACTAGTCTACAATGTTTTAATGACTACAAGATAGCCATGAGATTCGAAATTTTTCCAGCTGACCCTCAGCTGTTCCCCTATGCGACAGGCCTCAGCTCTTAACCTTTTAGGTATTACTATGAGCGTGTCGCATAGGGGAACAGCTGAGGGTCAGCTGGAAAAAAAAAAAAAAATGTTTTTTACTTCTAAACAATAGTAGTACAGAAATAATATATAGTGTTAAACAAAAATTGTGGTACTGAGTAGTAACATTTGTGGATTTAGTGAATGTACTGTTGGTATAATTGAATGTGGCTGAGTTCTGGTAGCAGCAATAATTTAAATATAACCCCACCACGTGATAAATGGTTCCTTTATTTGTCAAATAAAGTGGATAAAGAGTTTTCCCATCAAAAAATATCGTAGCACAAACCACCTGTTTCATGCAACACGGACATCATTTTTAGAGACCCAAGAATGTGTTTACGCCTTTAGTTTTGGAGGGAGGCTTGCTAGACAGACATTTTACATACGCTCTGTAAATATTATCCTGAAGGTAAAGCTGGTCATTGTGGATGTTCCTGAAATATACAAGTCATTAGGTTTATTAGATTAGAAGTCAATTAGTTAATTTAAATTAATGTTGCTATATAGTGGTCCCATAATTCACGAGTAACTAACAGTTATATATTAAGACCTTGCTCATTTGTCTATTTGCATGGTGGGCTCGACCACGGGACTCCCTGCGATCGGCATGCAACTACTGTACATAACTGAGCTGACTGAGGCACGACATGGTTCAAGTCCAGCTCAATCTCATCATATTCGTGGCTTCTTTCACCTTGGGCTACACGAAGCTAATTGATAGTAGATTAAATCTACATATGCGCATACCACACGATATCCTCAGAGATGTCCCCAAGATGGCTCAAGTCATTGCTGCGAATTGTTACAGCTGATTGTAGAACTAATATAGCATTTTAGATGATGAAGTTATTATCATAGATGGATTTCACCACAGAAAGGCAGCCTTTCTGACGGAGTGATCACTATATTTATCACATGTCATCCCACACTAAAGATATACGACATCTTTAGTTCTGAAAAGGGAGAGAAAATGCTCCCAACTTTCCTAAGGGCTCTTACTTGGAGCTACCTTTATTTCACAGATGTTTAGGTGCGAAATATGTTATTACGCAATATCTTTAAAAAGGTCGCTTTTCAACGGGGACATACTTAGTACCAAAATGCCCAGTTTTTAACCACACTAGCTATGATAATGACAAAGGACCAAATTGAAAACGTTATATTCAATTACACTCTCCCGGGACACAAACTAACGTTCTTTGACGAATGTGTACAGAGTGCCAAGAGAACCATGCAACCCAATACAGCTCAATGACTGCACTTCAACCTTTGCGTATTCAAAAGAATGCGTCCACAAAGTAATTGATTCAACGTTATTCCGCCTGACAAACCGCAGTAAAATGGCATTCTCCATGCACAAATACAGTATTGAAAAATACTGTATCGAGATATTTGCAGTAAACATCCATGTATACTGTGATCACTATTTATCTGTAAATTGATCCACTAATATGGGTGGATTGCACTAATTTTTACCATTTGCTTCAATGTCATAGAAGTCACCTCACTTTCTAAAAACCGTGTATGTATTTGATTTTTGCTGATGTCTAGATTTATCAAGCATATGACAAACGATATCTAGCGCAAACTATCATGCCCGAATTAACACTGCTATGAAATGTGAAGGTCACACTAAAATGTATATTGAGGCTCTAAATAGAGTGTAGTCACGATTTTTTCGAGTAGCATAATTTTCCAGAATGGTGAAAAAAGTTTTCCACACAAACTCAGGCGCCGTCACAATAAAACGTCTGGACTGACCGGATAACGTTAGTGATGCTAAAAGACTGGTACAATGGGTCGTAAATAGATAGATAGCACATTTAAGAGGTGGCCAAGGATGGTAATTGAAAAATGAAACTATTTTTGTACGAGAAAACGGAGTTGTAAATCAACACTGCGGCAGTAGGTAAAGGAAATGTGTTCATCCTATTTTGTTAATAATACTAGTATCGCATGTGCTCGTAGGGAAATTTCGTTAACGGAGCCCATTGAGCAATAGAATCCCTATGTCCTGCCAAATGACGCAGGAGTACCGATGTGGACTTTGACCCGGTCGCCGGTTCAAATCCGCAAGGACATCTCAGTCAGTATAGTGTATTAATAACGTTACTTAGTTACATTGCAAAAATGTCAGCCTATTTTCGATAGGCTAAACGTTTAAACCTCTGAATTCATCAACTTCTCGGTCATCATCATTGCAATGATGTTGCGGTACCACAAATGCCTATTATTTATACTCTCGATAAACATTTCCATTTTTTTTTTGTTCCATACTTAATAATAAACAGACTTACTGAGCACCCTCTCGGACGTTATCCCGATCGATAATAAGTGTCTGCTTTGAAAACTCCTGAGCCAGAGGGACGAGATTTTCAGCAAACTTTATCGCACCTATGCTCCACATGGCGGTCTTCGCTAGCTGGAGTAGTCTTTTCAATGTAGATATTGATGGGTCATGCCAAAGGTCTTGGACTCTATTACGCCATTGCTTGTTGTTATCGTTCAGCGATGTACCCAAACACGTCCATAGCCCGTTGAAATCCTCTTCATTCGTGTAATGTAGTACATTAATAATTGCCTGTGTCGTACAGCATTTAATTATACGATGTGTTAAGACATGATGCTCGGTCGCAGTGGTTATACAGTTGTGTCTGTTTTTATAACACTTATAACAGAACTTACAGTAAAGATATTTGGATCAGTTGAATTTTCGTGGATGTTTTGGTTGGCTTTGGTGAGAACTTTAGTGATCGAGTCCACAACATCAGCGGGTAGGACCGTCTCCGCAGGTGGAGTAGTAGGCTTTGAAGTTACAGCTACACGGAAAACAATAAGCCACACAATGAGCCACCACATTGCCACTGATTTGTTAACCGCAGCTGAAACCGAACACGACTGCGTCGACCAAATTTTAGAATACTTCATTGACCTACCTGTTGTAAAATAAGCGCACAAATCGAATTCGAAGCTGATCTGTTGGAACAGGCAGATTATATCGCCGACAGTTGACATGGTTTCATCTTTTATGGGTCGCACAGAGAGACCGATCTAACGTCTTTATCCAAGCCTTCACAGACTGTAGTTACACAATGCGTTTTCATTACGATCCGTTGAGTCTTGTTTGAATTCACTCAGAAGGATGGAGCAAATATATTGTTCTGCTTTCATTTACTCTTTATGTTGTATATCGGGTCACACGTGATCATTCTAAACACATTTTTAAACCATGCTACTTTATTACATTAGTTCAAAATATTCAAATTATTAGATGCTTGAGATTGATAAAATCATATTATTTAGGCCGGTTATAATTGTCTAGTTATCCTACTTCATCACTTTTACAACAGGATCTGCCGATTAATCTCTGTCTTCATCCGAACCAAGTCAGTCAGTCTCAAGTCAAATTCGAAGAACCGTCCCTTTAGTATGTTTTATTTGAACAGCTAAATCTTTTTTTGTTACAGTTGGCCAATAATTCTTCGATTGTCATTGCCATATACCACTGTCGTCCTCGAACATGTCGTAAAATAATTATATAAACTATAAGTGAAAATCTGTTTTTACCTTTGAGCATGCACACAGTTCACTGGATTCGCCGAGTAAGCTCTGATTCGTCATTATTTCAAAAACGATACATTCTAGGTAGAGGAAGACCTATTACGTCTACGGCAGAAAAAGACCTATTAAGACTTATTACGACGAATAAAAATACTGCACGCAATAGGGCCTATATCCACCCACCTAAAGGTGTTGCTCGCCTTGGACTGCACTTCTCCATATTGCAATTTAACACACTAAGAAGAAGAGAAAGCAAAAAAAATCTTAAAACATGACGAGAACAGTGAACATTTTAATGATGGATTCTTGTTTTTGGGAGATAAGCAATAAAGAGTGTTCTCAGTGTTTTTTTCAAACGTTGTACGAGTAATGGAAATATAAATAGATGATAATAACAACACACAGACTGCTTCGTTCAATATTTTTATTTTTGATTTTCATTCATTCACTGATGACTGTTTCACGAATTGTTTTTTAGGGTCGGTTTTGTTGAAGATGATGGTTTTACGCATAACCAACTTAGGTGTGGATAGCGTGGGGGCTAACCGGCACAGGACGACGTCCATTATTCACAAAAAAATCCCCACTCCCATTGTAATATATAGTTCTATTTTTAATTTGATATGTGATATTGTATAAATTGTGGATTTCATTTAATATTATATACCTAAATTAAGTTAAATGAATAAGAACATTATAGTATTTACATATATACATAACGATCACGATTAGGTGTTAGACTTTTAATGAATGATCATAAGATTATTTATATAATATTGTAACGATAGGCGATTGCCGCTTTCACCCAAGTGTAGCCGGTGTGACGGTGGATGATGACAATCCTGATTACGCGGTAGCTAGGGAGGGTTCCTAAGGGGTGTAGACCGCTCTCATATGCCTACTCTTCCTACGATGACTCAGCACTACAGACTTCCTACAGGGATGACGCGGTGAGATAGTGCGTAGCTCGACGCCGGTGTAGTTCTCCTCGAGAGACTCTAGGGGGACAGACCGTCAGACCTGCCCCGTGCGGGGCTTTTAATTGTTTCACACTGGCAGAACCGGGCGCGTTTCGCCGTCTAATTACATTGACCAATCATACAACGATCTGCTGTCCGTAATTCCGCTGGCCAATCACACATCACGTCTACAATACCTGCGGCCGGCAGCTACTCTCATCATCATCATCAACATAAGCACTGTATTTGGGGCTCAGTTTTCACCATGAGTAGTCTCTACTGTGTACACTGCCGTAACTTCATTTCGGTATCATTATTGGTAAAATGTTGCCTATTAATTCGTCGACGCCTCAGTGCAGCTGCTGGACCACATTTCACTAATTATTACCAATACCCGTCAGAAGTTTAACAATTCTTCCGAGTAGTTGTATAACACGTTGCACCAATATACCGGTAGTACCAGCGGTTGCCCAGCGGCGGCGGGGTCGCCAGCCGCTGGGCAAGCGCTGGTAGCAGCGTTGCGACCAATCACAGTGTCACATGCCGGTGGAGCGATGCCCACCGCATCTCAATCCACACTGCACAGTGGCACGCCATGTGCATGGTGATCGTTGTTTGCGCCATGTTTATCTCACCTGACTAGCACATTGCACTGTGATATGCCACGTGCATGGTGATCGTTGTGTGGCGATACGTCTGTGTCATATAATATATTCTGTGCAATATTTGTTCGTATCGGGGCTAGTAATTGTTCTATCGCCCGATGAGTGCAAATGCATTAATTCGTTGTCGCCGCGCGAGTTGAATAAAAGAGGAGAGTTGAATCCTGACCAGTGTAGTAAAAGGACGAATACGAGTCTTGCTTGTAGAATGAACAAAGGAGTAGCGTAGTGTTTGAAGAAGAATAGGATCCAGCCTTTTTATTATCCCTGTCGATGCGCTTATGGTCTACCGACCGCCCGGGATCACTCTCTACGCTATCGTTCACGCTATCTCTTTTTCACGCAGCGATACGAGTTTCTGCAGCCATCGGGGGCACCGCAGTGAACGCGATCCTCCGTCCTATTTCTAGCAAGTGCTAATTTACGCAGACTTGTAAAGATAGTGCTTCGCTGACCCAGCTTCGGAGTGTTGTGAACTCTTACCCAGGAGACTTCTAGTACTTGTGCATCGATCTATCGGTTCTGTCAGCGCGGATTCATTGCGTAGATTTTGTGCTCCTAAAGTGGACTATGGTGTGTGTAAACGTGCTGCTTCTTTTCGACTAAAGAGAACCCGCCGAATCACCATGCCAGTCAGACACAGCATCGGATCAAAAGAAGGTCCTGCCGAACCGCAGTCGGTCACACCCGTGCAAAACGGCATTATCAGTAAGCGGTTAACTTTTTTGCGGGGTAAGCGAACACGGTTACGAAATCCTTTTGGAGATGAAGAAAACCGTGCTGGGCCTTACGCCGCCCGGGGCGTCGCAGATCGTGACGAAATATCAAACCTAGCAGCCAACACTAAGTCGCGCTTGGCGAAAATCACCGAGCTTGATGACAAAATTCAACTTCACACCAACCTGCGGCCCGAGGACGAGGAAGCTGAGCTGGATGCGGCTCACAAATTTGCTGAGCCCATAGAGAATTGCCTGCGACATGTCCGGCGTTTACTCTCAGCTAACGGCGGTCAAGAGGTCTCACCTGCTGGCTCTGCGGGCTGCACCGGTCAGGCAGTGCAGTACGCATCAACCTCCACCCTTATGATTGTGTTACCCAGCCCGCCGACGCTCGACACGACTCCCGAATCATTAAATGGTGACGCGACAAACTATCGAGTCTGGCGTGGTCAATTTGGCAGCTGGATGCACTGGCGGACCACCGCTACGGATTCGGAGAGGTTGATTGCCCTGACAAGATTGCTCAAGGGACCGCCCCGAGATTTAGTGCAGTCACTCAGCATGGAAGCTATGGTGTTGCGCTTGAGCTTCTCGACAGCAACTACGGCTTCATCGACTTGGATTGGCAGCGTACTTTGGCGAGGGTTATGAGAGTACCCACGGTGCACTCCGCCGGCGACGTGAAGGGTCTGCGCCAACTGGTGAATCATCTGCAGTCGTCGATGCTCTCCATGCATAGCTTAGGCATAGAGCTTTCTGAGTACGCACTCACGTATCAGCCGGCTTGTCTGGTCCCATCTTCCTAGCAGCATCGCCTTCGACTTTGAGGAGAGCGCACGTCGAGACAGACTTGCTGCAAGCGCTCACCCTAACGGTATCCAATCGGCCGCCAGTCAGATGACTGATGTTAACGGCAAGGCATCTGCGCAGCGTATCGAAGGCATGCTTGCATACTTGCGTCGGTACACGGAGCATAAGGAGCAAGTGCTCATGGTACAATGCGTAGCTGGCTCATGGAGATACCTGGAGGATTTCGACGCCATCGTCGTCGAGTCTCCTACGTTATCGGCAGGAGCCCCAACGTCATCCACCGCCGTCTACTTCAAAGCATGGCGGCTAGCAGGCCTGGTCATCCCCTCACCTTTCGCCAAGCAACAATCGTCATGCAACAATGGCGCCGACGGCCGTGAGTCAGCCTTGAGCGCGCCCGTGCTTTTTTTCCAGTGCGTCCAGTACCGGCCATCTCAATGTGACGGAGGCTTGACACATTCGCAGCGGTGCGATGTACTTGATCGACAGGGTGTACGGTTTGCTTTGCTCGTCGTCACGCGGTGGGTGTTCAATGTCGAGAGCCGCTCTGCGCGGCCTGACTTGCAAAAATCGCGACCATTACACGTCGATGCCCCCGCCGTCGGATCAGTCTATACATAGCGCCGCCGCTATGCCGGCTTCGCAGGTCTCTGTTGCAGTGGCGCCAGCGCCAACTGTTCTGCCGCTGGCACTAGTCATGACAGCCAAGGTCAATCTGGTGCATAGAGACAAGCGTGTTCCATTACGAGTGTTCTTGAATACGGGCGCCACTGTCTCCTTTGAGAGGCCAACCCTAATCACGAAGCTACACGGCATTCATTCTCTTTTCACGTCGGTCCTCGATATACAGGCGTTCAAGAATGAGCACCGCTTTGAGGCTGATTCGTACAAAATTCGTCTCGCGAGTCGTCACAATGGTCTGATCGCATCGAAATAGTCGCTCACTCTCACGACTTCGCAGATGACCCACCTGCCAGTGCCCACCCGACGTAGCACAGGCTATCCGAAGATAACTGACTGCACCTTGCTCGAGAACACAGGTGCCTGACGCCCCAGCACTGCTTCGTTAGGTTAGGTTTTAGATTAGGTTACGTTACAGGTGATAAGGCTGGCACAGACGTTAATGGATGGGGCTCCGGAGAGGGTTTTGTCTGGGCAGATCTCAGGGATGAACCAACGGTTTTTAGCTGCTACTTCTCGCCCAATAAAAACCAGGACGAGTTTGAGGATTTCCTAGAGACGTTCTCCCTTGAGGTAAGCAGACAACAGAAAAAGAAAAGACAAGTTATTGTTACAGGCGACTTAAACGCAGCGAACACCGAATAGGGAAATCACTACACCACCCCAAGAGGCAGGAGCCTACTGGAGTGGATGGCACAAATGGATCTGGAAACAACGAATGACGGGAGTCATCCTAAAGTCCAACCTTTAGGCGAAGAGGACAGAAAGCATGGATAGATCTTACAGCGGTTAGTCCTAAGGACACTACGTTCATAGCACAATGGGATGTCCTAGATCAAGAAACAGTAAGGCCACAGGAAAGGCCCCTGGCCCAGACGGAATTCCAGCAGTACAAAATTAATAAACAATCTCCTCAGGGTAGGTAATTTTCCATGTATTTGAAAGAAGGCTGAGCTGGTGTTGATCCCCCTGGGCTCTCCATGAGTCAGACCAATCTGACTCTTAAACACTTGTGGGAAGATATTGGAGCACGTAATTCACTCAAGACTCACGAAGGAAATGAACTTGCTGGGCTGCCTGTCAGACAGGCAGTTTGGTTTCCGGAAAGGCAGATCCACATATGAGCCAATCCGCAAAATTCTGAGCAGAGCTGTACTGAAAACTATGAAGTCCCTGAAGACAAGGCAGTTTGTCATGCTTATCCTACTGGATGTTAGGAATGCCTTTAACTCCATTGGATGGGCTGACATGCGTTGGAGAAAAAGGGCATTTCAGCGGGTCTGCGTCACATGGTCTCGTCGTACCTATCAGAGAGAACCCTGGTGGCGGGAGACAAAAAATTCTCGGTTACAGCCGGGGTTCCCCAGGAGTCTATTTTGGGCCCCACTCTTTGGAATCTTGCTTATGACGGGGTTTTGGAGGCTCGACTGCCTGGCGGAGTCCAGTCATTGGCATACGCTGATGACCTGGCACTGCTAGTCGCGACTCCCACAGAGAAGACTCTGCAGGAGAAAGCGAATGAAGCCTTGTCGATAGTCGCGGAGTGGATGGGCAACTATCAATTAAAGCTCGCACGAGACAAGACGGAGGCTCTCTACCTAACAGGTAGAAAGAAGAAGAGGAGAATTCGGCTGTACCTAGAGGGCCATCCCATCGAGATCAGGAAGGAAGCAAGATATCTGGGCTTTCAGCTTGACACCGGTCCAACGGGAGGCGCTCACATCAGGAAGGTTGCAAAGAGCCTGGCAGGGATCTTACCTTGGGTGGGAGGCGCGTCTGAGGCAAACAGACGTCTTCTTGCATCCATAGGGGAGTACATCGCGATCTATGCTGCTCCAGTGTGGGCGGACATGGCTCTCCGCACTAAAAGCAATCGGGGATCTCTGAGACTAGCTCAGAGGCCCCTGGCTATCAGGACCTGCAGGGCCTATCGTACGGTTTCCACGGAAGTACTCCTGGTCCTTTCCAGGATGCTTCCGTGGGATCTCTAGGCCAGTGAAAGGGCGGAACACTTCTTGGAAGGCGACTTGGACCTAACGAGGGCGAGAGCTGCTATCCTTGACCGGTGGAAGGATGAATGGTCAGGAGACCAGTTACTCTGGGCGCACTGCCAGCGCCGTTCGTTACATCGTCGAGAAGGCTGAAAGGCAGAAAGCCTCCTAGAACCGGGTTCTCGGACCGATCCTGTGGAACCTGGCATACGAGACGGTTCTGCGGACACCGCTACCCGAGGGAGTCAGTCTCACAGCCTACGCCGACGACGTAGCGGCGCTTGTCAAGGACAAGACCGGCCAAAGGGTTGAGCAGAAGATCGTGAAGACTCTGGGGGGACTAGATAACAGCCTAGCACGAACCGGCCTTAGAATGGCTCCCGAAAAGACTGAAATAATCATGCTCAGCGGTCGGAAAAGACATGGACTGTCTGCTGTGGAGTATAAAGGGCACAGCATCCCTATCAAGAAACATCTCAAATACCTCGGGATCGTGCTGGACTGCGGCCTCACCGCCGCCGAGCACGTCAAATATGCCACTGATAAGGCAGAAGCGGCGGTGGTAGCCCTATCAAGGCTAATGCCAAGGTTCAATGGCCCGAGAACAAGCAAGAGGAGAGCACTGGGATCGGTGGCGTCCTCGATTGTTCTCTACGGCGCCCCAGTGTGGAGGAAGGTGTTGAAGGCGAAGAAGTACAAGAACCTTCTCAACAACACCCAGCGTCGCCTTGGCATCAAAATCTCTGGAGCCTACCGCACCGTATCAGTGGAGGCAGCCCAGGTAGTGGCAGGGACGATCCCATGGGATCTACAAGTTCAACTGAGAGCAGACCGATTTGAAGGAGCCTCGAAGGAAGGTGCCATCGAGAAAGCTATTAGGAGTTGGCAACAGCGTTGGGAGGCAAATGGTGAGGAAACCGCAAACATCACTAGACGACTCATCAAAGATATCAGTTCCTGGATAGACAGAAGGCACGGGGAGCTGGTCCCAGAGCTCACCCAACTACTGACGGGCCACGGTCCATTTCGAACATACCTGGCCCGCATTAAGAAGAAAGCATCTCCGCGGTGTGCCATGTGCAATCAGGGAGTGCAAGATGACGTAGAGCACGTCATAGAATCGTGCCTCCACTTCGACAACCTCAGAAGGGCGACTGCTACAAAGCTAGGAAGACCGTTCCCAACAGTCGATCAGCTGGTTCCCTATATGCTGGAGTCGAAAGAGTGCTGGGATATACTTACAGAGTTCGCAGTTGCTGCCATGAAAGAGAAGGACGGAAAAGACCGCGAAGAGGACGCCGTACGCAGGACGCAAGGGAGCCAAGAGGAGGATGATGACTAATACAGAAAAAAAAAAAAAAAAATCGTTTATTCAAACATACGGTTGGTCGGTATTTCTAGGGATTATGGGGGGGGGGGGGGGTGAGGACGACAATGTCCCGAGGAAGGCGATGGCATTGCCTCTCTGCACGGCGAGGGACAGGCGCTGCAGGAGGAAAGAGCCAGCGCGCTTGTCCCCGGTGGCGCGGATCAACCTGTGGTAGACCCCCTCGAGGAAGTTCGCAGTGAGAGGGCCGTGCCCGCCCAAGGTCTCAAAGGCAAGGGGGGAAAGCAGGTGGGTTGCTTGGAGTGCGGCGTACTTCCTTAGCTTTGCCCGTTCCGCACGCGCTACTGCGTAACCGGGGATGGTTGCACAGTGGTTGACATAAGAAGGTGCTAGAGTGTCAACCACAGTGCCGTCCCAGACCAGGTGCAGGCCTCGATGAAAGGGGATAAGGGTGAGGCCGTCAGGGCGGCGCCCGTCAGAGGTGTCGAGGCCCTGTGGCTCCCTTGTGCAAGGAATACCGGCGGAGTGGAGGGCCCTCACGAGCGTGTCGTTAAGCATCGTGTGTCGCGGATGGCGACCGGCGCTGCGTTCGCACGAGAGACCGTGATGGCCATTCGTTGCGACGGGGTCCCCGCAACGCTCGCAGCTGTGGGCCGCAACTACAGGGGCCCCGAGGCGAAGGCCCACACAGAAGCGGAGGGAGCGATCGTCTAGAGCAGTACCAAGGGACGACGAGGGCAGCGCGTGGAGCCACGCCCCCGCACCAGGCCTGTCGACAGCCCGGAGGCGAGCTTGGTCAGCAACGTGTGGCGCAGAGGCCAGGAGGGAGTCCCGCAGCTCCTGGTGCAGGGCATCGGACCACGCCCGCTGCTTGCTCTGTTTGTCCGGAGGGACCCGAGCGCGGACGCCCGTCTGGTCAAGGGCAGCTTCCTGGGAAGCGGAGAAGTGGGCGAGCGCTTCGGGGGGGAGGACTGTAGCGACCATGTCGGCAACCGCCGTAAGCGACGCGGCGTAGCAAACGTCAGCCAAGCGGCGTACACTGAGGATGCCGAGGCCACCGAAGCGGACTGGAAGGGAAGCCTGCGACGCCGCTTCCGGAGGGAGCTGGAGGTTCAGGATCGTCGTCAGGGCTTCCAACACCAAGTCGTCATACTCGTGAAGGGCTGAAGCCTCAGTGCCGGCCGGGCATGTCCTAAGCAAGTGCTGCATGCGTGCCGCCGAGAAACAGGACCGAAGCAGGAACAGCCCCTGGTGAGCCGATAACAGGGGCAGCCGGTCGAGCATCACGGCCGTCCTCTCGAGGCAACGGTCCAATAGCGGCCGGATGGCCTCGTCCGTGAGAGGGGAGCCGACGAGCTCGAGGGACAACCTCTGAGTGAGACGGCACCCTGGGAGCGACCGCTGGAGGTCGGGCTGCGCGTCTAAAGAGAAGATCTCGCACTTCGTGGGGTTGAGGGCAAGGCCGCTGCGCCCCTCGTAGTCGAGTACTCGCTGAACGTCGGAGGCGACGGTCGCCGGATCACCTGCCAACGTTCCGTCGTCCATGTACCACAGCCGCAGACGCGACTGGAGGGACACAGCGAGGGGCCGGAGGGCCAGGCAGAAGAGGGCTGGGCCCAGCGGGTCCCCCTGCTGGACACCGCACTCTGAGCTGATGACGGCGTTGTCCATAATCAGATGGGAGGGGCAACGATAGGCCAGGTCGACCAGAGGGAAGAGGCCAGGGACGTGCTCAGCGACCTCACGCAGAACGAGATCTCGACGGACCGTGTTGAAGGCATTGCGAAAATCAAGCTTGACCAGGGCCGCGTCCGGATGAGCGTGGATAAAGGCGCGAGCCGCGTGAGCAGCGATCTCCGTCCCAGACGCCTGGCCGCAACCCAACTGGGTTGGGCCGAGCAGGGTTACGACCGCGTCCCTCTCGTTGACCCAGGCGATCTTAGCAGCCAGGCGACGAATCGTGCTGGAGCAGGCGATGGGCCGTATCGACCCATCCTTTTTCTTGAGGGCGATGAGGCGCGCGCCGAAGAGTATTGGCCGTAGCGCCGATGGAACCGTGCCGGCCCGCATGCAGTCGACCACCTTAGCGAGGGCCTTGGCGAGGGCAGTGGCGACGGCTCCGAGTGCCGGAGAGAGCAGGTCCCTGAGATGACGCGGCCGAAGGCCATCGGGGCCGGCTGACGAGCTCGGGGGGAAAGAGGAAACGGCCGCCAAAACCTCATCAGTTGACGTTAGGGCAATGTCGACCTGCGGGGGACGGGCGGGGAAGGAGTAATCAGGAGGGGCAGGGGGGTGCTTCGCCCTGAGGGCGAGCCCGTGGCCGAGTCGGTAGAGCACAGGGCCCGGGCGGCACCAGAGATGTCACCCTCGGAGAGTTTTTGGGAGGCTATACGCGCAGCTCTCTGGCCCGTATCCGTGGGCGGAGGACGAGGGCCGCGAGGGAAGTGACGACGCAAGCGGTACTCCAAGCGCGCCCCGGCGCGGAAGGCCGCTAGGTTTCCCCGAATCACGGCTGGGAGGGAGCGGGAGGTGTCGCCTTTGTCCGGCATCTGCAAGACCACTCGGGCGAAAGCCAGGAGCGCTTCCCAGGAGGGGACGTCGTTATGCCCCGCACATGAACGTCCCGGAGCACGTCTGTGAGGGGCACGGCGACTAGGGAACGCGTAGCCTTCGGGACAATACTGAAGACGCGGGCCTCACGCATGGCCGCCTGTAGTCGCAGCTCGAGCGGTTGGGGCGCTGGACTTGGCTGAGGCACCGAACGGACCTCCGGGTGCCGCACCGTTATGTGCCTGTTGAGACCGCGCCGGGAGAATCTGCCCTCGCAATGCGGGCACGGTACACGCGGGGGGCCTGTGGCGTCTCGGGCTGAAGCGGCACGACGGGCTGGGGTGGCGTCTCGGGCTGGGGTGGCGTCTCGGGCTGGGGCGATGGGACCTGGGTTCATGAAGAACGGGGGGGATTGAGAGCGGCTAGGAGGGGGGCGAGCTGACGCTGAAGCTGGAGGAGAGGGGCCAAGACTTCAGCGAGGGACCTCAAGGCTGCGACGATGCTTGGCACCGCTGGCGCGGCCGTGGGGCGCCGAGACTCCGCGCGAGCAGGTCGACGAGGGGCGGGTCGACGGGGGGCAGATCGACGGGCAAGCCGACAAGGGGCAGGCCGACGAGGAGCAGGCCGACGAGGGGCGGGGCGGCGGGACGGGGCGGGGATCGGCCTCGGGTTCGGCAGCAGGACCATTGGGACCTGAGCACCGTCGGAGGGGACCACAATACCCCGAACCGCCGCAGCGTACGAGCGGGCTGGCGCCTGGGACGACACCGGGGCCTCGATGGGCATAATGGACGCTAGGGGTGAGGTGTCCTTCACCTGTTCGAGGACCCTGGCCTCAGTCACGAGCCGCTGACGCTCGCGGAGGTAGGCCGCCCGAGGGCACGACGGCGAGCCCGAGCGATGGGCACCCTTGCAGTTGACGCAACGGGCAGGACGGGCGCAAGAGGCGGCGAGGTGGCCGGCATCACCGCAGTTGCTGCAGGCCCTAGGCAGTGAGCACCGGGCCGCGATGTGGCCCGTCCGGCAGCAGTTGAAGCATAGTGGTGGCCGGTCAGGCTCGAGGACGACCGGATGGGACCGGTAGCCCAGGAACACCGAGGCAGGAGGCGGCCCGCTGAAGGTGAGCAGCACGGGCCGAGGCGAGCGACGAGCCGGGCCGGGCGCGGCGGGTAGGCGGCGGGCGGAAGTGACGCCGATAGGTGAGAGTTCAGCCAGGATCTCGGCGTCGGTAAAAGCCGCGCAGACGTTCGTGATGCGGGCCTTGGTGCTCGAGAGGGCCGAGCAATGAGCGGTCACCGGGACGCCTCCGAGAGTCGTGAGCGTCAACGCCTTGCGGGCGAGCTCAAGGGTCGGCGCCCAAATGATGAGCCCGTCGGCTCCACCAGCCGGGGTGCAACCCGGGAGAGCCTCATGGGCGCTCTTAAAAAGAGCGAGCATCTGGCCCTGCTCGAAGGCGGGGGAAGGCCCGCCGGCCCCGACCGCCCTGCCACGGACAGTCACCTTGAACAATCCGTGGGACCTCGCGTTGAGGCCTGCCCGGAGGGCCTCCAGTGCGCGCGCCTCACGGCCCGCGCGACGCTTGGCGTCCTTCGTCCGCTGCTCCGTGAACGGTGCAGCGTTCTCCCTCGCGTCGTCATTCCCAACGACAGCGACATCATCGGCCGTGCCAGGCCTCGCCCTCTTCAAGGGCGGCACCCTCGACACGTCGTCTGGAGGCATCACCCTCCCACCCAGCACAGAAGCGCAGGGTGCACGACAACACTTTCAAAGCGCGAAACGTAACGGCGGAGAGGCTGGCGGGAGCTTCGTCGTTAGCACGCGATCGTAACTCCGCAATATCTAAGCTGGTACAGAATACAGCTGGTAGCTAATACAGAATAATACAGATATATAAATATATATATATATAGTTCACGGCCCAGTTCACGGCTAGACTTCGAAGATTGCGTCGCAGCGTGAACAAGCTCTATAAATGGCACCTTAGTGCGGGCACGCCGGAATCCAGGGCGGCGTACCTAGAGCGTCGTCTGAAATACAAACGAGAACTCGGGAAGGCGCGATCGGCGTTTTATGTGAACCGTTTTCGAGCTTTTCGAGGGAACACGAGGAAGCTATGGCAATTCATTAATTCGTCGTGCGGTCGTGGAGACAGTAGAGCTGAGCTGCCATGCTCCCTTATTGGCCGAAAGGGGCAGCTTTCTTCTCCTCAGGAGATTGTCGAGGAGCTAAACTGGCACTTTGCCACGGTCGGCTCGCGGACGGTATCCTCCCTCCATTTCCAAGAAGATATTGGTCCTGACTTAGATGTAATGTGGGGGGATCGGAGTTCGTGTTTCACATTTACACCGGTCAGTGTTAGTGACGTTAGAAAGGCGCTCGAGTCGACTAAGGCCGATTGGAGTGTGGGGGCTGCTGGCGTTCCCAGTAAGCTGATCCGGCTGTGTGCGCATACCCTTGCTCGTCCGTTGGCTTCCGTGTTTAACATATCTCTTAGGTGCGGTGAGTTCCCGACGAAACTAAAGGATGCTAAGATCATCCCTCTGTTCAAAAACAAGGGCGATCGCAGGCTCCCAGCGAACTACCGCCCGATCTCCTTAGTCGATTATCTCTCTAAAGTCTTTGAAAAACTGGTTCTGACCAGGTTTGAGGCGCACCTCGACGCGGCCGGGTTTTTCTCGCCCTGTCAATTCGGTTTTCGTAAGTCACGGTCCACGGAGCTTGCCTTAGCGCATCTGCATCAAGAGATCGTGAATTCTATCGAGAAGGGCCAACTATGCCTTGGCGTCTTCTTAGATGTGTCGGCCGCTTTCAACTACCTTCGGCATTCCTACTTCCTTCAGATGCTGGAGAAGCTAGGCTGTGCTTCGACGGTCGTCGCGTGGTTTCGCTCGCACCTGCTTGATCGGCAGCAGGCGGTGAGGGTTGGAGATGTTGAATCTTTTCCGCAGGTGATTAACATTGGTACGCCACAGGGCTCTATTCTGGGTCCCTTTATGTTCATCATCCTAATTAACTTCATCCTTCTGAAGACGGTATCGTCCGAGGCGGGATCTTGGGCACAAAAGGGATAATAGTCCAAGAAGAGACCGCACTCCTTGGAGGGACTACGCTGCCAGAAGGGATCACAGCCCTAGGAGAGAGCCTAGTCCAAGAAGAAATTACAACCCACGAACGGGTCGCTATCCCAGGGATAGAAGGGATCACCGGCCTAATGACAACATAGACAGACCACGCTGGTCACAAGAAAGGTCTAACAGGGATGAACGGCCAGCTCATAGAAGATTGCAGTCTCCCGTGAGGCCGAAAGACGCAGGTCGTCGACGAAAAGATGAAACTTCAGACGACGAATCCCCTGGACCGATGAAGGGGAAGATTCGGGATGCTGTTGGCAGTGACACCTCAGATGAAAGCGACTCAAGTACCGATTCGCTTCCGAAAGCAAAAAAGTTCAAGAAGGACACGAAATCCAAAAAAGGCAAAAAGAGTAAAAAGTCCAAAAAAAGTAAGAAATCAAAGCACCGTTGAGGCGTCTAATATAGACCAGACTACTTTGTGAATCAAATATGTAAATTATATGTAAAAATTGTACTTAATAAATAAACGAACTCTTTTTGGCATTTATTAAGTACAATTTTTACATGAGTTCGTTTTTTAAATTGGGCTTTGTTACTCATATTTTATGCTTACAAATAAGCTATAAAGAGAAATTGTTTAGACGCAACAAGCACCGTACCAGAATTTATCTTAAACATAAATACATTAAATAGAGGGATTTGGAAAGGGAAAAAAGCATCGTATGCTGCATCTAACTGTCCATTCAGAAATGAAATTATGTAATTCGAAGCTTTCGCAGATGTTGTCCTAAAATGAATCCGCTTAGTAATACGTAACACAAAATTAATACTCACGTACCTAGAAATTAATGAAGACAAGTGTCATATCCAGCACATGTACAAATATATATAATATATATTATTAAGTGTATGTACGCAAAATATTCAGTTATTGGTAAGGTCGAGCAGGGCTTGTACGAGATCGCCGCCAGCTTGTCGAAGGCATGTTTCAGCCTTATTCTTCGGTAATTCCATCTCTCGGACGATCACTTCAACGTCCTCCTTGTTAATCTTCACAGCTGCCAACTGTTGCAGATGCTCGACACGTTTCTGGAAGAAAAAAAGAATGAGGACAAAAGGATATGAATTTCGGGAACAATTTTAGAGCTATTATTGATTACTATAGCGGTGCGGGATTATGCGGGACAACCGATAAAATTAAAAGGGAACACCGGACTCAAGCGGGTCATTTGTTGGCTCACGAGTAAAGTACAACAAGACGTCGTGTCATCCATCATTAGTTCATTTACTTTAATGACTTCTTTGATCTACTGTTCTCTATCCGATTGGAAAAAGGAGAATAGTTTCAGCAAATTTTTAGAACAATGCGTTTTACATACGATAGTGCCCATTATTATTATTATGAGACTCCATACGTGCATCTCTTTACACTGATTATTAGAGATTATTCTATTGTATCGATTTCTATATCGCAATTGATTAGAGTATTGTTTATAATGAACGTATGGTCATACTAAACCTTTATATTGCACTTACGATTCGTATTTCACTCTTCATACAGGTCATCTGATACATTCGATTACACGCACACACTCATATATATATATATATATAAATCATACTTGTTACCTTATCCTTCTCTGAGCTAACAATCAATAAGTTGCTATAGCTCAAAATGAAGTTTTTGCTGAATATTCGCTACTCATCTCCCTCGACACAAACCTGTACTTCTTTATGTCGTTTTTCCGTAATCGCTTTGAGAGCGATTTCGAGATCGCCCCCACTGAGCTCCTGCTCTTCATGGAAGTCCGTCACTTTCTCGAGGTCCGCGGCATTTGACGCATCGTGTTTCGCTAATTTTTTCTCCTGAGTCTCATCATCTAAAACTTCTTCCGTGGGCGGCATTGTGTCTCGTGTTCGATTGTACTCTCCGCAGGTTTCTAGCACTAGCGCCACAGGCAAACACTGACCGTCTCATAAACTACACTATATGTATAGGGAAAAAACCGATAGACCGAGCAATCTGGGGACAATTCTCTTCGCAGAAGCTTCCTTTATTTCTAGTGGGTCAATCACACCTGCTGTTGAGATCGTACACGGCGTTCGCAGGATGGTCGAAGTCTGCCGGCATGCCCACTCATCTCGTATGGAGTGTAGTTTCTCGAACGCGCTTGATCACCGGTGCGCATAGAAACCTCAATGAAATGAAATAGCCCATGTGTATCATTTAGCAGATTGCGTAGCGTCTAGTCATAAACTAATATTACTCTTGGCTGAACGTCTACGTGGATCACTTTTCCATTTGGCTGAGTGGAGTTTGCGTGCGACAGCATATTGTAATGGCTTTTACGGAAACTTGTTCAACGGCGGATGCTTCTAGCCGGGACGACCATCGTCAATATTTACCTTCGTGACAAGTCCGACAACGAAGTGTGAAGACAAAGACGAAGGAATCGAAGGGGGAATCCTGGTGGACGGCATCAGAGGGGGGTCTCCTGATTTTCTGTTACTGGGTGTAGTCGGCCCAATTCTCCAGTGGATTGTGTTCGTGTAGAGAGTCGTGTAGAGTTTCCCTAGCCACCGTGTGGCTAGCAACATCGAACCGTCACCATGGCTGCGCTTGGAGATTCACTGAATCTCGAGCGGGGTAAGAAACCAATTGGATGCGATTTTTGTTCGACGCTTGTTTATTGGGAAAATTTGCCGAAGATCCATTTGATTTATGAGATCTACAAGTTTAGTTTGAACAATCGAGAGTACGAGAAGTTATTCATGTTGTAAACATAGCGCTTAACGAGTGGAGTTCGTGTGTATTCGTATGAAAATGGCCCTGCCCATAGCCTTGGATCATCCATTTGGCAATGATTGAATATTCGTATTTCATATAATCACCGGCGAAGGAAATGCCTATGAAATCTCTCCATTAGGTACCGCTAAAAATGATACAAAAGATGAAGAATTACATGCTCATGTCATATTCTTATATATAGTTCTATTCGACAATAGTAGAATAGGACGTGTTTCTATTTTGGGACGCTCCGGAAGGTCTGTATGCTAATTTGGGAACAGTGCCAGCGGACTGCTTGGCAAAGCGGTAGCCAATTTCTAGACCATTGTTTAACAACGCTGTTGGCTGCCTCCTGTCGGATTTCCTGTTCACACGTTAAAATAAGTAGTAAAACCCCCTATAGGAGCAGGAACGAACGCCAAAGGAACGAAGCTTGACGTCGAGACAGATTCGCATCACCCAAACGTTTTCCAGAGACGACGACAGTTATCTTATTAATAAATGGTGCTCCAAAATTCACTCGTTTGACACTTCGGAGGCTTGAATTTAATTTTGTATATTATATTATTTATTGCACAACCCGTGTGAGAATTAAATGTTTTATTATAAGTCTTAAATAAACTTTGCCAATAAAATCTCGACAAGATGGAGAAATTTCCAGCAGATACTTTTGTTTAGAGTCGGCGTACATTTTGGGTACCATCTCATTATTTGGCCGTTGACAATTTGACTCATTATTTATATGTAGAAGAAGAAGAACAACAACAACAGGGTGTAATAATTTGTTTGTCCATGAGGGCTTATAGGTTAACTAGCAGTATCCTTTTGCAAAAATAAAGGGCTGGTGCCTAGCAGTAGACACTTGTCCAGAACATTTGTTTAAACACGACTATCATCCAGCTCTTTTTCTGAACAGCGCTCGCCACTGTGCACCTTAAATATCGGCAATTTTCTGTTTGTGGGTAACTTTTGAACGACTGATTTATCACCCATGGGTAACGTTGTTCGAACTGTTCTAGAACCTTTATTTCCATTCTCTTAATATAACAGTGAATGTTCGCGAACACGTTGTTTTTCGGTCTTACAGATATCAACAGAGCCGTGGAACTTCTCCAAAAACTTCAAAGATCCGGTGCCGGTGGCGAGAAGCTCGTAGCGCTCGAGCAGGTACGAACGTCTATGAGAACGGCATGTGTTCAGATCACACAATTATTTGACTGCCTCATTGCCGTAGTGAACGGAGCGTTGGATGCACTACATAAGGCCCTAGGTTCCATATATAGCGGAGACGATGTTTCCTTGAAATGATTCGATCTATGTTGCTGCCTGTTGCTGCTCAGATGTGTTTCTGTTCAAGTGCGCAAAAATAGTCTTTACGATAAGTCTATCTTTATTGTATCAGGTGAATTTATACAGGGAGAGGACCGTCATGACAGGTCGCCTAGATCTCATTCAGCTGTTGCCTGTTGCTGTCGATTCTTTTTTTCGATAGGTTCTCAGCTCGGAATTTCTTGCAGCTGTGCGCCAAGTTTATGAACAGGTGCATCGTACAGCAGATATGGGTGCTGGGCCTGCTGCCAGCGCCGACATTAGAGCCTCCGCCACGGCCAAGGTACTCACAAACACACCTCTCAATTGATTTCATAACTTCACCTCAGCAGAATATTCTAATTGCTCTCTCTTCTAAATAATTTCGTTCCCAACTATCACACTTACAATAAGGTTAGGTGTCATTCTAACCTATGCCCTTTGAACAGGGTTCAATTTTAGATATCCTTAAAGAGAAGCTGGACGCGAAATATCGTCTCGACGAAACATATCAGGTGTACTAAGCTGAACTAAAACTGAACACATATACACTGCACAATTCAGTTAGTGACCTTTGCACAGACAGTACACGCGGAGATATAATGAAATTTGAGTTCGTCAACTAGGATTTCATTATGATGATATGAAAACTGATGTTTGTTCTTCACCGGTTGTTGTTATAGGCAACTGTGGCGGCATTTGCCGCGTCCGAAGGCCGGGCGCAGCCGCGTGTGGTGCGACTGCCGAAGACGGACGAGGGCCTCGGCTTCAATGTAATGGGCGGCAAAGAGCAGAACTCGGCGATCTACATCTCGCGAATTATACCCGGAGGTTCGTGTTGTAATTTCCGAAGTTCTCCTATTTTCTCTAGACAATTAGTGTTCTAATCATTATAACGTTGTTGGCGTTTATACAGATTAAAGTATCTTCGAGCAATTCATGTAGCTATCTATTATTTATCCCCTCATGTATGATATGCAATTATGGGGAGACTGATTTTACCATAGCGTCATTAACAGACGATCAATAATTATCTATCCGTTATTACTGATTAATCACTTACAACTAACACTTTTCGTATGCTCCCATTTTTATGATAGGTTTGGCAGAGCGACAGGGTGGACTCCGTCGCGGTGACCAGTTGCTAGCCGTAAATGGCGTCTCCGTTGAAGGCGAAAACCATGAACGGGCCGTAGAGTTGCTCAAACAAGCTCAGGGCACCGTTACTTTAGTGGTACGTTACGCGCCACACGTTCTCGAGCAAATGGAGATGCGATTTGACAGGCAACATCACAACAAGTAGTAGTAGTACTAGGGAGTAAGTTGGTAATTCAACATCGATATGTACCACTCGATGAAAGGACACACCCCCATATTTGAAGGTATGACCAACACCACGATCGTATTGATATCTATTAAAGTACTACATCAACCTAAATAGTGGAAGCATATGGAAAACGTATTTACCACTTCATATCTGAGTGAACATTGATATGAATATAACCGGCCTCAAGTGCCACAGGACTTATTGAACATTTGAGGCTATATTTGGCTTAGGACCCTCAAAGTTCTTTTTATATCCTGCAAGTTTGATTTGTGTACTGCAATAAATGGTTCGACTTGAGGGGCGGGTTTGATGCAATACTTCCCGTGGTACCGAAATTGAAGAAAATTGATTATGGAAGAATTGAAGAAAGTTATTTCATAATCCGGTGGAGAGATAGATATTATTGAGCCATACTGCCCAATAACTAGCGCAGTAAGATGTCTCAAGTTTGTAATTGTTACACACGAACAAGGAAGACTTACCATTCAATAGAGGAATATTCGAATCATCAA
Organism: Stratiolaelaps scimitus; assembly: GCA_019614645.1. Taxonomy (NCBI): domain Eukaryota; kingdom Metazoa; phylum Arthropoda; class Arachnida; order Mesostigmata; family Laelapidae; genus Stratiolaelaps; species Stratiolaelaps scimitus. The sequence continues at coordinate 4,366,028 of JABWDB010000025.1, read as the reverse complement.
TTGTATTTCCGACTATAGTCTGACATATATATACACATGTTTAATATCTCAAATAGTAGATGAAGAAATACTTCAGAAGATGCGTGCGTCGTTTACATCTAAATACAATACCTAGAAATATGCATATAACTAACTCAAACTGCCAAAACACCATACCGAGTTCCTCCACGAAACGATGAAATGAATGTGCCCCCTTGTCTTGGCTGACACTGGATCTTTGAAGAGGGGAAAGTTCATTCAAACATGAAAAACAGATCCCGCCGTCTTCTATTGCTTGGCTGGAAAACAAGCACGAATTTATTTTGTGTCGGAAGATAATAGAAATACTAGTAGGTCGTTAAGTTTGAATCTGATTAGCGAGCGGGAACTTCAAAAAAGCCGAGGTAGGACGTTTATTGGTTAAGGTTGCCCTGACCCAAGGAAATTCTGCAATCAAATGCTTTGCCTCTGAACATCTGAAGCTTCGCATGCTACCGAAAAAGCTGATCTTAATCCAAGAGGTCAAACGAAGTAGAAGCTAAAAGAATCCAAGAATCAGGTTATGAGGGCGTCCATCAATCGAACATGAGCTGCCTGCCTTCCCTACGGACTGTATCGTGTATTATTTCATATACGGAGTTTTCTGTATATCTCTCCTGTTTTGACGGTGACGTGCATTTCAAGCTCGATATTGCGTGACGCAAACATTACACGTATGTCGCATTATTAGTGTAGAATATCAGAACCTCATTGATAAATCAACTGCGGACTTCTCAAAGCCAGCTCTGCAGTTTCGTGACAAAAGGAACGATGGACCAACAACAATATGCTACAAGCAGCAGCAAGCATCAACTATAGTATATTGATGCACGGAGGGTACAGCTCAGGTGGCTTAGTCATGGCGAAGAAGATGAGGAAGAGTGACAGAAGCTCGTTTTTCAAATGTCGTCTATTGGGTACTATCGCCTTTAGATAATCATGTTGTGTATTCATAGATAATCATGACAACATTATGAGTATTACTACGGCTTATTCTTTGTACAATCATCAAATCACCCGCTGATCTTCACACACCCCATTGTGTAACGAGGTCAACAACCGAAATATTTAACAATTTCTTTTATCGATGCCTGATCATTTGACGACCATAAATCGTCGAGAGACAAACGCCACAGGGCTATAGACTACTCACCCAAGTATGGTAGCAGCAGCAACAATCGACAGACGAGAGGGGAAGTGGCCGAGATAAATATATCAACGACAATTGACTGGGATTAGTGAACACATTTCCGTGTTCACTCAGAAATAGATAGAGAAAGAGAGAGAGAGAGATGATTTCATTTCGAAATAGTTTTGCGTTCAGTTTTATCGTTTTTTGTTTTTAATCGTTATAATGATTGATCTGATTAGTCAACCATACAAGTATACAATTTTTATTATTACAACCTAACCGATGATGGCTATTAGTAGTCCCATGATTGAATTAATCATACTATATATATATATATATATATATATAATCATAATTGTGAGTATTTAAATACTATTAGTGCGCCGCAACACATCATGCTTACGAAAACGTGACGGTATGTTTGTGCAGGGACGCAATTAGTCTTCACTTGACGGCCATAACGTATGTGTTAAAAATGGAGTATGTTAATAATAAATTTATTATATACACAAAGTTTCGGGTTGTGCTGTACTTTTCTTTATTGCATTGAAAATAAAGTTAGTAGAAAACATCATCTACGTACGCGAAAATTTTCGAGTGATTTATTTGTGGTCTATCAGTGAGTCCATGGTAAATACAACCATATGATGTGTGACATTAATGTTGTAAGATCATAGTATTCTTTGTTACGGGAAATAAGTTTTTAAATATTTTTAAAAAAAAAAAATTTTTAAATTTGTGTAAATATGCGTGTGTATTAGATTTCGACTAGCAATTGAGTATGGAGTCAGATAGTTTGCAAATAATTTGTTATCTATTAAGGACTCAGCAGTTCCTCTTCGCTCATCTCGGTGGTGAAGAACTTCTTGAGAGTGTCCTGGAGTTCGATGAAGCTGGCCTTAAACGCTGACTTCATTGCGACTGAGCAGTCTGGCTCTTCGCCACTACCCGTTGTACTGAAAGACAATTTATCAAGAAGAAGCATACATTCATATTAATTTTGTGATTTCTCCCTCACGAGTTCATTAAGAACCAAGGAAAATTACCTCGGAGGTAAATGCTATATCGTTCAAACCTGGTTATCAATACCAGTACCGCATTATGCTATACTTTATTACAAAAATTCGCTTGTATCAATAAAGTTTAAAACGTCACGCGAAGATGGAAGGTGGCAAATGTCAGTAGATATACAAGCGAATTTTGGGATGAAAATGTTTAGTCGCTGATTGCAATAAAAACGTAGTCACCAGCTTCATGTGCAACTCAGTGGAGCAAAGAGTGTTTATTTTTTGACGCTAAACATAATAGTCTCTTAGGTTACGATAAACGAGTCGAAAAATGGCGATATTTTGGCTTACCAGTTATTAAAGTGACTGCATCTGTAGCAAACCAGACAACCAGAAACATGTTTACGAAATGATTCCAGGAATACCGCATGAATTTGTTTATGATATATATATATATATGTATATTTATTATACAAGTTAAGAACGCTTCCTCTGTCTGTCGTTTTTAAGCGGTGAACAATAAACCCTTCATATAATGTCTGTACCCCGCTTGTATAAAGTGACTACCGCAAACGCTCGAATCTAGGCGTGGCCTATTCAACGAACCTGTGAACGCATCCGAAGGAATCATGATACGGTGTGAGGTCGGTGAGTTGATTGAGCAGCTTAAACGGAATTCCGGAACGGGTTCCCTGTGCAACGTTGAGGAACGCCGAGCAATCGGCCACAATTTGGGTGAGGGTCCGCTGATTTGACAGAAGTTCCTGGGCCGCCTGGTGAGGCTTACCTGCGTTGGTTGTAATGTGAAATCAACAACATCACAATAAAATGAGTTACATTTGTTCAGCCTGTGGACAACGGCATTGGCAGGTTCAAACATCTATGTTTGCTCGCAGATTAACTAGCGGATAAAAATACACGCGACTGTTGTAACGCGTTATCAATGTTATATTTCTATATTGTTATTATCATCATCATTTTTACTTATATGTACCTGCAGAAATTGATGGAAAACATTGCCTCACTATCTGAGACCTGAAGTTTGTGAGATCTTCGCGGAAATATACAGTAATTATTCCTCGCCTGATTCAATTCGTGGCCGTTAAAGTGGGCTTGCTTTGAAACACCGTATTCTGTGGTCATCGTTGCTCTCATTGGCGTTTGTGCAAATCTGCATTCTAGTAGCCTTTATTTGAATTAACAAAATTACTCAAAAAAATGTAATTGATCAAAGCAAATACTAACCTATATCAAGATAAAATAGCGCATCCTTCACTTCGCCATTTGTATGATACCCGAAGACACTGTTAAAGTAGGTCCTCTGTATACTGCCAGCACGTTCTAGCCATGAATTCACAACTGCTAAATCGATATCTTGACCAGATTTCAGCTTTCCCACAAGTTCAATTGCCTCGCGTGACATCGCTTCATCCATTTCGATGTTGCCCAGCTTCGCATTTCGATCAGTCCTGCATGATTTATCACAGCCCGATATTGTCCGAGAAAACGCGCTCTTCAGAGCCAGCACAGTCTTGTCGATTACGTCAGTGCGGGCAGCCTTCGAGTCATCATCGGATAACTCCACTGAAGCTATAGGATAGTGTGCGAGAATGAAAACACCAAGAATAATATAGCAGGCACATCTTGTGATATTCCCCATTATCGTCAGTTCTATCGAGCGCACAGATGTATCGCAGTCGACACTGAATCACCTCGGTTACTGGGGAACCTTTTCTCGAGAAGTTTCTCTCTTTCCTTCCACAATTGTCGAGTGGACAAACAAGAAAAGAAGCGAAGCGCCAGGCTGGTCCGTGAGTAACGGGGTCTCTTGGACGTTTTAGTCGGTAGCGTCGTACTATCGTTTTGGTGTCGGGTTGCCCAAGGAGGCAGCTGAGCGCTTCTTGTCAAGGAATGACCCAACGAGACTCAGCACCGCATCCTGAGCTGCGCTCCGCGGAACACTGTGACCTGTACACGAATTTCTCCCTGTCTATCTATTTCTCTCTTTTTATCGATCTACAACCATGTACATGTGATACTATTCCGGTGCAGTGGTTACGTTATGAAGATAGAACGAGTTTTTAGATAGAATATTAATTATTATTATTATTATTGTTGTTGGAAAATACTCAACACCAAGAAGGTATAAAGTAAGAAAATCTGTTGTTGTCATAGAGAAAGACTACTGCCAAAACGGTACCCTTTTGTGAAAAAGCCCGTTCGTATCCTCTGCTAGAGATTGCGTAGATGTTCTCTAACAGACTGGTTGGATAACATGACCAACTCTGGATAAGGGCTTTGCTGCTTTGTCGAATCTGTTGGGTCTTCCCACAGTTCTCGAGGCTGGACAACGACTGAGGCAGCTGGTGCACTATGCTATGGTAAGCCTAGAAGAGAAAAGGAGAGAACAACAAAGCAAGAGAGGCCCCTGACCCTATGAGATGTTGTCAGCGGGGCCATCAGTTCACCATCATGATGATGCTGATGATTAAGGCAACTGAGAGAGGCAACTAACCAGTGCTCCCTACCTGTTGACACAATAAATGAAAATACTAAAGTATACATGATTGAGCTGAGGTTTTTATTAATTAGATTCGACTCAAATATGGGCACTATGATGTCACCATAAAATATGCTCACTTGAAAACTATAGCTCTGCGATGAGAAAAGTTTGTGGTGCAGGGTGTTGAAAAAGTCACGTGACCTCTTCCGATGTATTGTGTGCTAAAATGCAGGTTCTTAAAAATATAGAAAACATTAATCAAATAGTAAGCTAAAGTTCAAAACATGGGATATTGAATATCAACATTTCTTGTTGGACTATGAAAGCAGATAATAACCGCTTTGATAATTAAAACAGGTTATTGCTCTCAGCAGAGCAATTCAGCTGCCTGTAATGACCTGAGTACTTGAACGACGAATCAACAAGTTCTTGTAGATTACCTATGTGCATTTAAAAATATATACATTTAAAACTCTACGACGTTTCTATAAACAAATAGTTGAATGCTTCTTTAGTTGAGTCAGGACCTTTCTAACGCTTCAACGAAAATCATTAACCCAAGTCGTTACTTAACAACTTCGTCCTTCATCGTAACCCCAATTTTGTGCCATTTTACAAGATCCCTGAGAGGTCAGTTGTGGCGAAAACAAACAAAATAATATTTTCCACACTATCTTGAATGAATAGACATTCATTAGTGCGATGTCCCTTTTTTGTAATATCAATCTATATCTGCTTATCTATATGCTGCTCTCTTAAAGCTGTATGAAATGTGATATTCTTGTTCAGCTAGGATTTGGCTGCTCATTGACTAGATGTGGCGTCGACGTTCGTATAGCATTACGGTATAGTTGGCACTGATACTAAACACACACACACACACACACCACATACACAGCGACCGAAAAACAGACAGACATTTCGATTTCAACGAACCTTGATCTATGGACTAGTGTGTGTATCTATGGGCATATTTTTGGTTCGCCCAATGTTCGCGTTTCCCACTAAAGCACTATCCCAGCCTCCTCTTCGCTGTCGTCGTTTTATTCTGCCGTTGATTGCCATTTGCGTCACTTATTATATTATTCTCCAGAACTAATAACTATCTTTGCTCGACTCTTTAGCCAGCCCCCGGATGTCTTCTTATCGGGCGCTCTTTCGATTTTTTTTGTTTTAGCTAAATGTTTACCCAATATTCCCGATTGGCGTCCCCGGTTACTATCGACGTCTACATAAATTTGTCTTGCTCGAAATGGTTGCGTGATTCAGCCAAAGTGTAGTGTCCCAATCGACTAAACCAGAAATAGGCTCGCCATTGAATCGGATGCGTGTGTCTCGCTAGCTACGAATTTACTAAAAGTCTGTAGCTCGGACGTCAAGGTGGAGTTCACCGTGTGCGACCATGAGATAGTATATAAGTTTAAAAAATATATATCTACCAAAATAACTCCTGTCAATTGAGGCATTTCTATGCTCACGCTACAGAAGACCTATGGTTTAATTTTACTTTTTACACATTTGCAGTCTGTGTAATTTGTCGTAGTGGAGTGAACGCAGAAATAGCCTAGTCATTCAGTGATATCCATCGAATGGAAATTGACTGATTCTGTCGGTGAGTGGTAAATCGGACGATCCATGGATATCTGGGCGGACCAACCGCGCGTCTGAATCAAGCAGATATGATCGCATAATAAATGCTAGATTACTCCGAAACTCTCAGAAATGATTAGGCAATGTTTGGGGTATCACACATAGACACACTTGGGGCGTGTTATGTAGATTGCCCGTGGTGGTGCTCCAATGGAAAAACCCGTTTCGCTCTGTTGTTGAACGATCACATCCGCTTCACTGAGTTGTCGGCCACAAACACGCGGTCGTTCGTGGGCTGGCGCTAAATCACGACGGCTGAAATAATTATTTTTAGATAAGGGACCATATATATATATATATAAATTTCGTGGAATCTCACCAAGTGGAGGCAAGGTCATCCGGTGGAAGTCAAATGCCTGTTCCATTAGCCGCGTGCGAGGAGAGGTAGCATTCGCTCGAATACTTGTTGATAAGTAGACGACGACGACGATGTTGATTTGGGAATTGATTTCATAGATAAGCACTGTGAAAATGGAAAGTAATGGAAAGTAATACCCAGAAAATGGTATCGCTCCTTCATAGGTCGATCAGATGCAGGGAGGCAGTGGCAGAATGGCACGAACAGACACTCGACGACGGAAGCGATCGATGAGGTTTTCAGCGTGAACCATAAGCCATAAGGAGTAGACTCGTGTATATACCCTCGCTTTGTTGCCTTGAATCAATCAGGTAATCTGCCGGTGTAATGAATTGTGGAAATCAGAGACAATCAAGGACGATGCCCACACCGTGCACTGGCTGCGTTCGATGATTTCGCCAAATAGAGATAGCCAAGATATGAAAGAAGAGAGACTAAAATAGGCAAATGCTAAAGCAATACAATTCAATACAGCTTTTTGAAAAGGTCAGATCAGTATGAGTCCGTTCATAAGGTGCGCTCTCTCTCTCTCAAGATGGCCAGGGGCGAGTTCCGTGCATACACAGAGTGATAAGAAAATCATTGCGTAGTTGGTTTAATTTTCTCTCTCCGAATCGATACAACCCTATCACCTTAAATCCAAATAGAAACGAGAACGCGAAGGAGTCAGGAGAATGAAAGTGCACAGGATTTTTTTCCTTACTTGTCTGGACTGACCACGTAACTTCATGATGATTTGATTAATCGCCACTCTACTACGGTGAAATCAACCTTCTTTGGACGGATGAGCTTACATGCGAAGGCATATCATGCTGGCCGAGGGCCAGCGGCGTTGCATAGTGCAGCGGTGCGTTTAAAATCGTCTGCATATACCCTTGAAGTATTTCAGTAAGCACTCACCAGTGAATCAGAAAAGCGTGCTAGACTGTCGCATGAAAGCCTGTGGATGTTCGACCGAAGAGACAGCTCAAACGGCAAATTGTTTGAGTATCCAGCACTGTGAGTTCTCGGTAAAATCCGCGAGGAGTGAGCGCGCGCTGAGTAGCAAACAATACTCAAATAGAATATTACGTATAATCTTCATCAACAGCCACCCTGACAGGCGAGCTACAGTGCTGGGTGGCCATAGACAGATCATCGTACCTATTTAGACATTAAATCGAAATCTCGCGTTTTGTAATGAAAGAAAAGGCGCTTGCAACATTACGAATCGTGATTTGAAGACACACTGCACCCTGCAGTTGCGCCCAAGTGGGACGGAGCCGAGAAGAACAGTGAGGAGCAGGCACTTAACGACAATCGGCACGATATTCAACAGCAAAGATGAGAATTGTCGCTTCACCTGTACCGAATGGTGCAACAAAACAATTGTTCTATGCTATTAATGGTAAATATTGTTTAAGTAAACGGTTGTTAGCAAGGGCTGCACAGATCATTGTTTGCCTATATGGATCGTGAGAGTTGTTCAATATCAAAATAGGCATCTTGTCGATACACGGATGGGACGGCCCAGGATGTAATTCTAGGAAACGCGTATCAATAGCGGGATGACTGTTTTCCACTCATAGGAAAGCAAGGTATATCATGTTAAGCAGCAAAAATGATTATAATATAAATCATCATAGATACATACTCTGCCGAGATGTGTCACTGCTCATCCTAACGCTCAGCTACTTGTCTTGCCTGTTTATTGGTTCACAATCAGATCGGGAAAAGCGAGCCACATCAGCAGAGGGTTATTTATTTCTATTAACTATTTCACTCTGTCGGATGTATTGTGCAAATGGCAGCGAGATAATAGTAGCCATTTAAGCAGGGAGCAACATAGAACAATATTGTGGCCAGAATAATATGAAACAAGCCTGTATAGTTCACGAGACGATATTGAGAATCTCGGCTGCAGTTCGCCACTGGGTAAAAGATCTATCATGGTAATAATGATAGCTGCGAAACCGGCACTGATAGTGTCGTCGTTCAGTTAGATGACTTTACGAATGATTCTGTATCTGTGATATTTCAATACACCGATTGAGCTTAACATGCCTATCAAGCTAGCTGTCGCGTGGCAACGGAAATGAGACAAAGACAACTTAGTAAATTTCCTGATTATCTTTCAGTGTTTCACTTTATTGTCGTGTTCACAAAATTATTCATACCTTCCCCTCAAAAACGTCTTTATCTCACAGTTAAATCGTTTCGACGTACGCTGCTACTATTGTTGTTGTCGACGACGACGACATCGTGTTTTTGTGAAACATTTTCTGGGACAGATATTACTGATTATAAATTTCTGTGTCTACTTTTTCTTTACAAATTCTATCCGGTTTTCGTGTGAAAGTAAATATGCTCCATCTTTCAACACAAGTTTGTCAAACCAGTATAGCGAAAATTCGCTAAGTTCTTCCGGTATCGTAGTGGGTCGACTAAGAATAATCGACATTATGAAAAAGAGAATCGCGCCTCAATTTGCCAGATATATTCATCATCTGGGGCCTGCGCTACACAGACGTTCAGTGGATATCGTTTGTGATCCGAATCATAGAATCACAATCGAATTGATAGTTCAATAGGGGCATCACAGTTAAAAGTAGGACTCGCGATCGAATACCTTATGAAATATATCATATCGCTACATCGTTGCAGAGGCAATTCTAGTCGTCATTATTGTAGATGTTCGTTCGATTATCCGTTCGGCGATTAGCGAGGCTGCTGCTGCTGCTGCTGTTGTTGTTCTTATTGTTTGTTGAGCCTTATTGTTCTTCATAGAAGGTCAGATGTCATATGTGTTGGTGTTGATGTTGGTGTAAAGGCACCAGTAATTGGCGAGACAGCTTCGTTGGCTTACGGTCGGTCTTCTCTTTGTTTCCATCGACTTTGGAAATCATTCGTTCATCTGCTCAATCAATCAATCACACTTCTTTGGTCGACAACGTCGTCAGTCTCGCTCCGATGACTCAGCCTGCTAATGAAATGACTTAACCGACGACCTTGATACCGCAGATCTGCGAGATGTTGAAGTCCATGCAGGCCTGGTATAGCTGAACCTGCTTGATGAAGTCAGTTTTGTACTTTTCATCAGCCTCCTTCTGGCATTCGTTGTGCTTGGCCAATACGGGTGTCTCAATTTCACTATCGAGCTTCTTGTTCTTGATCTCATCACGTGCACGGTCGAACTTGTAGACGCCCTTGTCATCGAACCATCCCTCGGCCTTGAGGGCGCAGGTGGTCACCGATTCGCGGTGCTTGTCAATCTCTTCCTGCGTGGTCTTGTCGGGAAGCGGCAGCGACTGGAGGCACTTCTCAACGACGGCAGCCTTGCTTGCTCGTTCACTGTCCGAAGGCTTTAGCTGATTGCACTTGCCCCACTCAATGGTGGGAGCTCCGCCGGGGGCTCCACCGGGAGCCGCCTGTGGGGCGGCCATGGCCATGCCCACGAATGCAAGAAACAGGACGATCTTCATGTTGGTGCGCTGCACTAAGTAACGATCGCGAGCGTCCGACCTTCCGAACGGCTGGTAACGTTCGACTACTCCGAAGAACGATGAGAATCACAACCAACCACCAACGACGAGGAGCTGTTGCTGCTGCTGCGTCTGTCGAGGGGAGCCGCGATGATCGCGCGTTTATATGCTACTGCCAGCCTCACACAGACACATACAGTAGCAGTAGTGGTAATGGTGACGCATGGCACACACGCGTTGACCTGTCGGTGGTGGAGGTGGTCGTCGTCGTCTTGGATAGGGAAAGGAGGTATCGATACTGTCCGTTGCCTCCAATCCGTCAGAACGTAGCCAATCGCGCTACTGGTTCTGTTGCTGCTGCTGCTGCTGTTCACGTTGGCGTTGTGCCGTTGCTTGTTCGCTCTTTCGCTTGGTTCGTTTGTTCCTTGGTTGATTTCTTCGTATTCAAGAGCAGGGTGGCACAAATACACACACACACAGACATACACAGACATACACACGCTGGCTGGTTGCTTCGTTGGTGCCGATCGACGATAGGACAACCAGCCGAAGCACACGCACAGTGGATTGGATGCTTGCCACCACACGACTGGTAGATTCCATCTTCACCATTCAGAGAGGAGTTGCTTGGCTGGATAGCGATACATCCATGATATATATATATATATATGTGTGTGTGTATATCGTACAGTACAATACATAGAAGAAAAGCGTGTCCACACTCGGATGGATGTGCTTACTGGTGCGCTCGCATGCACCGCAACACAGTACATCACTATCATATGACGTAACTGTTGTAGAGCAGAAATCGTCTGTAGGCGTCTCGTCGTTGTCGACCATCGGCGAAGACTGAACCGTGAGATCTTTATCTGTCTGGTGTTTGACAAGCAAAGGGATTGTTATTTTGCATTTGCGAATTATTAGTCCAATGTTATATGTCGAATAATAGTCGCATCATATGATGTAACATACAAAAACAACAACGTATTAGGTGTGCGTGTGAAATAGCGGATGAATATGTCGATTCTGCACTCGGTTGATGTAAAAGTCCACATAAATCGATTCTAAAACCAATAGTTAATCTCTGTTTCATTCTACAATAATTAGTCTTCTCACAAATCGCAATCATTTTCCACACGACGTCACAGTTAACCGGCAACAATAATATCAGAATAGTCTTCATTCACACGTTCTGGTCGAGATGGTCTCCATCGAGTCGCAGAGTCTAACCTCATCACGAGCACACTGAGACGTTTCACTCGGTGCTTTCACAAATCGAATCATTGGCAGGAAGAATTCGCAACTCTCTTGCTGTCACTATTGGGTACTTTTTGATGAGTTGGTTTTCTTCGTTTACGAATGCTTCTTTCGTAGATCGTATATTGACCATGATTATGCGTCTTGAAATTATAAAATAATTGGAGAGCGAGAGAGAGAGAAATTCATCATTTATTCACAAGGTGTTGTGTTATAGATACCGAAGTAAACTGGTACAACAATAGAAACGGGGAAAACAATAATGAGTAATACTTGTATAGGTCAGCTCGTGTAAACAGAGCACGTACAAATCTAAGACTAAACATGTTTAGCTTTGTTGGCGGATCAATGAGACAGGATCAGTGAGATGACGGAGTGTATCTTCTCCAACGTGATGACATCTGGTGCACAAACATTATTTCTATAATTATTGCAATATACAATAATTAGAGAAGTAATTGTGGCCGGGGTGTCAGGCCGTCAAGCTGATTGTGTTTGTTTCACATTCAAAAGAAGAATAGTAACGTCAAGGGAGCCGTTTTATCTTTCATTAGCGAGTGAAATTTATTTCGTATTTTGGCGCCCCAACTAATTGCTCTCGGAAAATTTGCTCTCATAGAACCAAACCACAGAGAACAGATAGATGCGTGGGCGATAAATCTTGCAATCTTGTCAAGTTGAGTAATGAATTCTATGACTCATTAAGAAGAGTAGGTGGGGTCAAAGTTGCTTTGATGTCATTAAATTCTTTGCAGTTCTTGATAACCTAAAAGCCATGGCTTGGGTTTAGGGGTCGATCGAGCCTGGCCTCTCTAAATTACAAAATTAACTAATCTTTATTAACCAAAAGGGGGTGGTAAAAATGTCTTGCTTAATTGCTGAACTTTTAATAATCTAACATTACGTAACATGATCTCCCCCATCGAGTTCGAGCTTATTTTCCGCAATAGTTTCTACTGAATAGGGGCTCGTTAGCTTCAACTTTCAAATTGATTCCATTCCCGGAAGAGAAATAGACTCAATCTGTAACAAGTGCCAAATTCACCTTAATTACATCGTAGTTACTTGTTCCGGTGACTCACAATTTCCGTTTGGTAGCTTGCTATTATACTATGACTATACGCGGTCTGCGCGTGTTCTTATGAGCGGAACATTACAGGAGCATCCAGAAAAACCGGGTGATTTGTTCAAATTTAAGGATAATAACCTCTATCCTCGTTATTTATTCTTTTGTGACTGTTTTGAAATATTATCGTGGTGCTGTGATTTCAATTGTGTCCATTGGATCCAGCAATTTCCGTTGGAACTGAAACTCTTTGGTCTATTTAAATGAAAACGTTAATTAATTGCTTATAAATAATACTCCACTTTATTGATAATCGCTTACTAATTTTACGAGGTTTCATTGCCTTACTTAACCGTTTGTGGACACAAAGTGATCCTCGTAACTCACAAGCAATCGGTCTATTATAAATAGACGAGTCTTAAATAGCTACTTATTTTTGTTTTTTTTTTATAAAGGACTTAGTATAAAATGCAATATGCACTGGCGTCAATCTTCGCGACTGAGGTATTTATATTACCCGTTAGTGCGGAACTCGCGCTCAGTAAACATCAGTAAGTCATCTGCTGGCCTCTCTTGTACTTCTTTACCCACTGGAACAGTTATCATATTAGTTCGTCGGTAATAACAACTACTACTATTATAGTTTATTATTAATTACTTATGCAACTTTAAACATACAATAATTAGATACGACTCAACTAAAGGACAAATGAATAATTATTACTAATACCAAGTAATTGTAATTATATTCGCAATGCATTTTTTATCGAAATTGAACGTCAACTTTGGCTTTAGCTGTGGCTGTCACGGTTGATCTGTTTCCTGGAGCAATTCACCACCACTGACCTAACACATTTGTATATCGTTTTTATTAATCACCTAAATTCTTCCTATCTCTACTGTAGGCAAACGTTAAATTTTAAACCAATTTTTCTAAACCCATTAAATTTTGGAACTTCGTTGGCAGGTTGTTGAGAACAGAGCACTGCTGTTATATGTCGTGTCTGCCCTGAGAGGCCTTTTTATATGTATGCACAAATAACGGATAATCTAGCCAAATTAGTAATAGATAATCGTACCAGTTAGCAAAAATGGTAAAGAATATGCGATGCATGGTGTAGCGCTATCCAAGTTCGATTAGCTACCGCTATTATAATGTATCCGTTCTGCTTCTGCAAAAATCCCCTTCAATGAGCCCGGTGTCGCACACCAGCGGAATAATAAACTCCACATACAGTAGATATATAGTTCATTTTGCTCAAAGCAATTGACCTTTGTCAGCTGCACAGCGATGTTTTCGCAAGGTCACGATATCGCCAAAAAGTCTTCCTGAGCCGTTTCATTGCCATTGCTTATGAAGTAGTTGCAGACACGCCTAGATCTCAGCATGCCGTTCCACTAGAGCCATCCACCGTCCTCGAGTACAATGAGTATCCGTGCTTTGAATAGATGTACTCCGTAATTCCTTACTCGTTCGAATGGGCCCCTTGATACCTTGTAAAATTCACCTTGATGCCTCTACATAGTTCTTGTGGCGTAGGATTAAGATTGGCGAAATCGCTTAAAACGAAATTGTCCAGATCTGCGCCGTCGGGGACAAGACCATCGAACTGAAAGGGCAGCCAAGCCGTAGTGGTGGTACCGATTAACGAGGTAATCGCGAACCCAACCACCAGCAGCACAAGCGTCATTCTGCTTGCTGCAGCAGTCACTATCTCTCGCAGCCATTTGATAATGCTCGACCACCACTGGAATCACTCTTCATCTACCACCCCCCCCACTTCGAATGACTAGCTACTACAAATGGCACCGCAAGCGTCGATATTGTTCTTGGGGTCCAAATCGCTGTCGTCGAGGTGCAGTCCGACGGGCAAAACTTAACTATGAGCCATGTGAACGTATCCAAATTCCCATACGCACGTGTCATTGTTTCCTTTACTGATGCCTGCTCTACAGCTATCGGATGGATTGTTTCGTTGTACGGACGAACAGACGATGAGAATTCAGCATGAAATGTCTGTTCAAGTACGTTCTGCTGTACAACTACGTTAGCTTTTGTTGGCCCTAACCTACCAAGTGCTGCCGTTTCAATGTTGACGCATAGCTCTTTTGTAGTCATTATTATGATTATTGCAAAAACAACATGACAACGATTGTTGTTGGCTCATGGATCCAACTTTCCATTGATAGCTGGAAATCGCATGAAACCTTGATCCATCATCTTTTTAATACCTCATTCACATCTTCAGTAGTTTGAAAACTCTGCTTCACATTTCTGTAGAGGCAAAGTTTTCAATCTACTGAAGATCTGTGGTGTGTCGTATGTTTATTAGCAGAAATAATCTTGACACTATAACTGGGGGGGGGGGGACTTTCAGCATTCAAAGAGGATAGAACAAAAGGGCCGTATAGGTAAAAGTGTACTCTAAAGGTAGACAAGCAAGTGGGCGAAATTCATCACAAGAAGGGTTCGCCCACTGCTTCGCAAAATTATTCATTTATGATACAATATTGGATCGTAAAGCCTGAAGATAGAACCGAGTCAACCGAAGTGCGAATTGTGAACTGAAAGCTAAACAGCGTTTGTACCGGCGTATGTGTACGTTGCAAGCACGGTGAAATAGTCGAAGATACTCCCCCATATATATATGAGCATGTAAAATTATGCCACTATCATAATAATCGACTAAATACGCCCCGTTTGCCCAGCAGATACTGAAACTCGACCATTTTCTTATCACTGGGTTAAGAACAATATATCATTGTCCATACTCAGTAAGGGTGGAACATCCAAATTCGTTCGCATGGAACTACAGGAATAGTTCTATTATGTGATATATTTGGTACTGAACGGTTTTTGTCAAAGAATCGAATGTGTCCCAGTCTTGAAAGATAATATCACCGTTCTTGAGCGGATACTTCACAGCAACTAAATATGATACCCGACCCATCGGATGTATGCCTGCTTCATTTACTGTATATTTGAATCATCATTGATATTTGTCAGTGCGAGCACCTTGTCTCAGCACTAGGCTATAATGTGAATTCAGTTTCCTAAAGAGGTTTCAGTATTCACTAAACTCAAATAGGATAGTTTTCTAAGCGGCTAATCTCCCCCGTCAAGATTGCGTTTTCAATAGATGTTGAGAAGCAAACTCCAAGAAGGAGGACTAGATATGCCCATGAATTGACACGTGGAAGTAGAATCTCGTTTGCTTTTTGATAGAATACTTATTAACATCGGACCAGATAGATAACAACGAAGGTAGTATTCCCGTGACGATGTGACTGATGAAAAAAATAGCCAACTAGTGATACGCGCAGAGGCAGTTTAGTTGAACGGCCTATCTTTAGATTGTGAATATACTACACAGTTGGAATACTAATTTTCCTTAGTATTAGAGAAAACAATATTCACATATGGATGTTACCACGCGATTGGTGTCTGGAAACACGGGCGCAGTCCGTTTCAAAAGGCAAAAGAAAACGTTTCTTTCATAAATTTAACAGGTAAGGTGTTTTATTGTATTTCACAACTCTTTTTCTATAATAGTATAACACACAAAGAATAAAATTAAAACAAAAAAAAATTGTAAAATTTAATTATCGAGCTGCGCGAAAGTCGTACTTGAATACGAGAACCTGGGAACTATCAAGAAAAGATTTTCGCAACTTTTCAACAGTTGAAGTGTGCTATTGAAAATAATTTGTGCTTTGACTTGAGCTAGCCCTGTACAGTACTCTACAACACTTAATTAGTAGCCGAGTTGTCATTCGATTAATAATAAAAGCACGATTATCGCAGGTCTATCAAGATCCACTTTAGGAACTGATGAATTCAAGTGCAAGAAACTGCCGTAGTGAAATACTAATTAATTGATTAAGAAAGGACAATTTACAGTTATCTCATTGAAATCCACACACGAGTTGAATAGAAGGCAAAAAATGTCTCAAATGAGAAGCGATCGACTGTAAAAATTTTCCTACACCAAAATCAAAACGGAGCTCTCCTCGGTAGATCATGCACAAAACTCTGTATAGAACATCTATTTTCTTTCGAGGTCACAAACTTCTACGTTTGGAGATTTCAGCAATTATAAAATAAGTGTGCAGCAGCTATCCGAAGCGGAAATGCATTCAAATGAGTTAACCTTCCGACACCGCCTCCCCCCACCAAGGACGATTATAGAAGACACATTTACACTGTTACATTTCAGCACCAAACAAAGTTTTATTATTATTGCTTCTTTGTGAAATTTGCTCATCGCTTACCCACCTAGAGATATGGTGCAAGCCATATCTGTGGCGATCTGGGGAATGAATAGGAATATTTCCCCCGCGGAACAACGTTTGATGGATGCACTGCATTTTCAAAGGAGCATGCCATAGTGACACTACTAGTGGAGACCATAAACCCATCCAGCTTTAATACTAAATAGCACGTATACAAGGTCATAAATCTTTGTGCAATGTCTCAATTGGTGCTTCTTGTCGAATCGGTATTCGTTAACTCGACCATCCTGTGTATGCAATACACGACAAGGACTATTCAATATCCAAAATTCAATTCAATGTGAAGGTATAGGAAAGACGTTGAAAACGGTTGCTAACAAGATACATAGTGTTTTTTTTATTTTCTATTAGCTGAAAGTAATATTGGATACATTGCTTGCATAATTATTTAATATAATTTATTAATTAATAGATAGGTAGATAAAGACGGGGGGGGGTGCGTTTGTGACGACACCGACTCATCAGGTCAGTCGATTCAGGGTCGATGTCTTTAAGGGTTTCCTTGAGAACAATTCACACCGACACCATTCTTGCGATGCAGTACTACTACTCTGGTTGATTCTATTATATATAGATACAGCATTAGTCAGGGTATTTTAAAATACTTCGATTGCAGACAAAATAAAGCGAGTGATACATTGTAGGAAAAGAGTCAGACGAGTATTAAATTAAAGCTCTAATTTATTAGATCCTTATTTGTTTTTCACATTTTATTATAATCCTATATAAATCCTAATCCTGTTAGCCTGCTTCTTGTCTATTATTATTATTACTTATATACTATTCCTAAATGATCTTACGGTGATCTGATTACAGTCGGGGTATGTAAAACACATTATACGCTATCCCTTACAAAGAACGGATGAGGCAATACACCACAGCCCGAAGTCACAGTTCAATAGAATAATAATATTAAAATAGACAAATTGTTGTCGTCATTTCTCGAGCCATTGCAGGCAGTCATTATTTATTTCTACTACTGTTATTATTATTTTTATAATCATATCTATATACAATATGATAGCAATGGCCCTCTGCGCTAAAAGTTATGTCAGCCAACAAGAGCAACATGTCTTGCTCTTCTCAGCATGATATTACACATTGTTGCGTTTAATCCGTTTTAACATCAGTTGACCAGAATAGACACAGGCACATCCGGTGTTTGTTGCAGCTGCTTCGATGTTACTGAATTGGCACGACGAGCTATCGGACTCCCTAGACAGCACAAAGAAGTCTTTACGTCCATGGGGCGCGGGAGGTGCATACGACGGCCGTGCGCGCCTTACCATCTAATCTGGATACACCAATATATACTCGCAGATCCGGTTGACGTGCATCGTCACATAAGCATCAAGGTCACCGGCAGAATTCATAGAGATGTCCCGCAGATTGTTAATATTACCGTCGTCGTCGTCATATAAGCCCTGTCCAGTGACGTTCTTGACGCAGAATTTCGCTAGCGAACTACGGGCTGCCTGTCTCTCTCGGTTAGAAAGTGTGTTCATGTGTTTGGAACTGCGATCCAAAGTGGCCCGTCTCTCAACCCTGATGAGGCAGTCGACCAGTGCATGCTTGTATATGTCACGCGAGATTGACTTTTGTTTAGCTCGTTGACCCTCCCGGCGCTTTACCACGCTATCGATAATCGTCTCCAGGTTCTCATCGTGTGGACTACCATCTGCCTAAACCTCCAGGTTCTCATCGTGTGGACTACCATCTGCCTAAACCTCCAGGTTCTCATCGTGTGGACTACCATCTGCCTAAACCTCCAGGTTCTCATCGTGTGGACTACCATCTGTTGCATATGCCTAAAAAGAGGACAGGGTCCCCTGGTAGGAGGTCATCGACATAGCTTACAGGTAACCATGATAGAGCCGTGCTCAGTAACGAGGCGGTGATAACAAACATAGCCTTCATGTTGATTGTAATTGTTGACAGTCGCCTTACTGGTCCCTTTCGGCAGACCACTAAAACGGCCCTGTTTTTATTCCGCTGGACAATTAGGACCATCCATCAACGAGACAACTAACGCATTCGTCTGCAGTCAAAATAAGAACTGTCGAGTTAACTCGAGTATGACTGGAAAAGGATTCTAACAAGCGGAGATAGTGATAAGCGCGATCATAATGAACATATAGTTTTGCCACATAATCCTTACATTCTGCGGAAACTGTTGGCGCTGCTATTCACATTGTGTAGATCAGTTATGATAACGAGAGGAGTAGAAGATATAGACGATCTAAGTGACATGCCGATTCAGCTGACTTCAGTGGGGGGTAGCAACTAGGAAAGGGCCGACCGGCACCCCCAGAAGCATGTGGCGTCAAATATTCGTAAGTTTTACAGACGTAGAAGAAGTGTATACATATATAAGTTGTGCTACAACTCTTTTCCAGGTATATTTGATTTCTAGTCTGAAGCGACAGCTCGTACCGAAGATACTCCGAAGGGTTGTCAGAGAAGTATCCCTATCTTTTCTCCTTTGACACACTTTGCAAACAACTGAAGAATAATTATATCCAATGTAAATCATTCCTTATCTTCAGCTGTAACTGTACGCCATTATCGCAAATCAATAAATAACTATTTTATTTAGAAACAAAAATTTATTTAAGAAGAAAAAAAAACACAAATCCGTTTGAGGGCGTCGACCGTTGACCTTCGTTACTAATTATGATAGATTAGAATAGAGCGACAACAAAACGAGCGAACAATTATTTCGGGCGGTTCGACAGAACCGCACATTGCGAAATACGATATTTCGCAGTTCGTTATGAAGATCGAGGTAGATCTGTTCTTGTTCTTCTTGTGTTGAAACACCTTTCCATGCATAGACGCGTCCGTGGGAGGCGGGCGATGGGGACAGATGAAGCTGAGAAGAAATACTCACATCGATAGATGAAAGTTTGAATGTGGCAACCGGAGCCAGCATTCGTTCGATCGCGTCTGCGTTCGTTCCGAGTGCTGTCTCATCCACGTCATAGTCCCATCCACTGCGAGTAGCGACGATGCGATACAGGGTGACATCAGCAGCGAAAACAGCAACAGTGTTGTGGTTATGGTTCTACGAGCACAACTGATTGACAGGTGGACCGTCCTTTACACAAGATAGGTACATCTACGCTGTTCCTCGCTGGCAAAACGAATGTGTTCAACAAACGTATCTCACACCGACGTCGCATCGCTACCAGAAGTCGTTCTACAGAAATAACAATTTGGGATGATTATAGCAACTACTTAAGTCAGGATGACATGCTGCGGCTGTACTTTGGAAACAGTTGGGGGTAGCAATTCTTCGTTCATACATGCGTCGATCGCTTAAGCTTCTGATACAAACTTGACCACAGTGACTCTCGCAGATCAACACGGAAATATTTCTTATTTGCGGTCGATAGGCAGAGATGGTATCCGCTACAGGTAACAGCTTTACACAACGCTATCCTCCGATGCTCGTTCGAACCATTTCATTGCCCCTTAGTAATCTGTCTTTTCGCTGTCCAGCATCCGCATGAAGCTTGAACCTTTTTTTTTAAGAGGTTGAGGGATAAAATCTTCAAGAAGACGCCACAGTTTTACATCGTAGGTATTCGTTGTGGTAGTGCTGGATTTTTACCAGCTAAAAATCCTCGAACCTATAACTTGGGTCAAGTGTCTGGAACTGTTTTTATAATACTTCGGCCACAAGACTTGCAGGGACCGGCTAGTAGCCATCAGTAGGCTAACGAATGGGTGTGTAACCATCCGTCTACCTTTGTTCTATCTCAGGTTCATCCTCTGGTTGGCGACGTCGTCCTGCGGTCCTGCAGGGTCTCTCCTTCAGCGTGTACCTCTAAGCCGACCAAGCTTGCTCTTCTTTTGGAGAACTGTCCCGATTACCGATGAGCCGATGTCCCATCCCGACATCCATTGAAGCTTGAACCTGTCCTCGCATTAGAGGTGAACTTCGCTACGCTGATTCGTTCTACCCGCTCAGGTTTATTATAATAACATGGCACTATTCGTGTCGATCTCTCAGCTATCCTGAAACCTTTAATCTGTCCCTTTAGCGTGAAAGTGGATCCTCATTTTATGATGAAACTCTATATATCCAACTATACGAAAATTAAAGCCACACAACTAAGTGGTCGTTGCGTTCATACGGTCTCAGATAGGCGTAAAAAATCGAGTTTGAAAGATGTTGTATGGATAGGAAGATAGGTCGATTTGCAATGAGTAGAAAACTTCAGAGCACGCATGGCTAATAAATTTCATGTGTAGATAGATAAGTTGACCGAGGTCGAAAACGTGTTATTCTCACTGACGACAGTATTTCTACTAAGGCGTCATTGAGTTAAATAGCTTCATCTTCTGCAGGTTTTACCTTACGACGAGCTCTTTTGAACGACATCTCAATTTAGCGGCGTCGTTTCCTCACATCTGCACTATGAGCTCTGGCTTTTGCTTACGACTTCATATAGTTTAAGCTATATGTGCTCAACAACAGCTGGCTCGCTCGTCGGAATCAGTGCGAAATTCGATAGAAATCCTTTCTGCAAGGATTGCTAGAAATAGCATCCACATTCTGGCAAGCGTTGTTTCCATCGCTAACTATGTGAAACAAATTGCTTGTGGTAATCTAGGTCCATATCGAACGCAGAATAAATTCACAACGGCAAACACTCAGTTCATTAATTGTTCGGTGGATCGATGAAGCGATCTATCGATCGATCGGGCTGCGGCCACAATCGATCTATCGTCATCGTTGCTAGTCAACTTGTGACTGGCTATAATCAAGCTGCTGTGATTTTCGTAACACAAATTCTGGTGTCGGCTAAACATATTTTGTCACTATTTTTCTATTTACTAACTCTACCTACTATTTATAGTACTATCGTTAATATCTGATAACACGCTTGTTATCCGGGTGTGTTGTACAAAGGACGAACGACGAACGTCGCAATCTTTGGTAGATACATTCATCTGCGACTGTATTCGCTGCTAGTGGTAATCGTTTTGAGAACTATATTAGATCTACAGAATTCTAACTCCGGTTCGTCACATTTGGTCGTCCACTGTCGTCGTAATGGCATAATACAGATAAAAAAAAAGTACTGAGAAATATCTGTTAATGGGAGAAAGGCTGGTGGCCGTTCAGCCGCAAACGAAAGTCCTGTTCGCCCAGTCAACGATTCGGGGCCGAATTATCTGGTCCATGACTCTGTCTCTTTCTCTCTCCACACGGAAGGGCCTCGTAGCCTAAGGCTCCATTGATCATCTTTGTACGATAGTAGTAGAATTTTGTAGTACCAATAGAATTCGCAAAAGTGAATAACGACAACTTTCATTACACTTTGCTGTGTTTTCATTCAGTTAAGGCATCTGTGCAGGTTCTGGTTTTTTTTATTATGCAAATGCTGCGGTTGATGCAGTTTGAAACATCGGCCGAATTTCAGCTGCGCTTTCAGTGGTGTAGCGATGAGTGGCAGGTGGCATCTTCTAGCATACTCTGAGCCAAGACCAGCCGATCTACCATCAGTTACTATAGTGCACACCACTATACTCGTGTCTCCTTGAACATCCCACCCAAAATCAGTTATTCCTGTGGGTGGGCCTATCGACACTCAAAGATATCTAACGTCAATAAAGGCCTTTGATTTGAGAGCACGTATGCTTGGTGCGAAGAACGTCTGGCATCTCGGTATAATATATTGAAATTAATTCCTACGAGCTACAGTAAGTTAGTCGTGATATTGCTTAACAGAATAACGGAGTAAAACCGGTAAGGTAACACAAATGATTGTGGTTTTCGCCAATAAGGGATGAGATACCTTGACTCAACGCTAACCAAGGGCTTCAGAGCAAGTGGTAAAGCCTCGAAGCACGGAAAGTGTTATAGAAGCAAAATATCCCCTATACGATCAATTTCACTCGCTAATATTCACATAACCGAGCTTCGTGCCCAAATACTATATATACTCTTATCCGTCCCATGAGCACATTGGCGCTTACATAAATAGGGATCCAGTAGCTTCCAGTTTATGGGTTTGATAAATTTGCAGTTGTACTAATTTATCTAACCCATAAGCTTGTATAACACGCAGAAATATATACTTTTATTTTAATAAAATGAATCGTTTAGATAACGCCGACAATAATATTAATTAATAAAATTAGTAGTAATAATAATAGTATTAGTTAATTATCATTATTAATTAAGAATAAATTAGCTAGCTTGCGAAGAGAAACGAGAATCCGTTACAGGGTCAGGAAGAGACTATTTGTTGTATTTAAACCGTTGTCTTATTTATGAAATTGTGGCGTACACTCTCAATTAAACGAACTAGAAGCGCGCGGTCATGTTTTAAATTGAACTTAACAACGAATACAGCTGCAATAGCTCATACAATATCGTATATGTGCGTAAGTTCAGATATGAGCAAATACATATTGTTCATAGGCCGAGGTCTATAGTTGATCTTCTGTTCAATTCTCTCCGAGGTCTATCCGTTCTATTTATTCTGTTATCGCTTCTGTATGTCAACCGATTTTTCCTATTTTGACTTATTTGAAGATACGACGGAAGTGATTCCGAGATATTTCTTATGCAGCTTAAGCTACAAAGTAGAGACATGATGAAATGTGGGACTGATTTTCGATTTTCTCAAGAAACTAAAATTTAATTTCGTTGTTGTCATTGTGTGCCTCTCTATCAATCTAAAATATGTTAATTCAAGTAATGTTCTCTGTTTTTCGTAGAGTAATTTTGTGAAAGTCTCAAGCCACTTTGTTTCCGGTCGTTACCCCACTAACAAGGCTCACGCTGCATTAAGAAAACTGTATGAGGTAGGGCTGGATAATAGGGGAACCTTTCTGAATAATATAATAGTTACCCACATCCAAAATGACACGTATGAACACACGCCAGCGATGGTGGAATATTATACATTAATAACTACTGTACCACTTGAAGTTTTCTACTTTTAATTGGCATTTACAGATCGACGGGAATCTATTCCGGTTCGTAGGTGCCAAATGTTCACTTATCACACACGTAGAAGTTTACCATCATCGACGATTGCTCTGCTGAGTTATGTCTGCCTCTGTTGGCTCTTTTTATGGCACAGTGACTCAAAATGAAATAGCAATTAGATAACTATTATATGTAAGGTACAAAAAAAGGTACCCTAGTTGGCACAAGCATGTAATGCAGGAAAGTAATTCTGTATCACAGATGACACAGAATGCGCTGCACAAAAATGCTGAAGAAATTTGCTTCTGTTGTTCATCAAATGCCCTTCAGTCATTGGACGAGGCAAATAGACACAAATATACGAACAAAGTCATAAAATATAACCGTGTAGTTCCACAGGTGTTTCATAACGTACTTTAATTGGACTAGTCTATGATAGTTACTGATTGAACTACACAACAACACAGTGCATCCAAGGAAAAGTAAAATTCCAAATCATTACGCCCTACCACAGCATGGAATCTTCCACTTGGCTTTGATACAGCAAACAATGGCATCAATGCTTGAATATTTCAAGGCATAAAACAAGTCTAAACAACGCCCAAATATCACACATTTGGCACAAGTACCAGCCGACACAATGCCTCAGGACGTCCTGGGGACGATATGAGGATGAGCCAGTGGTGGCTAACGTATATGTGTACACAGCAAACAACATTTTCTTGAGCGTGTTTGAAGATAAACGGCATTCGACATTCGATCGGTGGTTCAAACACTTCTCTCAGACAGGCAGCGTTTTCGGTAGGTACTTCACATGCATAAGCAGTGGCAATATGCCGCTGGTAATAGCGAACGGTATACGTTCACACTTAGAAATAAGCTAGCTAGTGACATAGGCTTAGCGTCACTGACGCGAAATTTTATCGTTATTCGTGCCAGTAATAATAATAAGCTTCTGCACACAGTGACTGTATGGCGTAACAGGATCTACAATAATGAATCGTCACACAATGAAAGCGATGATACAGGGTGATCATTGGATACGAAATATTATTATAATATATATACCTTAAATGGATAGGATGATACCGGTGCGTTGATGCGATTTTTGGTTTTGTAAACGACAAGCAGACAATATGAGAACCAAACCTGAATAGCTTACACTCTATATCTATCTGCTTCGAGAGCACACGAACACTGACATAGTCGAGCTTCGATATGCTAATGTTCTAGGATTTAGTTCAATGTCTCGAAAACTCAGCAGAAAGTGTGACCAAAAAGGTGTCTTTCGCTAGGATTAAGGACGGGGTGCGTTGCGATTGGCAGGAATATAGTTCGACGCGGTAATTACAACGAAGAACGCAAGTTTCTTAGAGGCTCATTAGAGCAGCGTACCTTGATAATATGTCTACCTTCTGCTTTTAGCAGACGTCGATACCTGAGCTGCATATATCATCTCCCTTCAGTAATAGCAGGCATTTACACGGGAACCCTTCTTGACAGAGCAGATCTGTTTTATAATGGTTCACTTCCTAAATCTAACGAACCTTTGCAGTGAGCCAAAAGGTGCGAAAAGTACTCTGCATTCTCCCATAAACAAGTATAATTGTCCATTCAGTCAGGTTCTTATGACGTTTTTAGCGTTGGAGCTCTAAGGCTACATTTACGAAGCATAAACATGAGCTCCAAGACCCCCAAAGCGTCACCCCTCTTAAACAAAAGATATAGTAGAATTCGGCATAAATTGAATCTGGAAACGATAAATAGACACTGCCCACTGATAACGATTTGCTCTGCCAAATAGCACAAACAACTACGACGATCTGCAAAGGAATTAGCGCAAATGGTCTGATCTAAAAGTGCCACTGATGTCTTGGCCGGGGTCAAGCGTCCCTCCCCAACGTGGCTCATTAATAAAAGCTCCTGTCCTAAATTATCAGTCTGGACACGAAGCAAATTCCGAGACTATTAGAAGACCCGCTAGCCTTCGAAGGAATATTCATATGTCATACTCGTGATGAGACTTTCGGAAAAGGATGTAATTTTTTTTCGGAAATAGCGGATAGGAAATCAATATGATTGATTTTTGCAATCATCGCTTAATTCTACTGGATGTACGCTCTTTTGTTTGTCCTTGTCGTATCTAATAAATTGGCTACACACACGCATATATCAGACTGGTATAACTGTATAGTTTTATAATTTATTTAAAACGTATAAAAATCTCTGTACAAATTGTATGCCAAGCGGATCTAAGCACAATGCAAGGTTTCGAGCACAAAACAAACCCGCCCTTTTACACAGGTGATTGCTTGCTCACCTGACCTGAGCAGGCTTTTGAAATTCAATATACCTCAATATATATATAATAGTACTTATGCGCTGTCATTATTTTGTACAGGTCCATTTTGTTCCCTGGTACAAAATAGCATCATGAATTCTACTCCGCTTAGCGCGCTAGTACACACTTTAAAAACGCTATATTTCCATCTGTTATCAGCTAAACATCCACGGGGCTCGGTATTACTCACATTAGGACGAGGTACACGAGACACCTTCTCAGTCATACTTGTCGGCTTTTTAGACTTTTTGTATAACTTATATATATCGTTGTAGTCTAACACACTCGTTCGTCTAAGCTACTATTTCTGTTTCTACTCTTGGGCAATTAATTATGCTTTTTCAGTGTACGAATAAAATGCATAGCCTATTATGCTGTTGGAGAATATCGATGCGGAAATCCACCATGTGGAAAAGTTGAATACGCCTCGGAACAGGGCCGGTGTAAACACCTCCTTCAGCCGATGCAGTGAGAACGGCAGTGGGCCAGCCGCTGTGGATTTCGGCAGCACTGTCTCCCCAGGCAAACCTGCCCAGCTGTACTCGCCCAATGTTTTCAGTAGCAACACTGAAAACAGTAACAAAACCGCCGGTGCGACGTACTGCAGTGCAACGACACACGAATAGTTAAATACGCTGGAGATCGTCTTGCGGAACTCGGAGATCTGGATGCGTCCAGCTTCTTTTTGCAGATTGCGAATCTTCTTCTGTGCAACATTCATATAGGCTTGCATGTATCGATTGAAGAGCCATAGGCGAAGGGCGCACGCGGCAATGATCGTCATGATTCGGGCTATTTCGAACTGGTCGGGAGTCATTACCGGGCCAGACATCCCTGAGAATGTCCTATGCGTAAAGTAGTCGCGAGCGACCGGAGTTACCCACATCATGAGAACGAACAGCGGGAATACGAAATTGAGATGAACGAGCATTTTGCCTGATGGGCCAATGACGTCGCTGGCGAGCAGATCGCGATGCATCTGAGCGAAGCGAATCCCAGGGAAAACGAGTAGAGCGCCTACGAAACCCGCCCATGCTGCCAGACTCAGTTTGAAGATGAGTTCCGATGTTGGGCCTGCAGTCTCCAGTGAGATCTCCTCGCTGAACTTGGTCACCGATGCCTAGAGAAATAGTAGTCATTCGAAAGAATTTCAATTATACACAATCGGAAACACTCAGTCAGTTGATGAAGCTCTTATTTTTAATTAACGTACATGTGAAGAAAACTTCGAAATGCTTCTATGGATATTAAGACGAAATTAATATTACCTTAAAGCTGTCGTAGGCATCCCTGAGTCCAAATTCGAGCCATTTCTCATCGATAATGAGAATTAGCATCGCAATCAGTAGGTAGGTTAGTCCACACACGAGGCACATTGAGCGCTCAGCCGAAGTCTCTTCAGAGCGGAAGTAAATCTTAGACAACGAAAGTAGAGTTCGCAAAACAAAGATCACTACGAGGAGACACCACAGGACAGACATGTTTACCTCTTCCAAATTGGGCCGCATGAATAAGTACACCTGTAATGATGTATCAATGTCGATTATCATTAGCATTATTAGTAACTAAAAATACTAATACAAACTAGAACTAGCAATATGTTAGCATATATTTATGTTCATTTAGAAACTAGCGCTTCTGAACCATTTCTGTTTCAGAATGAGAACAGCTCCAACATTGGCCGCTGCACGCAGGCGGTAACGATATAGGTACCTCTGTAATGCCATAAAGTACTGTTGTATAGGCCATGAAGTCGAGAAGCCATTGGTATTCAGGGTAGAACTGCAGAGCCGAGAGATCGTCTGCGGTAACCGGGATGTGCTCAAGGGCTACGTTTACATTTTTGCTAATTTTATAGTCTGAAGGGGGAGCCTGAAATCATCGATAAATGAATAATGTTAGATGATAAACGATCAATTTGCGTTGTAATGTTTAAAAAAAATGATACCCTTTAGGGTTTTTCGTACATGATACATTCGTTCGCAAATCAGTTTAATGCTAGCACGCGTTTTTCGTCAGTAGAAATGTTCGCTCCAAGTAGGTAACTTCTGTTAAGTGCATTTGCTAAGTGTGCCATATTAGTGCTGGATAAGTAATAATAATATAATAGTAATAATAATAATACCATAGCGTTCAATAGAATGAAGCAAAAAAATCCTTCAATTATGCATTGATTCATTGATGAAATCGTAAAAATAAGCGCTCCAGAAGCGTTTCAAAATTCACTGTTCGAACGGTTTCCCAGATTCTACATAAAAAAACGTCCCCGCACATTTGTTTAAAGTCATACACGAGCTAACCTTTTTCTTGTGTTTCTTGCTTTCTTCCTTAATGCCTTCAGCGTCTTGAAGCTCTTGCACCGAGGGTGGAAGAAATGCGAACAATCTTCTCCCAAGCAGCCACCGTGCAAACGAGAAGCTAAATGATAGTTTCTGTAGAACACAAGCCATTATCATACTGATCACGAGCTGAGTTCCAAAAAGCGCCATTTCTGTGGATATTTTCTAAGCGATATTTTCTGCCGATATTTTTTAGTGTTTATCCCACTATCAGCTGGTATTTCAGAATGAGCGCGCGCGCACACACACACGCACAGTTCACGGATAAATATAGGTTCACGCCGAATCGTAAATTACACTATACAAACATGGTCAGATTCAGGCCGCTCTTAATCTATCCAATCGGCGACGTTATTGTTGATAATTTCGCCAATAAAATTCCCTGCGCGAATTGCCTCTGTCCCATTCGAACATATTCGCGCTGCACTGCCTTTTGTCGAACTTCGTCACCGCAACTTATGCTTTGCCATGTTCAGACAATTCCAACTATTCACAGATCACTAAACAGCAATCTTATTATCCGACCGCCAGAATAAGTAGGTAGCGTCGCATACGCTGAAGCAACCCTTGAAGCGTGTTAAATGTGATGATGACCCACTCTAGCCGGCAGGTCGGCTCTCTTCGACTCTCTGCGCATGCATCACCCCAACAAGAGCAACTGACCGCTAGTGTTGTTCTACTAGATCCCGACCAAAGCAGAACAAAGAAAGGAAGCCAATATACACATTCGGCGTTTGACCGGAAAGCTCTTTTCCCAGTATCGTTCTAAAACGCAATATTCCATTCGATATATATGGTACTCGGTGCGCGCTGCTCGCCGAACGACGGCAAGGACACAGTAGGAGAAATTCACGTGGATCTGGGATTTGTTCAAGCGAAACTAATGACAAAATAGCGGGTGTATGGTGCGTTTGATGTGTTTGTCTCGTTGACGGGATACCGCGGTGCGCACAGAAACGATAACGAGTCAAGTCATAGAGTGGTGTGTTGGCGATCTGTCTTTCGTTGGATATTTCGATAGATTTCTGCCGTGTGTGTTTTCTGATCGGGTGTAAAAAGCCGCTACATTGACAACAATGGCTTCCGACGGAGAGAGCGCTGCGAAATTGAGCGAAAAATCCGCTGCTCCTGAGGTTTGTAAGATCTCAACTTGTCCCGTAGTTCTGCCTGCGACGACTACGAGCTACATATTCTCGCACATTCTCGAAAAGATTATCAATGAAGAGCCGATGTCGACGAACTGTTCGAGCATTGCGTCGTTACGAATGACCTATGTGGGCGTGTACTGAAATTATGACTGTTATCTGTTATTTAGAGAGTGCCTTACTGTTTGCCGGTGCAGTTGGTAAATCGTGTTTGTAAAACAAAGTAGCCAGTTCTGATAGGTGCTCACGAGTCCATAAACAGCAAAAGGACTCACTCATTCGTTTGATTCAATTGAAACTGGCACGTGCTCTGTACCAAGGCTCGGCCCTCAATAAATTGAACCTAGCAGGATAATACCAATGAACAAATAAACAAGGACTATTTGTAGGAATGATATCAAGCTTTTCTTGAGCGTTACTCGTTTCAGCAGTCTCGTCGCCTATCTTTTCAATTGGATTAGTATGTTTACTGTTCGTGAACGTAAAAAATACTTGCTTTCGTTGGAGACGCCAGCGTTTGTCGGCAACAGTCAATAACAACAGTCTGGTATTCCTCTATATTTAGATTTTACAGAAGGCGGAGGTTCCTGTAATCGGCGAGGATGCGGGAGATGACAAAGTACGATCATATGGGTATTTTCCTCGAGTCGCTTGATGAAAATTAAGTGTCAACGAAATGTAGGACAGTCAGCACATTAACTAAATTGTCATTTTTTACATTATTATTATTATTATTATTATTAAATAACCGTGATAAAATAGTGGGCTCAGGCATTTACAAATAAGGGTACGAGATAGGGTCCATTATATATTTTGATGTTTAGACTGAAGTACTCAGATATGTGCGCAATTAATATCATATTGTGGCATTGCTGAGGTTGGTATAATTCACTACCTATAGAAGATTATTTAGCATCGAAAGAATAGAAATTTAAATGGTCGAGTATCGTTTTATCTTTCTCGTTGGGAAGTTACTCCGCTATACCAATCCATTCTGTGACCAATCTCAATTAGATCCGATTTTGAGGGCCAAAAACTTGACGCAAATTAGTATTCTGAGAGAATTTCACAAGAGTTATTTAAGCTAACCTGATATTGTTGCTCCCGTTTGCACTCGTTTAGGACAAAGATAAGTTGAATCCAAATGACCAAAATGGCTGCGATCTCGAGAACTATCGATGGACCCAAACCCTTGAGGAGTTGGAACTTCGAGTACCTGTTCCTAACGACCTCAAGATTAAATCGCGTGATGTCGTTTGCAATATTGAAAAAAAGGTTTGTGAAACCGAGCGCAAATTCCCTTAATGTTCGACCTAACGAATTATTGAAGCAGTTACATTAGCTGCACGGCACTGGACGCTAATTATCGTTGTACTTAACTCCTCAATTAGCCACTGCAGTATATTAAAAGCTGTAAATCACATATATATATTTGTTTTAATAAGTTATATATAGTTATTACATAAGTTTTTGCATGTTTTCATGCTCTGAACTACAATTGCAGTACCTGAAGGTTGGCCTGAAGGGTTCACCGTTGATCATCGACGGCGAGATGTATGCCGTGGTCAAAAAGGAGGAGTGCTTTTGGAACCTTGAAGACAGCAAAGTGATTGTTGTTAACTTCGAAAAGGTACCGGGACTTGCTTCGATGGCGAGAGAAATTCTAATTAATGCCCTCTATCTAAATATTCATTTGAGTCATATCGGCCAACTGTTAGAGAAGCCGCCGAAGGTTAACAAATTCGCGATGATGGACAATGAGTCTCGTGTCAATGTCAGCATCTTATACAAGCAGAGTGAACTATCGAAGTTTACAATCGACGGTAGTACAATCCACGTGGTGAACAAACTAGATGGTTTGCATACATGAATCACTCCATCACCACATTACAATGAGCCGCCAAGTGATCAGAACTCCTGTTTTACGCATTTTAGGTGAACAAAATGCAGTGGTGGCCCCACCTCGTGCTCACGGACCCACTTATCAACACACAAAAGGTTTCGCCCGACAACTCGAAACTATCCGATCTCGACGGCGAGACTCGAGGAATGGTCGAAAAGATGATGTACGATCAACGGCAAAAGGCTATGGGCCTGCCGACGTCTGATGATCAGAAAAAGCAAGATATGCTTGCGAAATTCATGTCGCAACATCCTGAGATGGACTTCAGTAAAGCGAAATTCTCTTGAGCAGCCTCTCGATCGACGAGCTTCTCGAATTATAAATCATCAGGCTGGCCAGCTCACTATGCCATATTCTGTTAGTCTATTTATCTGCTGTTGTTTCCGAACAACGATTGGAGACTGGATGTGTTAGAACTGGCTGGACGACTTCGACTTAAGGAAATCGAAACTAACTGCTTGACTAGGTGAAAGCATTCTCTTATAATACGATAATGAGCTAATAATAAAAGTGAGAGTTGAGCAAGTTGTGTGATTGCCTATGAACTCATTCCGTTCGAGTGGTACTGAACATCAGTCGACTAATAATGTACAATATGATATGATGACGTTTATAGACTCTGACAAGAACATTACAATACTAATAGTTGAGTATTATTAGGCATGATGATATTATTTGATCAACGAGAGTGTCAACTATTGTCAAATAAACGAGCGACTGTATATGTTAACAGTACTTGCGTTTTCTTTGTTTTATGTATACATAGGTAGGGGGAGAGTAAGGTTAGTGTAAGCTAAATCACAACAACGTGCCATTATCACTACACCTCTAGTTTTGTAGTACACAATGCTATAGACCTCTATTGATAACATTGATAACAATTAACCTGCTTTGTCAAAACAATCAGAGGTCAATGTCTCGTTCAAAAGCCAAGTGCAGGCTGAATGTGAATCGTTTAGGAGCTCGGACATGAAGGCAGTTAGGAAATGAAGTTTATGCGGTTGTAAAGTATGTAAGCCATTTGGAGAAGATACCCAGCTCAAATCCCTGACCTCCTCACTATGGCTAACTGTCGAACCTGCTTTGAAAATGTTACAAACGCGACAATTAAGAAAATAAGTGTAAGAATCTCATCACAAAAATGACGCAGCCGGCAGGATTCGAACTTGCGCGGGGAAACCCCATTGGATTTCAAGTCCAACGCCTTAACCGCTCGGCCACGACTGCACAGTGGTTTCCATCAGCCGTCGTTAAGTACCTTCGATAAGCCAAACCCTTCCAGTCATCACGTCACCAATGAAGAACAATCATTCTCTATGCATTCGTTACGTTAATGTAGTACGCGTCACCGTTTTCGAATTACCCGGAAGCCTGAGTGGGGTTACCTTTCTGGAACACACTTCATGTGCTTCAGCTCATTAACACTTGGGAAAGAAAGATGATAAATGAGACACGGAAGGGGATAAATAGAAGGAACCGACGACGTAGTAACACGATTTGTAGGTACACGGGTATCACTATAACATATGCAGAACAATAGGCTCTCATGCCCCCGACACCTCATGTGTCTGGCTCAAGGTGTGGCGAAATGTGCCCCCTATATCGTGAGACGACTGCCGATCAGTGGTGTCACTGAACAGCCTATCGCAAGGAACTGCGCATAATATGACGAGATGAAGATGTTTATAAGGTGACGATGATTATTTCGGTGATTATAATTTGACGATGATATTTCGACTCCACTATACCAGTGGTGCAAATCCCTCGAATGTATATATGTTATCATTGAAGGCACCGACGAGGTGACTCTCTTTTGTCTTATTTTTATTATTTATTTGAAGATCTGTACCACACCGTGGTGATAATAAATCCCCAACATTTTAAACTTCATAGGCTTCAATCAATAGCACCATGATTTTGATAATTATTTGTTCAAAATATTCACAGTTGGCACTGTCACCCATTTTAAGCCATGTAAAGTGGTATTCCACCACCAAGCAACAGAGACCTCTACCGGCAGTAGTAGGATTGAATTTCCAAAAATTGGCAGCCGGAGTAGGGACGGAGGAACAACAAGCGTTGAAGATATGAGGCAAATTTCCCGGGTAACCCCATTCGAAATGAATGGAATGAGTATGCCTTTAAGCGGTGTTATTCTTATTTCGGCATGTTGGTTTGTGGCACTACGTTGATGCAGTGTGTCAACACTGGTGCTGTCACATCTTGTGTGCTCATTGTGTCACAACTGTTAATTCAAGAAGAAGTTGTCGACTTCTAATTATTTGACCCGAGGTTTGTGTGAAGCCTACAACGATGGTCAATGTTGTAGTCTCTTCTACTCCAATGGATAGCGCCGAGAAAACCGAAATTTCGAAGGTAACTTTGAGCAAAGCAAATCGTGATGAGGAACTATTCAGTGAAGAGGAATAGAGATTTACTCGATTCGACTCATGACACAGTCGCTTTTGATAAAATAAATCGACTCATCTACTGGGGTTCGATGGGGTGCTGTGCGAACACGACAATTTGATTTAAAAAAGGAATCACAAAAGAACAGTGTTCAGGTTCAGAAGAGGTAACATAATTGCATAAGCGATGGGTATTGATTTTCGTCACAAAAAATTTTGGTGACTTATCTGTAATTATCGTTGAAAAGCGCTGCTGTTTCGCACTTGACTTTCAATCACGTTCTGCGCCAGTGTCAGTTTAGGGAAATAGTCCGTTCATGGTAAAATGTTTATTGGTTTATTAAAGGAGCTGCAATTTTACAATGCTTAAGCTCTCTTATATGTCACACAGCGGGGCTCGAACCTGCGGCTCGAACCTGGTAGTTCATTCTTTCTAGGACCGTTGATTTTCAATTATACCAAAATTTAAAATTTTTGCGATTACACGTGCTACATATGCATGGACTCAGCTGTACTAAAAAAAACTATTCTAAATCAATCTTCGGTATTAACACACGTACAATGGGCTGTAGTCCATAATCGGTTGGAGAAACGTACTCAAACGTACTTATTGAACAGTACACACGGGAGTGCTTTGGGCTCATAACGGCCACATCACAACCCTTGTCGGAGGTCATTATTATAAGTGAAAAGGTGAATCTAATTATGAACCTTGATGACTGCTTGCGTTTAAGAACTCGGTGGCGACTCCAAACGATGATCGGTCTGAACAACAGCCTTCGAAAACTGATGAAGCGTCGTGCTCTGCTACGAGCGACAGCCGCTCCCGTGCTCCAGATTCCGACAATCGCGAGGAAAACACTGGCGATAATGATACAAAGGCAAAATTTGATATATATATATATACATATATATACACTAAGTCTACCATCCGCACAAGTTTGCGTGAATCGACCATATCAGCAGCAGCAAATAGATGACCATTTAGACGAAGAGTAACGGTGTTTACATTATCCGGTCAACCAAATGAGTAACACCACCAGCTCATTCAGACTTCTCCCAATGAGTGTCTGCAGTTTAACTCAGTGTAGAGAACTACAGGATATATTACTACCATACAGTGCCTTAAGTCTAATTGACATTCTAGATATTGCAGGATAGAAATGGACAATACGTATCGCATCACCTATATAGCTAAATATTTATGGCAAACTTATGAATAATAATGGTTTCCTGAACCGGTAACCAAATCTGTTATTCTATGCCGGAGATTGATTATGATTCTGTACCCGACACTAGTTTAATGCTAGCTGGGTTCAGCGTCTACCAACAAAGTCTAACTTCAAATCACATTCGACATTTACTTATTGCAGAAAGACGATTTGTTGCTACCAAATGACCAGAACGGTTCCGATATGGTAGACTACACTTTTGGCCAAACCCTGAACGAGATCGATATTCATGTAACTTTACCACGCGGTATCAGAGTCCGGGGTAAAGATGTCATTGTCGAAATAGCAAGCAAGGTGCGTTTTTTAGTTAATGCATATTTCTTTCATTTATTGAACATCTCTATTTTCATTAACATACTAAGTACAAAAAACACTGAAATACAAATCATCATTGACCGACAAATGGAAAACAGGATTCGTTATTTATTTTGTGATATCACCACCATAATCAAGTTGTACTTAAATTATTTCGAATTCACCTGATCTGTGGTGAATCGGAATAATAAGCGCCGCGCGAAACGAGTGCGATAGATTACAAAGCAATTATATTAAACCCAACAGACATTTGACATCCCTGACGTTTATATTATTCGTGAATAATTGTGTACAAGATCCATGCTTGTTGGAATATATATAAAATGCGATATAAATATAAGTATACGATAGGTATATATTTCAAATTCGGATATACTGTTACAACACTATACTATTACTACACAGATAACTTTCCACATTGCTTATTATATCCTAAAACTTTCTCTTGAAATGAAAGGCAGGAAAGTGATCATTTTTTTCATCAAATTTACTTCGTTTTGTTCTACCACCTACAGCATCTCCGAGTAGGCCTCAAGGGCCTTGAGGCTATGATCATTGATGGTGAGATACATGGTAAGATCAAACCGAACCTCTGCTTCTGGAACCTTGAGGATAATAACACGATCTTCATTAACCTCGAAAAGGTTAGCTCTTTCGTATGCGGTTACGTTATTTTCCGTACAACACAATTTTTTTAAACTATCTTCATTTCTCTATTCCACGCAAATTGTCTATTGTATGTGCAGCATAGCACATATATGTTGGCTGATCGCTTATTGGCTAATAGCTACATTCGTGTTCGTGCTCCAGGCCAATAAGCTCGAATGGTGGCCTCGACTGATGCTTACCGAACCTCGTATTGATACGAGTCGCGTAAACCCGGGACAGAACCTTGATGATCTCGATGACGATACCCGCGACGCGGTTAAAAGAATAAGTCATGATCAGCGTCAACGGCAGCTCGGCCTGCCAACGTCAGATGAACAGCAACAGGCCGAGATGCTTGAAAACATTCGACGACAAAATCCCACCATGAACCTTGATAACGTCATGGTTGTTCCTGACAATTGTTAAGCCTCATAATATGACCTCTGTAACATAACTTGTCGTGTTAATTCCATTCCGATTTTCAACTGTCTCCGCAATGGAGGATGGCAATTAAATAAGACTACACCTCCTTAGATGGGGAACTGATGGTCAAGTGTGATATCATAGCAACCGCTATTTGTAAATCGTACTTTTTATCTGAAATTGTATATTTCGCTTGATTATAGCGCTGATGTTTGTAACTAATGTACATGTTTGTATCTAATGTTTTAAGCAACAATGAGAACAACCGCAGAAAGTTGTTAATGGCACATAGTCAGACTAAAATAAATAATTAAAGTCTATCGCATCGGTGTTCCTTCGTTCAGTAACGAATGATCGAAGCTGAGTTGTACTCGATGGTGCTCTTTATGGTAAAATCAAGAATAAACGGTACTGTTCGATGCAGAGAGTTGGTATATTTGTTATGCTATTACGCTGCATGTGCGATTCATAATAATTCAGAAGCAACTGAAGTTCACTTTGCTCAATTATCATACTTATACAATGACCCAATCAACAAGTTCAGTGTGGGCATTCTCTCTCTGATAAGCTATTCGTTTAATATAAGAACTTAATGAAGTTACATAATCTAGCTATTATATTTCTTGGCCCTAGTCAAACTCAATTTTAAGTACTTAGTTAATAACCATTTGCTTGTAATTATATAGGCTAAAGCGAGTTTGGCGGGTTAGACCGGCAAAAATGATCACAACTGAGGTTCAATAGAACGAGAAACTCACACTCCTGAAACCCGCGGGAGTAATTAACAACAGAAAAAAAAAATTGTTTGTGCTTTAGAGCAGCAAGTGCGCAGGCATTCACCAGTTGTAGTTCAGTTGACATATAGCACTATTCCAGTTGTTGCTTCCAGAAAGAAATAACCCTAATTTTTGTGCTTAATTAAAAATGACTGCCACCTAAAATGAATGTCCTCAAATGTGGCTCAAACAATAGTGCAGCTAGCCATGGATGTCGGTGACATAAAACCTATCTTATGCTTGCAAGGTGCATATTTTGGTGTGGCAGCCTATTGTCGGGTCTCTTCCCCACTCCAAGCAACGACCTGAAAGACAAACCGCCATTGTTTGAGTTCTTCATCCTGCTATGCCACCCACCGGACTCGTCCCGTTTGTCACTTCGTGCTCTCTGACAACGCCATTGGTGGCGGATCAGTGAACAAATACGTCTCTCCTCAAAGAAACCGCGAAGATGCTTCAACTCATCACCGGTCATCGAATCGAGACCGACCTGTTGTTACTTGATCGATTTGTCAGCATTGACCGCTATCCGAACTCGCTCGTACCGCCTACCCACCCGTGTCATGGATGTAGCTGACGTGAGTGACACCTGTCGTCGAGTGTTCAATTCAATGTGACGCGGTAGTTGTGTAGGGGCCTCGCTGTGCTCGCGAGTCTGTTAGGTTTGATGTCTTTCTACAAACATTCTATGCGAGACTGCGTCAATTGTATATAGTTCTTGTGCTGGTTTGACTACTAATATTACGAGAGGTTATGAGGAGTACCACAGTATCTACATCTAACGAGAGTGTACGGATGATAACTTCATAAAAAAATAATTGCCTGTGGTTCATACCTGAATTCATTTATTGTGCAGCCGATCGACGAAGAGATGCTGGAAAAATTCGTATAGACGAATAGCAATTGAGGAAATATTGTCAGTGAATTTTATTGTTGTATAGTGAATTGTGCTTTATATCGACGCCGCTCACTTCACTCGAAGTTCGCGGATTTCTCTCCCATTGAATACGTTAAAGTTGATCTTCGTATAAAACATCCCACCGTCTACTCTGACCTCACGCATTTCGCTTTGGGGGAGATTTTTATGGAGATTGATGAACCAAAAGTGATTATCACGAAATGCATAAATTAATGTTTTTTTATTATTATTTTCTATGTATAACATTAAGTTTTGAAGTCTACATTTTATGATTAATGACGATTCTACTTTACTTTCCTTTTACTTCTTTGAGATTCTTAAATATCGAGAGAACATTTTGAAGAGGTCGTTTAACAAATATTGTGTTATACTTTGTAACAAAACATACTATAATTATTGGGGACTAGGGCTGAATGTTCAATTGATATAGCGATAAAAGAAAGAGAGAATAACAACAGACCCCTCCATGGTATCAACTATCTTTCGTTGATTTTGTCTACGTATAACAGAGCCACAACATAACCAGACTTACGAAGATTCGAGACTCGCCTTGAAACGTTTACTACTCTGGCGCAGAATTTCTATAGAATGACCAGATTTTCCTAAGTCCCCCCTCCTCAAGAACTCTAAACTCATATCATCAACTCGCTACGCAACTCGACCCTACGACTTCCTACATTGGCTCGGATGATTAAATATACGTTCCTATTTCCTACTCACTAGCAAGAAATAAGTACAGCACCATGTTGAGTTAATATTTTTCTTCGTTTATTAGTTTCCGCTGATTTTGCTGAATATATTAAACAGTCTTTGTACATCTCAAGCAGCTTCGGGCAGCCTCCGTCTGGATGGTGGTGGTGGCGGCGGCGACGACGACAACATCCACCGGTTTGAGGGGACCGGTTGGATCGATCGATATCGATCGAGGAGAAATCCTCGCCGACAAACCGGTACACACGCAACAACAACAACAACATTCGCTCGCTGTCCTTGCACAATTCCACAAGCCAGTTTGCCTTACCGTTCTATTATTATTATTATTATTATTATTATTATTATTATTAATATCATTATTATTATTATTATTATTATCATCATTGGTGTTATTGCTACATCGTCAATATGCGCCCCCTCACTGCAATCACCGTCGCCGCCTTCTCAGACCTGAACCCGTGGGTCGATTGGCCACGCTACCTTTGCTCCGCCATTGGGTCATTATTTTGTGGCCACAATTGTATTGGTTATTATTCGTTAGCCGTTGACACTCGCGGGTTCGATTACAAACGCCATTGTCCTCTTCATTATCCACATCACAGTCGACCGGCCCATCGGGACATCGATCGGATCTGTGTAACTCATCTCATCACTTCAAACATCGTATTACGTTCATCATTTACCGTCCGTCTCGTGCCGATGAAGAGAACAAAAGCCAGCCCTCAGCTACAGTCATCGTCATCATACATATTACAGATTAGGTCCTCACCGCCCGTCATATACACGAACCACCACGTAGAATTGAGAACCATTATTACGCCTATCATCATCATGGTCATCATTATGATTCATTTCGTTCATCATCTGTTGCTCTCTCTTCTTCCCCGTTTGCTGTTCGTGTTTGCAGAACATCTCTACAGTGGTTGCTCCCAACAAGCATTTCCTTTCTGTTCTTGTTGTTTTCGTTTGTGACTGACACACAACACCCACACGGGCCCCAAATCCTACTGACATAACCTAACCTAAGGAAACCTAAACTAACGACCTCCTCTACTCGGTTCAAATTTGCCGCCGTTCGTACCATTCGTCTTTGCGCGTTTTTCTTCGCCTCTTATGATCGTGATCATCATTATTATTATTATTATATATATATATACGCTATGATCTGATTGCGATTGCTTGGTGATCGGTTGCTTGCGTTGCTTCGATCTGTGGAAATCATTGCCATAATAACTAACTTTATACAAGTATAGAACCAAATTATGTTTCTTTTTTTTTGCGAATTGGCGGAATTAACGACGATCAGTCAAAAAGTGTGTTATTGCCGCGATATTCCACCTCCCTTTAGCCATTGTTTATCTGGGTGCCTGCATGCATACGTGTATCACCAGATTTCATCATCAATGAGCGATCGATGATTCGCACCCCGAAGGGTGAGGTCGAGCGCGAGGTTTCTCTTTTGCATTTGTTGCCGTACATTGTAATTCTGTGTGAAATCGCGTTGCTGGCTAAGGGCATGTATCATATTCCCTCTATTTGGCTAGAACTGGCTTCTACATCTGTGAATCTCGACCGTAATGTGTCGTACACGACTTGTGCGACCGACAAGACTCGGTGATCAGTGACATGTCCTGACAGTGACATTAATCAATTTGAGGCAAATAGCTTGAGAGGTATAGGTTTACCACACTTCGATCGCCAAGGCCCGACTCATCTTGAGCCGAATGATTTTGATTCGCTAGATGGATCTTAGCAGATGGAACCGCGAGCATATTACATTTGCGCCGTCACATTTTGCTTTTCTTCATATTGTTATTAGGTTTATTCTGATTCGATCCATCTGTCTTCTGTTCCATTAGCAGAATTAGTTTCCTTGTTGGCATCAAGCACTTTTGGATCATACTAATAATAATAATTACTTTACAGACAAACGTGCAGTACAAGACCGCATCGATCTGCGTGTGCCCTGTGGAATTCGAGCGGACACCCTAGGTTCCCCAGTACGTGGCGTTGCTCTTACGCCATCCCAGTCAATATCCATTATTGTTATTATTATTAATATTATTATTATTATTATGAATCAATCAGTCAATCGACCTAATGAATCACAACGGATCACTGCACTGAATCATGGTCACCGACCGGACAGCTGCTTCACCACCAGAACAGGAATGGATGGGTGATTAATGACCGTCTCCAAAGGTGTTAGCATATTCTCTAGATTCTCGAGTTGGTTGGCCTCTCCCTCTTTCTCTCTTTCTCCATCTCCATATCTGTGCGTACTGTGGATCTATACCGTGTATTATATATGAACATAGACAATCGTGTGCGAATGTCATATCTGCGAATGTCATCCATCCACCCATATCCGCTATAGCGATGGAGCAGTCCTCCCGTCAGTTATTGTCACTTATTGCCCTCGATACTCGCTACGATTCAACGACGCTCAAGCGGCACTCGCACGAATCGAATTTTTTGTTTGTTTGTTTCTCTCTTTAGTGTTTCCTTTCCCTGTCTATTTTTCAAGTTCATTAATCGGAAACTGTTGAATGGGTTGTTACGCGCTTTTCTCTAAACATCGGTTGTGTCCGCCTGACGCAGGCTTCCGGCTTTGGCAACCGGGGGCGGCTGGGTCACGGGACCAGGCCCATGTCTCAACATTCCCGTGTACACCTGGGCCTTACTGCCGTGCTGTTGCATCAGCTGTTCCTCGGGGATGCTTTGTGGATGGCTATGCTGCTGAAGATGATGGTGCGAGTGCGGGTGCTGATGTTGAACATGATG
Organism: Stratiolaelaps scimitus; assembly: GCA_019614645.1. Lineage (NCBI taxonomy): Eukaryota > Metazoa > Arthropoda > Arachnida > Mesostigmata > Laelapidae > Stratiolaelaps > Stratiolaelaps scimitus. The sequence continues at coordinate 4,324,387 of JABWDB010000025.1, read as the reverse complement.
CTGCTGCTGGGGATTGACTCCACCAGTTGCGACGCCGGCGGCGGCGGCTGCTGCCGAGGCAGACGCGGGCACGGTCTGCGGGGACGAATCTCTGCTGGCCGTGCTGGCAGCGGACGATTGGAACGAGACCGACATGCCGCTGTCGAGCGAGCCCGCACTGCCACGCCGTACCGGCTTGGCTAGCGGAGGCTCGGCGAGGTCGAGCAGTGAATTGGACAGCGCGGAGCCCTTGCCCTTTAGGCCGCCAGCGCCGCTAGCTACCCCGTGGCCATTGCTACTGCTTGCCTTGTCCGACGCCGGCGAGCCATTAGCTGGTAGCTGGAGATTGGGCACATCCTCGTCTGTAGCCACTCCGCTGTCGCGATTCTCCGCCTGATTGGCCCATGACGCCGATTGCTTCTCGAGTTCGGCCTCGATGCGGAGCGCTTCCATCTCATCCATCTCGAGAACCGACTCGCGCAGATCGTCGCAGAACTTCTCGCGATCGTGCTCATTGCGTGCGTTCAGTGTGATCACGACCTTGCCGTCGACGCGCTGCGACAGCGATATGCCGAACGGATAGTGTGGCGTGGAGAAGAGTGTCACATTTAGTCCAACCAGTGGTATCGATTGACGGAAGCTGTACGTTATCGCGCCTTTCTTCTTGCTAGCAATCTTGCTGACGAGCAATAGATCATTGAACAGGAACACCTCGCGCTGATGTTGCCCAGCCTTGTCCTTCTTCTGAATATCGTACACTTCGTACAAACGGCAATAGCAGACGAGCCGCCGGTGAGGCAGCACCAGGTTAGGTTTTTTCGCGCCAACTATCGTCTCGTGCACCTTAGCTACCTGAGTCACGTGATCACTGCCCGGCCGGAACGCCTCCTTCTTGATGCGGTCGTAAATGCCAGCCAGCGTTGCTCTGTCCACATTCTCGAATCCTTCGACACCGCGGAGGTTCTTGATGTAGTCGTCCACCTTCATTCGACGGTGCTCCGCTAGCGACGGGTTGTGCAGGTCGACGTTGAGCATGACGATGGAGAACGCCACGACCAGGACATTGTCGGCATTCTTAAAGAACTGTGCGACAAGGTCAGGATTGCAATCGGCATAATGCAGTGAGAACATCTGGATCACGTGGTCCACCTTTTGTGCTTCACCCTGTAACAAGACATCACGATATAACAAGGCGTCCGTTTAGTGTCTATGAACATCAAACATATTTGGCGTTAGATAGAAGGACAGATACACCGAAGCAGCTTCGGAAGGGAACGATTCGAAACTAGCAGGATGTCATTGTCTATTAATAGACGACAATCAGAGATGACGACGGCTCGTCTCGTAGGAGTGTATATGCGTTTCTGTATTCGTTAGGACGGCACCGATAAAGAAAGTATGTTCATTCAATCAGACCCAATCAGATCTATCGCTGGTCTCTCAGAGGGAACGATAGACCACTGCAATCGTACATGAGTGAGTCACACGGACGAATCAACCACCCGGCAAAGTATACAATACAATCGACTCATACTGAGTGTCTACTGCAAGTGCCTATTACGATTATTGATTGATAAGCAATGTAAGAAAGAGTCATCCATCAGGGATCGAGAGCAAACGAATGAAGAGTGACCTTACCGGCATCTGGAAGTAGGACTGGAACTTCCGGAGGGCGACGTCGACCTGCATTCCGGATAGATCCATCTCACGTACGAAGCACTCGAGCACCTGGGCAGCAAACGGATTCTGCCGATCGCCAAGGTACTCTCCAATCTTGTTCTTGCTGAGACCCTTGCGGGTCATGAGGAAGCGGGCGACCGCTTGTGGTGTTCCTTCTAGGAAGCTCTTCTCGATCAAATAGCGGATGCCCCTTTCGGGCTTCTTGTTAAACAGATTGAGCCCGACGCGGTAGTGTCGCTTGCGTTCGATTTCCTTCAGCTTGAAGTCGGCGGGATTAAAGCTGGGCGCTTCAGCCGGCGACGCCAACGCTCCGAGGTTGTGGCTGGGCCCGTTGTTGCTCTGGGACGGGTACATAAGCAAGGCGTCGGCAGCCGCGTGCGAATTACCGTTAGCGTATCCCGGTATGTCACAGGCATCCTCTGATATATTTGATAGCCGCTTGTCTGCTATGTCGTGATCCTCGCCAGACGCGCCCCATAGAGGCGAGTGGGAGTGGTGTGATTGCAGGTCGGAGGAGGAGCCGTGCGAGCTGACCGAAGTCTCGAGTACAAGCGATGTCTCCGAGCCAGTCGACTCACAATGCGAACCCCGCAGACCAGACATCGGCGAGAGGTTTCTCTGCATCGAACACGTTCTCTTGGGGACCTGTTTAATGATTAGAAGAGATACAGAAGACACGACAGTTGAGTTTGAGTTAGTTTCAGTCAACGAAGGTTATTGGCGTCGTTTTCCGACTATGATTCGATTGCATCCCGTTTCCAAACATAACCCGCGCTCGTCGTATATACAATCGTTTTTAGGACAAGCAATAGTAACAGCGATATCATTCCTAGTATATATATATATAATATATATCCTACACTACAATTACGATGCGATGCCAACCCATCTCCGCTGATCTATGCCAACACAATAATAGTCCCTCTCGGCAATATCGGAGGTGGAGACAGTCCTGCAGACGGGTAGCCATCCTATTCTAGGCTATTTACAACCAGTTACTACTATAACTGCTGCTAATACTACCACGATTGCTACAAATGCGGATTGTTTTTCCGGCCGCGCACCCCGTGAAACGCATTCCATCCTGACCGGTTCCGTGCAGCCGTTGGGGAACAGGTCGTTGAGGGAGGTTTGACCGAGAATTCGGACCCTATTTCGATGGTCTAGGATTACACGCGCGCGTCGTTAACGCTGGACGACATTGACCGGCTGTTCCCGGCAGTGACGCCGATAACAGTGGCGCGATTAAACCGATCACCCAGTCAGTCTTGACCAGTGGCGCGTCTTCTTAGCACTCAGCGCTCACTATCGACCCAGCACCGTATTGCATGGCACAGCTCGGCTGTGACCTTTGCACAGCCACCGCCAGCTCTTCCGGTCGGTCGGTCTGTATCATTGGCAACCGCTATCCCGCTGCGGCTGCTGTGGTACCTCGACGGAGTATACTCTACATACGCAATAGCGTATGCATCGAACAGGAGCAAAACAAAGTCCGGCAAAGCACTGGACTTTCCCGTTGCCTGTTGCAGTCGCAGTTTCTGTTCTTGTTCGATCTACTCTCGCTCATGTCCTCTTATTATGATTTTGTTTCCTTCTTATGCAATACACCAACGCCAGCAACCGCTCACTCGCTGGCCATGTCCAATGGTGCCAGCTTAGTTTGGTGTGAACAAATGTGCCATTTCTATAATACAAACCAGTCACACAACCGTGCGCATACAAACAGATCGTGTCGCCTTTTTGGTGACTTAACGGAGCGTGGCAGCCAGCTGAATCAGCCAGTCAGCCGTTACGGGGACCGTAGTCCCGCACTAGGCACAATCGTGCCTGGCTGACTTAGCAACAACATTGACATTTGAATAATCAAGATGCGATCGCCGAGAGAGATTGAGAGCGAAAGAGAGAGAGAGAGATTGAGAGAGAGAAAGAGTGGTAGTGTGCGGCGGTGGCAGCAGCAGCAGCAGTATACGTGAGCTGCCTGTGTTGTGCGACGTATCAAATCGTTCTCTCTCTCTCTGTTCAGTCTTCTCGAAGAGGACAGCCGCTCCGTCATTCGCTCGCGGGATCAAATGTTCGCCGGAAATCGCGAGGCGTGCGGCCCTCTCGGATAGCGGAAACGAACGGGTTTAGGGTGTTAGTGGTCCGTGGCGTCGTTTCAACCGACGACGCCGAACGTCGAACAAACGCTCGAGTGAAGGCCCAATCTCGGGAACGGTATACGATTATTTTTCTCTCGTGTGATCGACGAAAACACACAACTGAATGACAGACGAGTGCCGTTCTGAATGAGGTAGATGTTAGCCGTTTCGGGGTAGCGGGGAAAGTATGGGGACGAGACACCAACGTGCTGTCCCTGAGGATTTACACGTTGAGTCGTTTGTATCCACGCCCAAGTAGCACCGTTTGGTTCGGGTGTGAACGCTTATGACAATGACTGACAGCAGAACGCGTCAACAGAGACACGTAAAGCGACAAGGGTATATCTCATTAGTTCTCGCTTGAGGAGGAAACATGTGTCAACGTAGACAGTAAACCCGATTAATAACAAGCGTTTGCGAGAGAAACTAATGAAGTCGTACATGATTTCATGATGACGCGATGGAAAGATGCCGAACGCACAATGTGTATGAATAAGCACGTGTGCATGAGTCAAATGCGAATACTGATTAACATAATCACCATCATGACCATTCACAATGCGTCTCCCAACGAGTAGAGATCGATCTTGCTTAACCCAGCCACTGCTGCGGCGGTAGCCGGAGTGGGCTGTGTTGAAGGACATTCGATGTCGTGGTGAGTCTCGCTAACACTCTCATGGGTATATATATATATATATACGGGCTCGGTGTGGTAAATACCAATTGTGACCAATTGACGGGCGTCAGTATGCCAACATCATTACATTGTCATTGTTATTACATCTGTTTTGGATTAATAGTGGTTAAATCAATTCTCAGTAACTACTATCATTAGTCTACTATAATAACTCTCACAATCGCCACGCGTGGTAAGTACATTTTTCGAGTCCCCATTGAGTATACATGCATGCAATGTACAACGCACTAAACACACTGAACGAAAGTAAAGCACATTACAAACCTGAGGCGGCATCTTCTTTCGGTGCAGCGATCCAACGCTGTGCGATGCGAAGCCATGGTGCCTCTCGAGCCCTCCCTGTCCCGTTAGGGCGGAGGGGGTCATCGTCTCCTCAAGAGATCCCTGAAGCAACAACGACCAAAGCAAAGGACAACAAATGATGAACAACGGTGATGAGTCAGTTATTATTAGTTATAGTGCACTACATAGGCATAGGTAGAAACAAGCACTGTTTATGTTAATATTTATGAACATTTTCAGGCATAGAATATAACAATGATTTGATTCGTAGTACTGATTTATTTGCTATTTTCAGTTGTACACAGAAGTGTCGGGATATTGAAGAGGTATCGAAAAATCAAAGCTCGACAAATATCACAGGTTCACAAGAGCGGCAAATGAGACAAGTCATCTGTCTACGACCGCTTCATCAATCGATGAAAGCAATTTCAAGTGAGACACAGACACAGACATCTGTGGTCGTCAGGTTCGTAAACACCTGCATGAAACAAGCGGTGCTTGTAACCCCAGGCGAACTTCGGGGAAGCCTATGAAGCCAATGGCCTGGAAGCCTCGTTTGGGTTCCTGTAATTTCACGTAGTCCTTCAAAACATGGTGATTTATAGGGTCACCCCCGTTGGATTCGGATTACAGACGACAAATGAAATGTTCACGAATTTGTAAAGATGAAACATTGTTGAATTGCGACGAGAAATAATCGCTCATGTCCGAGCATCAACGCTAAATATTATCAACAAGCAATAATAAGCATCGATCATCGGTTTGAACAATAGCTTCGAATAACTTCCCACATGTTTTCAGCCGTATGGCCATCTCATGAGACGTGCGTGCTTCAATCGCGTGCTATATTTCAAAGCAGTTTTGAATATCCAGCAGCTGTCAGACAAACAGAATCATCGGTGTTCATCATCATCATCACGGTCACCGCAACAGCAGCAGCAGCCACAATAGTCAAGTGCCGCCTTCCACTGTGATTTTCGAAGGCTCGAGGTCGCCATCGCATCATAATACAGTATTGAACAGACAGACAGACAGATACATTATGTATGATAGTCATCGTTAGACAAAGAGTGCCCAATATAGACAATACATATGTGTGTGCAGTTATCTTGAATAGACGAATGGAAACTATAATGGCTTAAGGCGAAAGCTTTGCTGCCACCGACAGCCCGACCAACCGACCAACACACACACACAACATATACCAACATCTACCTGTGTATGTATATATGTATGTTCGTATGGCGGCTGGATTCGCAGTAGTTGTAGAGGAGTCAGCGGATAGATGGCTTGACTGGTGCGACAGAATGTGTTATTATAATGATAATAATAATATTATTATTATTATTAGTAAGCGGAAGGTGAACAAAGACGAGTTAACGGGCGGTTTAAGCCATTGTTCTAGTCATCGTGTCTCTATGAGAAGGCCAGCAAACGACAAAGGCCACGAAATGTAGAGATGACACGTAACAATATTCTATCCGTCTGTTCATCCACTAATGGTTAACGATTGTATCCAGATCTAGACGTGAAATACAGCGGCAGGTTAATTTATTCATTCGGCTAATTGCCATATGTGAAAATAGATAGCAGTCATCCACAGCTAAACCTCTTATTCATGATTCATCTCTTTTTATTTTTCTTTTTTGACAACCGATTAAGATTCGCGAGCCCAAGGACCTAGCTAATACCACCTTCCTGACATCATATCTCATCAAAGCGTCTTTCATCGACGAAATCACTAAACGCAGACGGGAACTTACGGGAATAGTTAGACAAATGATAGAGCACCTAGACACAAGCCAAAGGGGGAGGCTATATAGACTGGAGAATATCGACAGAAACGATCAGTATCGTCAACCTACCACCACCAGCAGCAGCAGCAGGGTACAGCACATGCATCGCTGGTGGTTGACTGTCGAGGTTGATTCTTGCTTTGTCCCTGTAGCCAAAAGCCGTGGCGTCACATGACGTTTTGCCGCTCGCGTATCCTAGGCGGTACTATTCCACCAACGATTCTACCAACAGCTGCCTCAAGTCGGACAACAGACAGCCAGCAAAAACATCAACAGCAGCAGGAGCGGCTATAGCAATGTTAACTTTGCTGCAAGCACTGCCATATGTCATAATACATAGATACATCGTCGGTAAAGACAGGATCAAAGGCATATCTTCGGCAAGCACTAGCAATGTCTCGTAGCGGGTGACCAGCTAGTACCAAGCTAGCCATAGTAACCAAGAGGATTCTAAGCTTCGATGAAACTCGTTCTGTCACTGATAGTGTGAACTACCTATCGGCAATAAAAATGAATAGTACAATATGTACCCATATTCTACCCATATGCTATTTTAGCCCTCTCCATGTCGATGTTCCAATGGAGAATTATTGATCGTCTCGAAGATGAAGTAGCGATTGTTGCCGAAGAGTGGGGTCCAGACGTGCGAGCTGGATCCTGGTAGTGAGTGCTTGTGGTGGTGGCGTCGTCGGAGGACTTCCCGTGTCTTTAGATGCCAGGGCGCATCGAACAGCTGTTGTCGCTGCGGCTGTTATGTTTGCTAATCATGACGGTTCGAGTATAGGTCTTATCGTGTGGTTCGTTCCGAACGGATCTACTCGCTCCAGCTAGTCTGGTCGAGTGGAGGTCTCGTGCTGTGTGGACGCGTGCCAGTCGACAGAGCCATTCTGGTTCTGCCGCGATACGGGGATGGATAGATGATCAAATTCTTTCAGCGAGTTTTGTGGCTCTCGACTTCGTTGTGTTCTCCATCTACCTACATAGTTCCTCTTTTAGGCCCTACAACCTTCAAACACCCGAAAGTGAATGCGAACCGAAGCGGGATGATCGTGCCACCTCCAGTCATTCCACGCACCTTAACCTAACTCAGCGGCACTGGTCATTTATGAAGCAGAAACATGAAAAGAGAAGCTGGACTGGTACAGCCACGCGATCCAACGAAAGCTGCGAACGAGCTCTACTTCGTCAGCCGCAAAGGGTGACATGAGCATCACAGTAGTAGTATGTACGCGGAATATCGACTCTCAGCTATCCCAGTGCTAAATGCAGCTGATCACAAAAATGAAAGGGAATAAGAACGAAAGCAAGAGAAGATCCACCTTGCAGAGGCAGGGCAGAAGCCTTAGCCAATCGAGCCGCCGCTGGAGGGATTCTAAACAGCTCGTGCGAGTCGCTTCGTGAGGCCAAACCATCTGAATGTGCCCACTGCCGCCACGGGCCGAGGCCAGACTTGTTTATAACATCTATTCATTCATAGTTACACATGTGTATGTACACAACGCAGCTTCGAGCAGGACAGAGCAACGCGTGGTCGCCTGTTTAGTCGGAGCCCCGATGTGAGCGGGTGGTCGGCATGCGACATACGCGCAGATGTTCCCCACGAGACCATTCGCTCCCTCGCTCGCTTACGGCTCGTTCCACGATCCGACACCAACGACTGACGGCGGAGCGGCAATGACGACGCACGACTCCGTAGCACCAGCACGAGTAGCAGTAGAAGTGCTCAAAGCCGACACGGCTAGCAGCGAAGGTCGAGAGACCGAAGCTTTAGGGTGAGAGTGCGTGTCACTTTGGGGGATCTCGCCATCAAACAGACCCCGACGCCGACTGCACACTGATGCTGGCGCTACCTTTGGTGGCCTCCCGAAAAGAGACGATCAGATCACTCTGTAGGTTAGGTGTTTCGACGCTGTCTTTGAAATGAAATACGCAAATAGTAGAGTTGAACGCGAGAGACTCCATAGACTTTATCGAGATTTGGAAAATTTACATTAGAAAAAGGTAGCAGGAAATAACGAAGAAGACACGCTCCTACAAGAGAATAGATCAACTAAAAAGTAAGCGATTGAAATGGCAGCTGTGATAAAGGTTTAGTACACCACAACCTGATGGCGATGTACTGTGGAAAACTGTTAAAGAACATTAAACTGAGCTTCGCAACTCTCAATGAAAAAGCAATATTAATAATAATAACATAAAAGTCACAGATCAAAGAGGAGTTGTTGGTGGACGTTGGCTTCAACGACCTTCATCCGAGATTCCCAACGGTAAATCCGTATTGAATTTCAATCATTACCTCGTAATGTCGCCCATTCCATGACCATATCAAGTTAACACGGCTTACATGAGGCATTGCTCGTTATTGCAAAGAACAGCGTAGCGATTTCTAAGAGTTAGGATCAATCCTTCTAAGAATTTCACCCGCCAATATCCTTATAATAAACGACAGATAAGCTGCTTGCGGAAATCATTGGGCCATTCCAATATGCTTATGTAATCACGGGTTCGATGAGTATTACAATGGCAACAATGTTCCCGATGATCACATGCTGTCGCCGCATGTCATCAGTAAGCTCGTAAAGTTTCCATTATAACCGGCGGTGTACATGTGTGTATGTAATCGAATGTAGACATCATTGTATCACCACTGGTCACCAGCCAACAGTGGTAAGAAAACCCACTATTTGAAGTCTCTCAATAATATCCAGCTAACAAATGTCGTTAATAAAATAAATATTTCATGTAAACGATATTCTAATGCCTACCCTCTATTTACAGGTGAATACATCACAGCCGAGGTATTTTATATTCCTCTATGACGATGATCGTTGAATCATCGTAACACCTTCCCCTCTCACTCTCCCTCACATACTCTGACTTTCATGACTCTGAGGTCATTTAATACGAACACGAGTCCCATCGCGACACGATCAACACATATAGCAAGCAGCTATATTGATTTTGTCGAGAGAGCCCCAACGAAGAAAGCCCCTCTTACCGTCGACTTTGTAGACAAAGTTCAAGCTGATTTCACACAGCAAGTGGGGGCGTGTCTTTCTTTCTTTGTGTCCCTGGCAGTCTCATGTGTATGTGTGTGTGGGTGTGCATGAATAAATGCAGGGTTCGTGTGACCACAGCCGTATGGGATGGTCCCGGCCGCGCGCAACAATTATGTTCTGATCGATTCGAAAACCGAGACTGAAAAGTCGTCAATTCGAGTATCTATCTGCCCTCGCGTGAGTGCTAGCCTACACGTGGTAAAATTATTGAATTCCATTGAAAAAAGAGTAAATAGATAAAACAGCCGAAAAGCGGCAGAAGGAGTGAAACATTGGATGATGATGGTGGTGGCATAACGTACATAGAAACCAACGAGATGATGTTTCGTTCACTCGCAACATGATTCTTCATATTCTGAATCAGGGCCAATCAATAAAATACTCCAAGTGATAAAGGACAGCCTTTAGTCGAAACCAACAGTCCCTCTTATTCTCGCGTGAGCGACTCGACCGGGAGTGAGAGAAAGATACAGTTTCGAGTTGGTAGAGACTTCGGCCGTCGTTTTGTTGTCGAATAATGCAGGAGCTAGACAGGGCCCCAGAAATGACTCACCGCTGATCTCGTCCAGTGAAGAGCGATCCCCAACATCGATGGGAACTATTCTCGTACAACAAACCAGTGGACGACGACGCTGTTGTGCTCTGAGCCACTCGGTGGTGGAGGTGCACGAGTGTGATAACACCGCACCCCTGCACACTGTAGCAAAATGTTATATGCGAGCCTTTCTTGCGTTTATTACTGGTTGACGTGAAGACAGTATCTCTCGTAACGACGGCGTTACGACACGAAGGATATGGTGCCGATTAATGAGCTTGAGAACAACTAGTTGGAGATCTTAAATGATATCCTATGCCATCGTTGGCAGTAAACGATAGTTCGATAAATCCAAGAAGTCGGCACAAAAGATTACACTTGTGTTCGTCATAGTCGAAGTGTAATTAGCTCACTATATGGCGAACAGTTCACCACACATAAATCCCAATTCGCTAAGACAATAATGAGTTGACGTCGATGATTAGCATACAACGCGAATAACCTTAATAATGTTATCTGCGGATAACGAGATCACTGAACGTATAACAGAGAACGTTAAGTACTGACACTGGCACCTCACAACTGTGGTGGACGCTTTCCCACACGACGCTAAGTATGGGATTAATTGTTGAGGAAGAAATGAAAGACTAAGTCTGTAATGTCTCTTCCGCGACAATACTTTAACTTCAGCACTTCGAACGAGCTTCAACTTGAGGAAGAACTTCAACACGTTATCACAGGTTGACCAGATGTTGAGGTGTTGTCAATACAATGTCGTAACATAGCATCAACAGCCTTGTGCGCTATGCGGTGCCCCTGTTGGCCAACAACTGACTGGTACCGCTGCAGCTGAGTTGCGCGAACGTAATCACTAGACCACGTATTCTGGTGCCAGTCGGAGCGATATATGTGAACGAAAGTAGGCAGTGTCTCTTTAGGTTCTTGGTGTCGAGCGTCAACGAAATCCGGCTGCGCGATATTTCCTCTTCCAATGGAATCACCCAAGAGAAGACGTCGGCAATGCTTCCGTCATCATGTTAGGCAGGAGGCTAGAAGATGTTTCAGAGTGGGATCGACCAGCCTACTGAGTGGTAATCGGAACTAGCTCGGACAATCCAGAGTACGAATTACTCACGAACGCCAACACACTGATCCGGTGACGCACATTCGAAAGCACACTTTTGGTCATCCGCTTCCACTGATTATCGTACACACACCGATAGCGCGAGAGAGAACCACTCAAGTTGCTCCACAGCTCCAATAGCAAACCAACGATTTAGCGGCGATTCTACGAACCATCAACGCAACAACGCTCGTACAGTAGCAACAACAGTATCAGTTGCTAATCGTCGCGCTTACTTTAGCAGCGACAACGATCGCTGTTTCATCCCACTGTACAATAACAATAATACAGTTCGCCCTCGTTGGTTTGAGCTGCGCTCAGCAACGGATGGCTTTCCGTAGCGACAGTCTCTCGGCGACTGACTGACGAACAGCACCGGCTGAGGCGAGCTCTTCGTTCGACTCTCGTCGATGGAGGCGGCGGCAGCAGCGGCTGCTGCTGAGCCGGCTGCTGCTGTGAGTCCGGCTAACAGGTAAGCAGACGGCGCTAGCTACTATAGGGTGTCACAGGCAACCACGATCGCCTTCTCATGCTGCTGCTGCTGCTGGTGGTGGTGGTGACCGTAGAACGGTGCGTACATGGAGGTGGCACCAAGTAACAACTCAACTCTGCTCTGCTCAACTCCCCGGCTTGAAGAGAGCGAACCAAACTACAGCTCCAGCAGCAACTGCTACGTTGAATGCAAAAGGCAGCATCAACCATCGAGACTTAGGCGATCGGTGGCTGCTGCTGCTGCTGGTGCTGCTGGTGGTAGTCGGTCAGCCAGCCTACGGCGTTCGTCTCTCTGAATCGAGAGCTGAATCTCGTTGTTGTTGTTGTTGCTGGTTGGTTGGTTGTCTGATTATTGCTACGATCCTCGTCGTCGTGATCCCCGCTGTCGCCCTCCGAGAGTCTCTCGATCTCGAACCGAAACGGCTCGATACGATACCTACTCAGCGACGCCAACAATCGAACTCTGTGCGGCAGATGCAACGAGACAACATAGTATAATAGATAGATCTACAGCGAGAACTAAAGGTGGAGGTTGGATCGTCGTAGAAGAATCGTAGTAGCTGTAGAGAGAAAAGCGGTGGGTTTACAAATTAAAGGGTTAAAAAAGAAGGAGACGGCAGGCAGTGTATCTGAGTCAAATAGACCGTGCCCATACACAGCACCCCCAGGCGAGAAACATGAGAGAGAGAGAGAGAGATGGCTGAGGAGAACAAAATGAAGAGATTGCCCCAGCGGCAACGATTGAGGTCAGAGGTCAACGAGAGAGGAATAACGAGAGATTTAGCAGAGATAATGACTCAATTAGTCAGTGAAGGTCACAGGCAGTGAAGGCCGATGAACATCGAAGCGCTAATTGGCGACCTGATGAACTGATTGAGTAGAAGACGAACTCCGTGGATAATAAACAGCAAACCCAGTGAATATCGAATATATCAAATGATGCTGATGCTGGAGTGACATAAAGTTGCTAAATATCGCCCCGGTTTGGTGAAATCCTGTCGATCTAGTGGATTATATGAAGCAGAGTTGCTCGCGATGCTCGAAGGGCCGAGAGCTCCTTCGATGGCTTCTTTTCACAAATCGACCACCTTTCCTATACGATCTGGTTGATTCCTGGTCACAGTGGTTCGCCACACACGGACACCATTCAACAATTCTGCTATAGAAATACACAAGTAAATCAAACTACGTCGTACAAAATGCCAATGTGTTGTGGTTGTTTGCAGTCAATTGCGAGCCAACACGCTCAAGCTTAATGCAGCATGACGCGTTTGAATGATTCGCACGATCTCAGTGGCAACAACGTCACAGCTCATTGCAGGTGACAGCTCGTAGAGGATGTCGCTTCACGCTAACGATTCTATTTGTTTGTTTGTTTTTAGCTCACGAATAGACGCAAAATGAATGCGGTGTCAAGTAACAGCCATCCTTCCTTCCTGTACCGACAACGCTGCCCTCAACGAGCGAGAATATAATGTATCCTGGGTACTACTATGGGCAGGAGTGCTGATACTGGTCTTACAACGTGAGACATTTACACCGTTTGACAATCGCAGGAATCTCCAGGTGCAGATTCAATAGAAACACGCTTCTTTCGTGTGTAGATGTTCTCGAATAGGTCCGAAGCATGAGACTACGTGATTTGCACTCGATGACACGACCAGGGTTGTATTCACGTGATCTGCGATGTTCCTCGAAACGCGAAACTATGAAGGAGAAGACTACGCCTATCAGCTTCGGCAGGTGTACAGAGTTTCGCAGGAACGAATACCTCCAACTGCGAATTTCGCATGAAGAATTCCTACCATAAATTCCTTAAATATATATAAATATATATGTACAAGTAATCCATGCTGAGCGTCGCTGTCGAAAGCTGCAGACAAATATATATATATATATATATATATATTTGTAACCAGTTGAAGGAGTTAGACCGCGATTGAAGCAATCGGCAGAGGTCAGCGCACCAGCAAGTGATTGCTGCCAGAGAACAGGCCAGAGAGACACATTCACACATCTAGTGCAGTAATGATGAGATGACCACGCAAAGGATACAATGTAACCACTACTAGTGCCGCCGCTATCCGTCAAGCTAATCAGATGCTGCTGAGTCGGCCAACTCTCAATGAGGTTAGGATGAGCACCTTTGGTGCGTTTATAGTGGACACTCGACCGGTTTTTGAAGAGATGTGACGACGGTTATGGTAGTGGTGTTCCCAGACCGGTCACACTACTACTACTACTTACACTGTTGTTGCTGGCGGTCGTCAGTGATGAAACCGAGTAGGTGCTCGATAGAGGCAGTACTCGGATGTATCATACAAGCCGGCTACAACTGAGAAAACGCTCGCCGCACCGATGGATGATGGAACGAGACTGTCTGTATTGAACGGACCGCGTATGGGGTAGTGGTACCAATAGTGGCACCTAATTTTGGACTTTCGTTTGCGGATGAACAGCCCCCTTCCAGATCTGCTCTCATTAGAAGACATTTTCCCAGTACCTATTATACTGACCGTATTATGGCACTTATTATAACGAGAAATGTAAAATATGAAACATTCGCAGTGCCACGGCAGTGGTACTGCCAATGTTTCATATTAGCCAGCAGTCGCTAGCAGTAGGTACCTCATGTATTTGACATACTCCATCTCTGCTTATGTATAGCACACAGACGCTTATGTGTACCCGCTATGGTCGTGCCATTCATGATAGCATATATTGATGCGCCCGCATTGTACGCATGACATATATACATATATATATATATAGGGAGAGAGAGAGAGGGGGGGGCGGGTTGGGGAAGGAAGAGAGATAGTCAGTATATGTCGACCCGACGGAGCTATTCGTTCGTTCATGCTTAATCGTGCAGAATCATTGCGCAGCTATACTATATTGGAAGCCAACAACGGTTGTTGGCATTGGTGGAGGAGCACTGCAGGGTTCGCCAATAAAGATGCGGCTGAACCAACCACCAGTGACGAGTTATTGCTGTGATGAAGATATATATATATACATAGTGTTCAATGTGCGGTAACGGTTTTTCAATGGCTCTAATGGGTGCTATGATGAAGGTTATTGTTTGAGTCAGGGTGGGGGAGTCGATGGAGGATGAGGTCGAGGTTCAAAGGGGATGGTGGAGGTGATACGACCTACTACAGCTCGTTACGGCCGTCAAGTTAACCACTTCCTTTGGCGCTGTCAATGCGACAAAGGCCAATAACTCTCTTCCTTCCGAGGATTCGACGCCCTTTCTAACTTGATCTTGTCAATTCTGACATCTAAAGCGCTCCACTCCCCTCCAACCTTGTCATGATTGCAGCTTCCCGGGGAAACGACGAATAACATGGTTCTTTCATTTGAAACAAAATAGAAATAAATTGCAGGCATTGCTAGTCACTGTGAAAAATTATATCAAAACCAACGGTATCCAACCACTGTCGATGACAAGTAGCATCAATTGAGTGTTAAATTACAAGTCAACCTGTCAAAATACACAAAAAACCATCATCATAAGCTTAATATACTTGAGTTATGATTTCAAATAATTTATTTGGATTCCTAAAATCAACTCACCACGCAGTCAAGTTTGCGGAGCGTGAATATCATAACACTCATAACGTACACACTACATATTTATATTTCGTCGTCATTACGGCACAGGCCGTTGTGGCGGGCATTCGCGCTGAGAGCTCTTAAAAAAATACACACACACGTATCCACTAACTGATACACACAATCTTAATAACTCGTGTATTTCCCCGTTCGCACTGCACCATCGATGTGGTGGCCCCGTATCAGCGGCCTCTTCAAATCGGCTAAATCCACTCTTAACGGCGATTCAATGGCTGCTCAAAGGATTCGTGCGAGTACCAATGCGCTGCTAGCACGCTAAACTTAAACAGTATGAAATTTCCCATACGTCTAAGATAAAATTGAAGAAATTCGCAAAATGTGGTAAGGTTTCGTCAGATGTCTTGCTCAGTCGCTGTGCTCTGATTTCGGTTTCTATTGTTGTCCCAAAAGACTTTGTTCAGTATTCGCCTCTCAAGCCGATACTGTATTACTCATGCGTTGTCTTTCGCCGTTCCACCACGACACAGACGATAACCGTCTAACAGCTAGAAATTCCAATCTGCCGTGTCGCCCATAGTGCGAACAGACCTCTCAGCAATGCGTGATGCAATGAAAATTCAGCATACCTTCCCACACAATCTCACTACATTCAATGTGCTCTCGTATCGCCTCGCCTCGTCTTGTCTCGCACTCCTAGGTCCGTACTACGATGGTCCATCTTTAAGTCCGGCCAGAATCCACCTGCTGCTACCGGTTGTGTTCGTTGGGCGAACAAAGTGCTGATTGGTCACCGATCGACGGGACCAACCACAGACCGGTGCGGCGTCACTGCTCTCGTAGTGGCCTGCCTGATGTTCCAGTGATTCGCCATCGAATCCATCTGTCCCCACCGCGTAGCACGCATAGCTAGACGAGAGATTGCAGAGAGAGGCAGAGTTTGAGGGGCATCTGTCGTCGTGTCGGATAGAAGGTCCATATCCTTGCTTTTGTGGAACTCGTGTCCTCCATTTGGTACCATGCCCAACCCTAACCCCTATGGATTGAGTTGAGATCTGTAGCCTTGCGACGACGAACCCAGCCGAATGTCGCTCAACCTCGACGGTGAGGGGGTCTCTTCGGCAGATTCGACAATACAGAACTTGAGCCGTCCTTCCGTCGGCATTCCGATCGATCCAAGCGGTCTTAAGCCTCGGTGTGTGATGTGATATATGATGTGATGTGTGTACGTGTCCGTTTGAGACATAGAGGATATTTCGATAAACCTCTAATAAACGATTCACAAGGGACTGATAACAGATGATCGACTAGAGCTTTACAAAGAGAGGGTGCACTGTCACAGATGACGGTTTATCATAGAATAATTAATTATAATAATAATAATAAATAGATCATCATGGATCAATACTGCAATCAGTGGAACGACTGCGAATAATCTGAATACCGTGTAAACTCGATCGAGTCGCATGACGAGCCGCTGTACCACCGGTCAATAGTTTTGCCAATTGTTAATGTATTGGTGACAATCATTACGAAATAAGTTCTTATTTGCGGGGCAATACAAGCTTAAATTAATGTAATCAAATTTATGTATACTAACTGTCCAATTACCACTTGTATATGGGCCAATAAGTGGGACTGATGTCTCAAAATGGGATGCCATTTCTTGCATAGTATCACCGCAGTAGAGTCTAAATGGTAACCTCATACAATAATAAGATACGGGTAAGCGCATAGCAGAATGCTATAGCATAACTGCTTCAAGCTATTCTCTCTCATTTCACGATAATTTACAACCCAACCCGGCACATGTAAAGGTTAAGTCACACGAATGCTCGATATCATATTCTCAGAAGTGCCCTATTAGAGCCTAATGTTTTATGGCAGCTCTGATATCATTGCCTTATCATGACCATCGCTAGGAAATTATACTATAGTAATGCGTAAATATATCCAGATGTCTATAAAAAGGTCCAATTATTAATTCAATCAATTCACAGGTTATAACGAGAACGTTTCCAGTTCATAATTATCACCTGATTGAAACGTTCGCCACTTTCGCCCCTACGAGAGCGTAAGACCTGGCAGAACATCTTTCGCAAATGCTTACGAATATATTTGCTATTATCAGAACATTGATGTTCTCTACATATGCGTTACGGATATGACTACTTAAAGCCTCTTGTCGGATGTAATTTAACATAGTGCACAAAATAGCCTAGGTTAATTAGTTGTTGGAATAGAAAAATCCACCTCGTTTCTGGTTCGTCCTAATAAGGGCTGATCAATTTCGTTCAATTCTGTGGGCGAACATCCCAGCGAAATGTTACGGGAAGTTCCTCCTACCCAAACTAATAGGGACATATAGTGGTTTTAGCAATTTTTTTTCGCTAAAACCCAGTGTCGTCTAGTGTGTGGGACTTCAAGCAGGTGTACACATTTAGGCAGATACAAATCGATCGACAGCTAAATCAGTAAGCTGATGGGATCCATGGTATAACTCCCTTCCTTTATTCCCTGGGGCAGAAAAATGTCTGTCACCAAAAAAATCGCCAATGAAAACAACCTGCATGAAAATAAGCAGAGATAATTGGCGACCTCTGGAAGCAGTGACGCTTGAGATAGCGTCTTTTATGTATTTCATGGATCCAATTTATGGACCCCTTCTCTCCGGGCGCTGTGTGTGTGGATTAATCATCGTTTCTTCGCAACGGTAGATATTTGAACGAGACCTTCTCCGCCCTGGTTTCAAAGATCGCACGGACTCTTTGGCCTTCTGCGGACTATTGGTCCCATTAAGAGCACTAAGATAAGAACTAGTGCAAGGCGGCTAAGAGCTAGAAGGAAAAGCTAGTTCTCCCCCGGTTAAAACGGTGGCGGCGGCGGCAGAGGCGGCGGAGCCGCTGGTGGTCGTGTTAAGTCGGCGCTGCAAAATTAGCGGTACAAGTGGTAGAAACGAGCTTTTGCGACCGCCATTGACTTTGCTATAGCCGATACCGTGTCCACATTTACCTATCGTCAGCAACAGAGAGGAGTCTGCTGACAACTCGTAGGTTGGCCTGCTGCCATTCTGCTACCGAGAAACGACGATAGTGCCCGGGTCATAGAGGCGGCGATGTCTGTCATCTTCTTTCAATTGATGAACAAAAAGTCGCCGTTTGCTGGATTGGATGCGTCCTCCGTTCATTGAACAGATAGTTGTCGTGGTAGTGGTGAGACAAGACGTAGCAACACTACATTGGTTTCACTCGATATACATAGCACAGGTGGAAACGGCTGTGTACGTTATTTGTTAGGGACGGGGATGGTACTCGAGGATACACTGTGCGTTACAGAGCGTATACTACACTCATATACGGTCTTGTTGCAGTGTGATACAGTCGCAGACTCGTACCACTTGATGGTGCTCAGTGGTGGCCTTTTTGATGAAGCTACTCAACCCAAGAACCGCTACAGCGTCAGCTGTGCGAACGAACTGTCGCCTAACTATCGCAGCGTATCCGGATCCGATGAGATATACATGGTATATACATATATATATATATATCTTATTCGATTATCAATATATGATAGATATACAATAGTTGCATTCCAACTCGATGAAGATGCGTGGAGACCCATTTTCATCGAATAATACCCGAAATGACTATAGCTGTAAATTATAAATTGAGAAGTAATCTTGAAATTCCTGAGCTTGATTATACAATAAGATAACACATTTCGTGAAATCAGTTAATAACTTTATGCCATCGTCTATCGCCAGTACCTACTACCACCTTAATAATCATCTTAACATGTTCTAGGCACGTTTACGCTAAGTTTATCGCTCATCAAAATAGTTCTTTCTGAACACACGTATAAGATATTTAGAAAGGATATCTATATTTCCATCAGCGCACACATGAGATAGGGAGAGGGAGAACAATGCTGTCGAATCGATAACAAATACCCAAGCGGCCACCCGTAACCTTCTAACGGATGTCTTTCATGCCTTGAGATTGTCGCCTCATCTATACTTGAACAGCGGCGCAAGTCAATCTCAGCAGCGGCAATGGTTGATCGTCAATCGATCGATGACGAGAAATTGTCGCTGTTGCTAACTGGCATTACATCAATCCACAGTCCACTTGTTCGTACCTTTCGTTATTGCCCGCAAGACGACCATTATTTTCATTCCCGCCTCGTTATGTTCCTAGTTGACTCAGCATTGATAACTTGAGAGCCGCCAGCCAGCCAGTCAACTAACCGATATCTCAACAAGTCGGACAATTGCCATGCAATGATCATCTCGCGTCAGCTACTCCCGCTTTTAACAATACACCAATCTATTGAACTACTGCGGGAGGCTGTAGGTGTTAAATGCCATGAGTAAAGCCGCCTCGTTATATGTGGTGGCTCTCTATCCGGCCACTATTGTGTGTGCGTCCCTGCATGAAGGTGCTTACACTGTTCAGCGCCATTAAATATTCGCGCGAGTGAGCACACGAGAGGGTACATACGCATCTACGAATGCCAGGAGAAACACCGGTGCAATAGTTAGTAGTAGCAGTCTGCAGTAGTCTGTAGTAGTAGTTGTCTCTGACTTTATCTGAGTCTGTAAATCACATCGAGTCGTCCGGTTGCTGTAAGTGGCCCTTGAATGAAATATTCTACCACTACCAGCACCTCATCTTCGTAGTCGCACCTAACTCAGGCTATAGCCGCCAGAACCGAAACATTCTGACGTCAAGTAAGAAAATGAAGATTATAAAAGACAGAGAGGGGGTGGGGAAAAAGCGTTTATAGAAGAGAGAGTTGGATGTTATAAAACTTTGACGAAAGCTTCCCAAAGGTTACCACACCAGAGAGCATAAGATACGATTGGTGATTGATGCTTACCAACGTGTTGCCTGGCGACAACGTATTGATCTGCTTAAGATCCGGTTGGAAACCATTATCTATAGTACATATATCGATATATAACAGAAGGCCGATATATTCTCCATCAGTGAAAGTGAGAAGCAGCTAAAAACAAATATACACCTATTACTCTGTCTATCTGTCTGGGTCTCTGTTCATTGTCATAAACGTTTGCTTCTTCTTAATGTTACTGGAACAGGCACACGACGAGCTAGATTAGAATATACATTTCATTGTACAACAACGCCCCCTCCTTTATCCTGACGAAGAAAGCTGTTACCATTCCATACACAAGCTATGGTAAGGTTTCAGTTTGTTCCATGTGTCTGTTCATACTCGCTTCCACAGCCACTCGTCCAAAAGACACTTGATCGCTATTTGTATCGGCCACCCGATATATGTATATATATAATCGCTACTCCACTATGAGTGGAATGTCCAGAATATCTTCCCAAGTAATTAATTAATAGAATCATAAGGTGGATCGTAACGTCGTTGATAAAAGTATAGATGCATGTAACGCCAGATGGTGGGCAAGAGACGTTTCCCATAGTTCAGAACTTCATATTTGTCTGGCCGTGGCTAGTTTATATATATATATATATATATATATATATATGTGTAAGTGTCGATATCGCCCTAGTACAGGATTACGGTATCAACTGTGCAGCCCCAGCACCAAGGTCTGCTGCTATGGCTGTTGCTGGACTGAACGTGAAACAATGGCACACATTGATATAATTCATTGTCAAAAATTCAGATTCCGTCCGGACGAGTGGCACACAGTGGCAGAGCGCGGTCAGGCCCTAAATAGATCAGCCATTAAACTCAGTTGAAATTGCTACGTATTATACGTGTGTTTGTCTCACGTACATCAGTATAAGACGGACAGATAAATGCGATACGATATTGCCCTGTTACTATCGATTTTTCTCGGTATCCCGTTATCACACAATATAATGGGAAGCATCAAAAGAGAAGCGACTTAAGAGAGGTGAAGGCAAGAAGCTACTTAAGTATGCACGGAGATTATTCCGCTAACTGGCTGTTCAACAGCGGTTATTTGCACAGCGATGAACGGCACACGAGCGTCAGTGCCACGCGCCGTATAGAGTGTCAGTGGCGGTGGATATATTTAATATATATATATATAGGGTAATTTGACTGGAATATGTATAATGCAATTGTCAAGAAGCGGCTGCGAGGACGGCGAGGATGATGATGATTATTTATGAATCATTTCCTTTGCGAGATCTCTGCACCACCGTATACTGTTTACCTTATCGCTGAGCGAATTTCTATTGCACGAAATGTCCATGGTAAGAAAGACGCCTGGATAGCCAAAGGGTAACTGGCCCGTCGCAGGCGTCAACTTTTGATAGAGGGACTGGTCGAGAGCGGGTGGGAGAAAGTAGAACGCTAACGGCAACAGCACGGTAAACAAACACGCGCTGTAGTATACAATCCACATAGGGCGCTATTATTTGTTTAATGAGCTATCCGTCAGCTATCAGTTAGATATAACTATCGAGGGAAAGAGAGAGAGAAAGGAGAAAGAACACTTTTACTCTCTTTACGCGTTTTTTGGACGTGGCAACTGTTAATAGCTAATAGCTTGCGCCACATTCGGTTGCCACCAGAGAGCACAATATGAATGTGTTTGTGGGTGGATGTGCGAGTGTTTGTGCGTTTGGGTAGTGCTTGTTTAGTTGGGCCCGATGGACAGTCAACGTCAGGCCACGAACGATCGTGTTTTGCTTTCCTTGAATTTCAATCGCCCGGCCAGGACAGAACACTTCACCTTGATCCTGTAGCTTCGCCCCCTCCCCCGCGCCCTCTGATCCAAGGCATCCACTGGTGTTCGACGACCAAGAGACAGAGGTGGAATGCTACAGTAGTATTGTAACTATTATAGTACTCGGTTAGCTGAAAAGGAGAAGAAGGTCGCAGTAATTCGATGCAACGCGAACGATCAACCCCTTTTTGTTCAGCCTGTTCGGTGGCAGTCTCTCAGACAGCCTCTTTCAGACCTTTGCATTTTTTGGCCGCTTGTCTAAAACCGGGGGAAACATGTTTCATACATATTAAAGCTGTGGTCGCACACAAAATCAAAACTGCCTAATCAGTCAGACGTTAAATACAATATTTACATGTGATAATAAAACAAGGGACCGGCTATAGACCCGATGACGAGAATGCGGACATCACACATAGGAATGAAGTTGTGATGTACAGATGTGTACCTTTACAGTCTCAGGCAAATGAGTTTTACCAGTATACCCACCTCGCTGTGCCAGGTGAATGCATACACATATACACATGTATGCAGAAACAAACTGAAACCCGTACATGAGGCAAAGGCAGTCCGGGCGGTTCACTGAGACGTGATCGGCGCGATGTAAGCGCTAACGAAGAAATATTTGTATAACTATTGTAGGAGGCGTGTGTGGCTATTTCTCTTCATATTTCTTAGTACTTGAATGAACGCACAACGTCACCGAGTATTAGATGTAGGGTGTTTATAGCAAACAGAAATCGATGGGCTTTTGGCCTTCGTCCAATTAATGAGATCAGGGTCACAGTCCTAAATCGGCCTATTTAGGTGTCATTAAAGCCATAATTCTACAATACTTCGTCCAGCAACGCCAACGACAACAATCTCTATAAAGGATAGGAAAATGTATGTTGCTATGTATTTGTGTGTGTGTTAGTCCCGAAGGTCTTTCTCCCGCCCTCGAACTCACCGACGGCTAAGCATGTTCGAGTGAGTTTACCTGACTGTTTAACGCGATGACGCCAGCTAAAGATATGCCACGCTATAATGAATGAAGTGTCACCTGTCCCACGTTCTTTGTCAAGATTTAATTTACATAGCAGACACCATAGGTCAATACAATTAGGTCAAATCACATCGTCTAATTTTAGATAATCTAGGAACGTTCTGTTATTATTATTCTTATTATTATCCAAATATTTTTTAAGATCCAATTGCTCCCTGTAGTGCCCGCCCGCCTGTACCAGTATCAGATCTAAAATGAAATAAAACTCACCGGGTTGAGCATAACCTCACCAACCGTGCCGGTGGCCTGTGAGAGTGCACTCTGTTGAAGGCCAACAGATGGTGTCGCGATGACGCCAATGCTAAGTGCAGCTTGGCCGGCAATCCCACCGATGGCAATCGCCGAAGGTAGAACAGCATTTTGTGCCGTTTGTTGTTGTTGTTGTTGCTGCTGTGGCGGTTGTTGTTGTGTGAGCGAAGACGGTGGTGGGGGCAGCTGGTGATGCTGACTAGAGTAAGCCCACTGCTGGTAGTAGGGATTGTTCGCTGTGTAATTGCCACTGAAGTAGTTGTGGTGATAGAAGTGCTGATGGTGAAGTCCTCCATCGGAGAGAATCGAAGGAACAGCTCGACGTGCCAGTCGGCGCGCTGATCCCGTCAACGAGGAACCGGACAATAGCAGGCCATCCTTGTTAGCCTGTGTTACCTGTTGGGTAATGTCTCGGAATCGCCGCTGCATGAGGTAGGCACGCCATGCCCTTTGAATGGTCGTAGCAGCTCGACGAGCCCGCAGGCCGCCGTATTTGCGCTCGAGCATCTCGACCTGCTTGTCAAGCAAGTCCTGAGAGAGCTCGTAGCCCTGGCCGGCATGGCAGCGACGTTTAACCAAGTCATCGTCGATGCGTCGAACCTGAATGCGATCGATGTCAATCAATAAATTATTCAAGAAGGAGAAACAGAGAACATGGAAATAAAACAACAGTTAGACTGTGATAAAAATGTACTCTGTACAGATGACATTTAGTGTTTAAGGGATATTGGTAGTTCGTAACTATCTTTGGCATAATATAATAATAATCTCTAATATATATTGGAATATTCGAATTCGATATCAAGCATACAGTGTAAAGCAATAAAATCCTGGAACGTGAAACTACATAATCTAACAATAGATGTTAACTTTTCAAATATAGCTGGTTTATAATCGTAACTTCGTATCAGTGGACACTATCGTTATAATCATGTCCAAACGGAATGGACCATATCTCCACGGTATCAAAACCAAAGTCCAGCTGTTACGAAAAAAAAATAACACATTCAGTCACAGAAAAAGAATACAATACATTGGAGTTATCTTCGTGGTTTTGACGTTAATACGTACAAGTCCGTTTTTATCAGTTCCTTTGGGCGTTGGCTGAATCTGCAGGGCGCCTTGGCCAGATGCTGAGGCGCTGCGGTGCCTTCGATGATCGCGATCTTCCTGGAGGTCCTTGAGGAGACGTCGTGGTACCCCCACGCCAAGGCCCAGACCGCCGCTGGCATTCAAATCCACCGGTGGACTGGGTCCCACTCCGTTACTCTGATGACTGCAATAACAATCAGAGAAGAATGACCATCCCAGATTAGGTTTCTGACATCTCAATAATAAACAACAGACTGTTTGATTTGTAACGGATAATAACAATTTAATACTCCGTAGAATTTCCTATTCACAAAGCTGTAGCTCGGTGCTACATCTGTAAGGAAGGTAGAAACTCCAAATGTTTTATGCTTATGAGCAATTTACTCTTCGAGAAGAACTTGTTCGCATTTGACTATACAACGGCGTACTATGATAACAAAATATATAAAAATATTCCATGCATATTGTGTTTTTATTAACAACATTTAATACGGCCAGATTCATCAAAATGAAACGCATGGTCACATTTAGTACTAGATCGATCAGTTAAGCTGATTGCAATGTGAACACGAAGTAACAAAACGTATGCACTTTCGCAAAATATCAATTACCGACACGTTGATTCCAGTTGCATATCAACTTTACTTGCAACAACAAGAAAGGCCAAATTGATTGAAAAAATAAAAGACAAGCCTACTCCTATAAGGTCGTACGCGGTTGCCTTTTTTACATGATGCCATTAGACACAATATAATTGTGTTGCTGGAAATGGCCGCCATGCGACAGTAGACCGTCACAGAGTTTATCTGTGTTGTCCACAATTTAGTACCATTGCACGAGTGAAATAACAGTGGACGCCAGCAAAGTCAATAATCCGAGCCGACACAAAAATTCGGGGAGGATAGAAATCGATATATAATTATAATTATTATTATTATTATATGTATTGAGTACGTGTCACCGCGGGCGCATTCGTACTACCACCGATATTAGCAGGAGCAAGTGCAAAACAACTGTCCTATTACAATCCATTTATCATTTGGTGATTGAATGAAGCTGAAGCCAACTTCTAGCCGGATAAAATTACAGCCCATATTAGGTGAACACATTCGATATATACCGCTTAGCCAAATGGATGAGGAGAGGAGGGCAAGGCTGACTGACTGACTCACTCATTCAGCCGAATAGCAAGGCGCCTTGTCGATGGCGAATACAAATATTACAAAAATAATAGATATTAATGGCTTTTGTATCAAGCGGGTCCGATTTGCCTTCACCATCTGTAGTATTATACATATGGGGGAAGCAGGAGGAGACGGGGACCTGGTCGGAACGAACGGCCATGTCGGCTCTCACTTGATCTTTATCTCATCTCCCTAAGCCAACAGCAGCAGTCGATGAACGGATTGGTAGATTGATAGACAGATAGCTAATCCAATGTCATTTCACTCTCTAATATACATACGATTATAAACCATGCCACCTGCCTCATGACGACTTGTATTCATACTCGTGATAATGGTAAAGGGGCCTGACTATGATGACCGTGAGGGACCCCGTTTGATGAACAAAACCATTCAGCGATTACAACAATGCTACATGTTTTTTTTGCTTTTCGTTATCTTCTTCGCCCTCGTCTTATCTATTATAGTTATTTGTTGTTTTGCAATTTAGGCCCAACCGCACAGACACAACACACAAACGTGAACTATTATTATATACCATATTGTGCAACACCAGTTTCCGACCGGCATTTATTAAGAGCCAGCTTCATCATCTCTTGACGAGGCTGGAAGGCTACAAATGACTAGCACAACAACAAGAAAAACTATATATATATATATATATATGCCGTACTAGTAATAAAGGAATTGATTTATTATCATGTGGTTGTTACTACATGCTCCACGCTTGTATTTGTAGACAACGACATCAACAGCGGCGATTTGGCCATCCAAGCATGTATGTGTGTCAATCATACTGGAGCAATATGTTTTCTATCGAACAATAAAAAAGAATTACCTCTGTCACCCCATCTCATTTCCTCCTCTGAACATCCTGCTGTTATATGTCCTCCTCCTCAGTCATCAGCTCGTAAAGTAAAGATCTATGTATCTTGCAATATCGTTCAATTTTTGTACGAAGAAAAATAAAAAGACGCGATACTGCTCATGAAACGGCTTCAACAACTAGATGATGCCAATGACCACAATATTGCTGGGCAAAATCGAATGGTAGCAAAAAATCCGCAAGGGTGGGTGAGTACTTTAGTGGTCCGATTGGCCAGTTGTTACCGGGTTCTCAGCGCAATCGATTGCCAAATCACCCAGGCGCCACAGAGACTCAACGGCAGTGACGTCGTCAGCCTTGTTCTTTTCAAGCTTCGGAAGTCGATCAGGATACGAAATAAGATCGTAGTGGAGTTACTTCAGTTGTTGTTTTGACGGACCACTGCTGCTGCTGCTGCTGCTGTGGCGTTCTTCAATCGTGCCGTGATGCCTCATGTGTTACAAGTCGATGGTTGTTCCGTATCAATGGAACAAACTATCTCGAGCAATCATTCAATTACCTCGTTGAAAGAAAAAAAACGTTCAGTATTATGAAATAGCCGAGCGACTCATAGCTTGTGTATTTGTCAAATACTACGAAGCTATCGCTAAGTATTTCGGGTTCGTTTGTTATTGGAGCTCGGTAACTTATAGGGCTATTTTTTGCAATTAAATTTTCTTAAAACACATGGTGAGTAGTGTTCATACATGTGATACATTTGCAATTTTCTCGAGGCGAACAAACGATAGATAAGAATATATGCACACGTGAAATAAAGGAAAACTCATAAAGTCCGAATGCCGCAGAATACAAGCAGCGACAACTTTCTTTCTTGCCCTTCTTACTTGTTACTATCACCGTCGTCGTTGTAATCTCTCAGTCAGCGTAACTAATCCCGTCATCATCACATCAGTGTTACAATATTTCTAACTTTCAATTCAAATGTTACAATATTAACCTCTTTCAATTCACATTATTCGACCTCAGGAACGCAAGCGCAACTCATGACTGATAATTTCAAGAACGACGAAATCACTACATATGATTATCTGGTGAGAAGACCATACAGGTACTTCCGTCTCAACGTCGGCGTCAACAACGTTGCTGCAATATAATTAACGATTTGAGTCGACGAATGAAATTCATAATTTTCGCCTACACTTCGTATTGTAATATTTGATGATGGGAAATATGGGAAAACAGTCGTCGCGCTGGCAGATACCGACGGTTACAGCGAAACTCTGCCGAAACGAAGCCACAGCCGATGCTGAAAGAGTGGCCCGATGATTGACCTTCATGACGTATTCTGACACGAACGGCCCACGGGAATAATCTTGATGACCGAGTCATATTCGCCATCAGTATTCATGGGTCGGCCAGTTCTCCTGCGGCACTCCCGCTATAGCATACGTTGTGGCATGCACTCATAATCGTAGCAGTCGTTGTTGTTGTTGTTGTAGCAGTCGTAGTTTATGGTGGTAGTACTAATATGATACAAGACGAGTCCCAAATGGTGACAAGTGCACTGGCATCAACATACATTGGCGATGCAATCTATAGACGGGAGTGAATTTGATGATGATGACGAAGGGGGAGTCTTTATGATAATCATCACAATAGTTATTATTGCAGTTGTATTATGCAAAGAGAGAGCGACTAACTCACTGACGGATAGACTGACTGAGGCCGTCGAATATATCCATACGGTATTGTTCAATGTTCCAGTGCAAAGGAGCATGACGACCAACCATTATTCCTTGATGTTACATATGATGTGTACATCATCGTATATATATACATAAATATATATATATATATGGACGGGTTGGTAAAGGTTATTTAAAAATTCAGTGGGGATGACCCCGGTGAAATGGGGACGTAGCATCTGCTTCTACGATGTAAGGATACAAATTGTCTAGAAGAACTATTTATATATGCCAGCTTTCGTTTGACCTGACAACTTTTTACTATGTTTCTATTGAAGAATAGCTTTTCTGACATAGAGATCTGTTCTAAACATCACAACCAGGTCTCCCCCCCCGGTGTTTCCTCCACTGCTGGATCCGATATCGTCGTGTATGAATGTGCCGCTGGAAGCGTACGGTATAAGAGTTTGTACCAGTTTTGTACGATCATCCAAATCGTAGAAAACCCTGACGATGTTTCTGTTTTACCCACGAGAAAGGCGTTCCACCGGCGGCAGTGCGTGCGTGTGTGTGCGTGTCTGTGTGCAGAAACAGACAGCTTATTGACGGGTAAAACTTAATTTATTCCCGACGTAGTAATTGCCGACTGATAATGTAGTAGTTATTGGGTATGCGTATAAGTGAGTAGTGTAAACGGAATAGCTAATAATCGCTGATTACTAGTGACATACGCACGCACACACGATCGAGCCAGCCCAGCACCGCCTTCAAAGAAAGCGATAATTACCAATCGATAGCAATCGACCCTCCATCTCCACATACGGTCATGTATTGTAAATATATGGATGGTCTAACATATCACACCCTGCCCCTGAATCAGGATAGATACATATCTCGCCTACTTTACGTTTGTCTGGGCGAGCTTTCAAGTTACGCACAGTTGATGGTAACGCGGACTGAGCTGCCAAAAGAATCGTTTTTTTTTCATTACTTTCTCCTTCCCTCTATGTATTTGGATAACCAACCCAATGTTTCAGAAATCTTACGTACATCGTGTGTCCACATGTATGCAGGGTAATAACCGTATTTCAAGTAATTCTACAGCAAGCGATTAATGCACACTAATATTGGGCTGGTCCCCATAAACCGATATGGGCTAGCTTTATATACATACATATGTTCTTTGTTCATTATAGTTATATTATTGTTGATCCAGGTTGCGTGGAGAGAGAGGCAACAGTTCTCCTTTTTTTTTTTTTGCCAACATAATAACAACTAAAAATCGGCTAGTTTATATATCTGCTAGTTGACATCGCAGGCAAGTTTGCCTCTGCCTCGTTATACAAGTAAGCGAAAATTATGCCTGAAACACCCCTCACAATGGCTCTAATTCTTCTGTCCGGCCAAGACAGCCGTTGTCGTTTGTTTGACCCCGACGCACACGGTACACAGCACCAACAACAACAACAGAAGAGGCAATTGTGTGCAGCTTTACGATCGACGTGATGCTGACAATGTAGCGTTACAGCTATTTAACTCGTGAAGCAAATCGACCAAGTCGACGTTTCTCGGTCTATTGTTTCTACCCGGTGGGTTCATTAAAAATTGTGAGCGACGTCACGCAAAGCTAAACGAAAATATCGGTGTATTTTCATTGCGAACTTGCTTAGCGTAGTGCGGCATCAGGTGGTCAGACGTCATGTGCGTCAGAGTAACGACATTAGCACACGTCGCAAGAGCAGCAACCAGCTACAGCCGAGTTGTATAGGTGTAGTGCCAGAATATATTCAATGAACAGAAAACAGAAAGAATCAACTCGCTCGCCAACTACTTCACACAGCGCTCATGAAGAAGAAGATGAAGAATTATGCGCGTATACTGCATGTGAGTACTTCACGAGGGCAGATATAGAGGGAGCTCCCTTCTGGCGGACACAGCAAAGACACTTCATCGTTGCAAGACGAAAGCTGCCATCCATCAGAAATCCGTTGGATGGCGTTTCTCCCCGCGTGATCATACAGCATATGTTATAATGTATACATTTGAACGAGCCTATCCGATGATTACGGCTTGTTAAGAATATCTACTATTTGCACATCAAGACTATAATGAGCTTCATGTAATATGATTGTAATTTCATACAAATAATATATAAATATATATATATATATAGTGGTTTACACAGAGTAATAAGGGACGACTCATTTCTTATAGCAAAATTCGTGTTGCACCTACCAATTCCAGCTTAAAATAAATTGACAACCACTGAAACGAAATATGTTTGATAAAACAACGTAACATTTTTTCAAATACATAAGCTAGATATATAGAATGTTTCTCCGACATACAACAGACTCATATACAGATTACGGACTTCCTGTCGTCAGAATATTTCAACCCTATTATTAGCGAGAGGAATAAGAAAATAATGCCTATTTGCGCCGCCATTGCATCTAATAATTACTTGCCTGCTAGCTTCGTTTTCATAATATAACATTCGTACAAACTTATATCTGTTTCATGTGTAATAATGTGGCGCTAGATCACGGCCATAACCAACTTATTAAAGTTGGCACCACTAATTCACCGAGCGTTTGTTTTTCTTTGTTATTATCCTCCTTTTTTATTGTTAATGTGTGCTCACTCTTGAAGAGCAGCAGCACTTTGACTCGTGCTGGTGCCGCTCAATAATGCCATGTTCCCATCTAACGGCGTGACAAAAATGTGGTTCGATTCGAGTTGACGACCTTCGAATCGAGTGTGCACGCGGAGAACAATGATGAAGTTTCAGCAGAGAGAGAGAAAGAGAGTTATTAAGTTAGATACCCATTTGTCCGACGAATACGGAATGTTCATATAATAAATAACGTCGACTCTGCCATCAATTGCAAATATGTTTCAACTGCCTGACGCTGTTCGTTCTGGCCTGTCACGGATACGAATAATTCGCATTTCCCCTGACTCATGGTGGTGCTACCTGTCGATCCTCGAATGTTTCTGCCAAACTTGCGTTCGTTCTTCCTTTATTTTATTGTTTTTTTTTGTCTCTCTCTCTATCTTGTTCCTTCGCAGTACAGCACAGCTGTATGACAGGGATGTCTGCGCGAACGTTCGTCTTCATATACCAACTGTGCGCGTGCCTACCTGTGTTACCTCGTAACTCAAGCGCCGACGACGAGCGTCGCCAAAAAACATATTCGCCCCCAATCTTTTCCCTCTTCTAACTACCAGAGATCTGTCTGTCTGGCTCTCCCAAGACGCTACACGTCGACGGCGGACGACGCGTCGCTGAAGGCAGGGCCTGCTGACAGGATCCGTCGCGAAAAACACAGCGCGAACGAGACGCGCTCTGGAGACGCGCCACGATGGCTCCGCATCTGTGAGACCGGTTGTGAAGGTGGCAACCCTTCATGTGGCGAGAAGCAGCCGCCGGCAAACATTGGGACGTTGGAAGACTTTCAGTGGAAGACTCACCCCTGTCGAATTGACGGGAATCGTCTCCGGAAAACCAAAGAACAACAGCGACAATGCAAAAATGCAATTTGCTCAACCAGTGAATAAGTGTGATTTTCAAAATACAGCATCCGTCTGTATCAATTTCTTGTGTTGCCAGTAATAATAGCAGAGGTGGTAGTAGTTGTAGTAGTTTAGGGGTCCGTCTTAAAATGCTTAATGCTAAAAGCAGTATCGTGGACGTCAAATGTTGGCTGAGAGTCAGCCCGAAAACCTTTTAGTTGTCGTTGTACGATGATATGTAACTTGTGCCTATCGTACAAACGCATTTTAATCGACACCATATTTTTACGCATTCGGTTAACAACTCGGTATAATGAGAGTGAAGTGTTGCTTCAAATACGCCGATCTACTGTGTAGTATTGTTTCCAGATCTCTATAATCACAGATTGCTTCATTGACCAGTGATCTATTATGTACTAATCTATTATATTTCAAACTCGTGCACAGACGATTCGTTAAGACGATTCTTGAAGTCGAGGTGCACTGTGTTTGTTTTTTTTCATATGACGCTCGTGTGTATCGTCAAATCTCGAAATCTGCTCATGGATTACCGTCCCACCGATTTTTTTGGCGCGCACCACTACCACCACCAGCATTGAACTACTGTTTTCGCGTCCGACAAGTATAGTGTATAAGCATAGACATATTCGATAATGCTATACACACACACAGGCACAAATGTTTACGGAATTCGATAACGCCGACTGCACACAGATCAGCAGTGGTTATTTTTATTTATTTTTAAGCGATGGATCAAACACCCACAGACAGCGAGCGGCGATGCGTATAGCATCATATATTCGTTCAAGGAGCGAACGCGTTTTTTCCAAAACAATTTCACATCGAGCCAATGTACACACACCTCAAGCCCATCGTATGCTGCCAACCGACCAACAAACGTACAACATTATATTATCTACTACTTGTATTATGATAATAATAATAATAATAAATCCACGCTGTTTCATCCCCAGTGTGTTGTGTGCAATACTTTCCCACGAGGCCGGTCACGTGCCCAGCGACAGCAGAGCGCAAATGACATCGAATTACTGCGGGGATGCAGCAAAATAATATATATATATATATATAAAGCATTATATCCGTTTTTAGATACACTGAAGCGTCAGACGATGAAATAGGGTCGAAATGTGGCGGAAACCGGTAGCAAAAGTGCACAATAATAAATCAATACAAAGTAAAAATAAACACACATACACACAGACAAATTAAATTATGAGGCAAGGCGATTCGGGGTAGCGTAATGGGAAAATAATCGATCCTTGTTATTATCGCTATCGACGCTCGTATTATATGTACTACAGTACTATTATACTATTACATGTTGCGCTGTGGCGAGGAAAGCAGAGAAAGTATAATATAATATAAGGACTAATAGAAGAATATGCTGCTGGTTCATAAACGCGTATAGCGCTATTTATTCCTCTCTCTCTCTCAATATGTATATATATATTCTATGTAGTATGTATTATCTATATTCTATCTATATGTAGTATGTATATTATATATAGTATGTATTATCTTTGTGGATATGAGCGCCTTTACGTGTATTAGTTATTTTGACTGTAGGATGATATTTTCGCCAATTCCCTAAGATAGTCCTACACAGAAATGACCTCGGAAATCGATACTTTTAGGGGAGAGAATGAATGGAAAATAAAACACACACAGTACCTGTGAAATGACTATGAAATCGCTCAAAGAGTGGTAAAAACGCCGGCAAGTATCGGATCATGAGAAGGGAAAATTTAATGTTCCGTTGACTCGTATCTCGCTTATGCTTCTCTATCGATCGATCGATCTAACAGCATGGTCTACGCTATAACTATTAGCAAAGTGGCAGCCATGCATAACGCAGAAGGCACGTAAATTTGCTGTGTCGGTAAATAATTTTTTATGACGAACAGGTTAGTCTATCTCTCCCGATGATGCCGAGTATACCAGTATAGTTTGGCTGTGCTCATTTGTAAATATATATATATATATCTATATATATAATTAAGATATTGCCGGGTTGTCGGTGCGAACTTCGGATGGTGACGAGTGCAGACGACAGATCGACAAAGAAAGAGAATGAAAGAGCCGCAGGATGAACAGACGAATGAATAAAATAATCTAAACACCTCGTTCTGTTTCAACGTCACTGAGTGCTGGTATTCCTTCTTTCCGCATAATCATCATTTGTAAGAAGAACATAGCCAGAGACAGACACAGCTTTTCTATGGACAGGCTTCACTTGTTCTATCAATTTTTCTTGACGCAACGTACGATCAGCGCGACAGCACAACTCATCTAACATATGTGTATATATAAATATATATATATATCACATTTGTATATACATATATATATATATATATATGAGGGCAGACGTACATCGCGAACAACTCAGATCGTTTGCAACGAATATCTTGCGTCTGATTCATTGGCTCATGTTGGCTCGCAACAGCAACCTGCCTCCCGCTGCTTTATTCCATGAAGAGGATGAAAAAAGGGGCATATTGTCTATGCGGCGTTATTGGACTTCCATTATTACTTCCATAGGAGCTGCGGTGGAAAACGACAGCCTTCATTCATTGTTCCTCTTCCGCTCAAGTCAAAGTCGTCGTTTTCTCACTGACAACAACAGCAACAACGACAACAACAACAACGGGAGGGGGGGGGGGCTGACATTGGAGGGTCACCTGAGAGCCAAATAAAATTGAAGCTCATTCCTGTGATTCTGTCTTTTGTGCCTGATCTTTTTCAGTGTCACCCTAAGAGGGCCCGAAAAATATTGTAACGATACGTTGTAATAATTTTCGATTTATTTTAAACCGAGACGGAGATATTCATTGAAATGTTCCTCTTCTGTCTTTGTTTGTTTTTCACTACCCTTGATATCCGGTACCTATCGAAGCGAAAGTGTCTGAATCGGGCATCGTGTGTGGTCCAATTTTTTGGGATGACAAATCCTCCCAATGTGTGGTTACTGCAGCGCTGGGAACAGTAGTAGCGAATAATAGCCGGGCGTTGCTGGGTGGGAACCATCTCACACGAAATAACGGACGGATATAATGACGGTTAATGCTTGTTGTTGTTGTTGATGGCAAATCGATATTTGTTGATGTCAAGCGACTCGAGCAAAGACAAAAATTGAACAAGCAAAGTGACTATCGCCCGTAGACAGTACAACACACATAGACAGTAGGAAGCGCTGTCGTGTCACACGCAACAAACAGCTCAGCCAAAGTGGCAGCCATTGTAGAAACGAGCATCGACAAACAAACAAACAACAACAACAACAACGACGGCGGCGGCGGCGGCGCTGGCAACAGCCGGAAGAGCTACAAGATTTGGAAAGGGCAACTGTCTTCCCCATTTGTTCTCGTGCTACTTTGAACTCTAGTCAATCACCACTACTACTACTATAACTACCGCTGCTACCTTCAGCATTTGTCTTCACATGTTCGTAAACAACGGCCTTTCCTCTCCGTTCATCTACCCGAGGCGGACATTTGGAAAATTGGAGCACCTAGAACAAGGAACAACATAATTGCCGATCACAAGTATAGAGAGCGACACAACAACTACAACTATCGCCTACGAGAAGGACAAGCGATGATTATGTCGTCGAATACCGTCTCCGTCTTCAGCACCAATTACCACCCACCGCAGCAGTAAACTAAAAGTGACAAGCACAGACTGACATCTCTCCACTCTGGCTGGCATCAATGCGTGAATGAATGAGTCAGTGTTGGCCCTGACGTGCGAGCTACGACGATCCAATCGACGACGACGAGTCGTCGAAGCGCGAACGCGCGATGATATTTCTACCGCGGGAATGCTCACCAGCCACCACCACAACAACAACAACCAATGAGCATTGCCCTGCCGTATTCCTCCTCACAATCATCAGCAACAACGGCAACAGCATCATTGTCACAACGATCAGCCTAACATTATAGTAGTCGATATTGTTGTTGTTGTTGTTGTCATCACCATCATCAAGCAACAACAACAACAACAACTCAGCCACCAACTCGTCGGCGCAAATCATCACCGTCGTCACCAGCGGCCGAGCGCGCCGGTCGCCAATCGTGATGGGGCTCGATGCTTCTTCAGTGGCATTTAGTAGCATTTACAGGCTAGGCTGTTGCCGTATATACTGCCGCCGTTGTAGTAGAACAGAGCCTCAGAGACAGTAGCCAACGGCGTCCATCGATTCGACGCCGACTGTGAGAGGCACGGGCCTGGCCAGCGAACGCATAAGGAAGCAGCAAATTCGCAAAGCAAAAACGGGATGTGTGAACAACCGACGAAGCTATCAGTTGAATGGGGCGGCTCTGTATCACGAAAGTTGTCACTCTATACAACTCAGCACTCGGTCACAGTGTGCGTATAGAATTGTCTGATTGATTGGGTGGCCGACGATGCGGCAGAAGCGACGAATAGTGATGACCCATTGATGACACACACGGCGTATCGATGTGTCTGATAGTCTTCATCAATGATCTCGTTGTTTGACTGCTCAAATGGCATCATTTTAACCGTCAAGGTACCATACTACTCCTGTTACTATAGCACTGCTGTTCTATGGTCCATATAGTCCCGTCATATCTGAATGATCGTAGTTCGCGTAGGTTAGGTCATTAAGGAACTGAACGCCGATGCGAGTTGAAGGCTTCGTAGGTCGCCTACCGTCTGCTGCTGCTGCTGCTGCTGCTGGCAGCAGAAACTGTCATCATTTATGAACCTCGATGTTGTGATGACGGAGATATTATTGCTTCACAGCGCCCACCGAGGCCAATGTTCCAATGAGACAGGCGGATGATGTAAGGTATAGATGTGTAATGAAAATTGTAAATATTATAAACAATTGGGACAATTTAGCCATGGGCAACTGTCCTCGGTCAGCCACCGTGTGAGCCACCACAGTGTCAGGGTAACATTTACATTGGGTTAGTATTGATAAACCTTGAATTTGAGCCATAGTACACCGCGCATGAGACCTCGCAAAGAATTGAAACACGGCTTCTGTGAAGCTACCTAGCACAATTTCCAGTATCAGTGTTTGGGGGTGGAGTGCTTTAGTGAATCCTATATAGCGAGAAATAAATGGGAGAATCCGCTACATGGATGGTCGTAACAAGGCAACGGAGTTCAAATGCGACGAGGCAGCCGGGAGGGGCAGAACTGAGATCACCTCGAATAAACCGTTTCGACCGTAGTTGGCGTATCTAGTTCATCGGGGGCAGAGCCTCCGCCGGCAATGCATAGCTGCGCAACTCAGATCTCAGGCGAAAAAGTGTGGAGAAGAGACGACAATAGATCCGCTCAACATTGGGGTCTGAGGTCAAAGATTGGGCAAAGAATGAGGATCGCCGGTCATTGAGAATGCAGCGACGGGGGCAACGGCTTGAATTCGTTTCGTCGAATTCCGGAGTCCAAGCAAAAATCGAAAGAGAGCCGATCGCCTGTCGGAGATCAGGATAGAGCTTCAACAGAGAAGAGAACCTCGAGGGGTCGAGTTCGAGAGGAGCAAGACAATGGACCCAAGGATTGAAATAGGTTTTTGGCGCCATGAACTTGATATCGGGGTGTATCCTCTATAGAGATCTACTAGATGGTTTGCTGGTCAAAGAAACATATTCAGGGTAGGAGGATATTTAAAGTTTAAATGCCACAACGCGACTAGTGAAACTTGTTCAAATATCGATGATAAACATATACCCTACTCGCACGTTGTCGTTACCAGATATTTGTTTTGTTTTACTTTAGATATAAACTCCTGTTGTTGTTCTTGCTTTTTTTTTCTTTGAGATAAACTAACCCTTGCCTATGTGAATCGAACGAACAGCAGAATGCCGCCCTAAATATCCGTATCATTCATACTGCGATATACAATTTACTGAGAGATTCGTCATGTTATCTGAATGCATTAACATCCCCTTTGCATGAATGAAATTCGCCCGTTTCTTTCAACAAATGGCCGTCGATTACGCTGCTGGTCAAATCCAGGAAATTTCTAATTCATGACATAAGCACGAACAGCGTCACCTATTATACCGGCAGGTATTCCAGAAGGCCGGCGATTTACTCGGGCTTCATTATCCGTAGTTCTGCGAAACAATAGCATGCGCTGCGGCTGCTGCTGCAAAAGCAGGTGCTGGCACTTTGTAATTCGCGATTACGAAGTGTATGTGTGTATGTGTGTGTGCACGGTTGCACACAGTCACAAACACACAATCCACGAGCAAGCACCGATTACGAGCCGTTGCATGAGTCCGATCTTGCTAAACAGTGCAGCCACGGCTGGCGACAGACTCGCGGGCCGTTGCCATGTCTGCAGCGCTGGTGCGATACTGCGTTACCAGCCATCCAGAGAACCCCCTACCAGGCGATCTGCCTCCACCGCCGCCACCACCACCGTCACAATCTGATATTATGCGATACATTGTTGGCAGCAACATTCAGATGACGTAGTCGCCACCAGACAAAACCGCGCTGCTAGCTAGTGTTAGTATGGAACGGCTCCAGCAGCAGCAGCAACAAGTTTGTCTAATCGTCGGTGGCACCTACCGTCTCATGTGTTAGCTCACCACGCGCCACAGCCAGGACGGCCATGGGGACGATACCAACACCACGGGCAGTAGCAGCAGCAGCATCGACTGTAGGAACGTCGACGCCGCAAGGCACTTGAACGAAAACGTTCTACGTGAGTGGAGAAGTGAAGTGAACTGAGGTGGACGACTTGACTGGACGACTGGTCCCTCGGCTGCCCAGAACAAAACAGCAGCAAATGGCCCGAAGCAGGCGGATATAAATACAACAGGATTTTTTGCATACTTTCTTCTGCTGCTGCTGCGGCGGCCACGGCGACGGCGAAGGGACTGCCTCTTGATGCAGCAGACACCGCACGTCTACGGTGTCCCAACTTGAACTAATAGATGTCTGCTGCTTTGGCTGTGTCCCCAACCGTCTCGATGTTACGTCTGTATCTGCTACTACTGCTGTTGCTGCAGCTGCCGCCGCCGTTGATATGAGCCACGTAAGCTAAGTGGTGGCAAGGTTACATCTACAATGTTTACTACCTCTACTACAACTATTACAATATTGGTACGGGGGCTATATGGGTGACAGAGGAAAGCACCACCCTAATCTGTGACATAAAAACTGAAGGGCTCCGGGCCATGACTAATCTCAGCGAAGGGCGGCATGGTGACGTTGATCATGATGATGATGACCGAGATAGATGCGCAATAAAATTGATGTCATTTTGAATACGACAGGGTAATCACAATTGCCGTATCTGTTAAACAAATTCCATGTTGTTGAACGTTATTATTTTTATTATTAGTCATGGCCAAGTGTGTGCCATGCTGAAGTATCCTGTTGCTGATCGTTATTCCGATGGCGGTACGGATAAAGACAAAACTGCTGCAACGCTCCATAACGCAATCCATGATTTCTTTGCATAAAATTCCCATTGTCCAATTCGCACTTCGATGATTTCTGTCGCGCAACACACGCTGCTTTCTTTCGGCCATAGCTCGACAAACAAATAAATAACACCCAAGCTCCCTTTTTTTCTCATATTGTGTCTGTCGGCCGATTATTGCGACAGATGCCAAAATGATGAAAAGTTGCGAGCCCTACGAGGTTTTCATTAGAAGACAACCTCTTGTTTAGAGTTGAATGCACATACACCCTGTGATGAAAACATGCCACGTATAAAGGTTGAAGGACTTAGTCTATCTCAAGGCACAACTTAGTTTTTGTGCATCTGTGACGATTTCGATGCACGTTGCACGCGACATAAAACATGATTCCTTACGTCTTATCGCCAACAATATTCAATACTCCTTCGCATGTAAAGCATACATTGAAGCATACATAAACACACATATAGATACACACACACACACATACACACAGATACAGGTAGACAACGTCACTTTGTCTTATTGCCAACAACGCGCCGATTCCTCTATACACTCTATAAACTGGCACCTTCACTCACCGACCAAATCTCCTGAACACGGGCGTAAGATCAATCTCGACTTCGTAAGCTCTTCTCCGAGCTTTTTTACGTTCCGGACTTTCGACGACACCGCCACCATCACACCACTGTTCATTGAATCTCCGCAGACGGTTAGATGTTGACGTAAGCGTTTGACGCTTAGTTTTCCTGAGCGGTAATGGGGGTCCCCCACCACCGGAGTCGTCCTTGGATAGTCCGCGCACTTGCGGACTAACCAGTGTGCACACGAGCATGGACATCGCTCCAATGAGAACAGTCGACCGAGCCAGCCGACAACCCGGGCTAGGATGCTGGCTAGGCCCATTGGAGCCCCGCCCATTAGGCTCGAGAACGACGTGCACTCTCCCATTCGGCGGACGACCAGGTCGAATCGTCTGTTCCCCGTATAGTCCATACACCACTCATACTCCAGCAGTAGCAGCAGTGGCGCTCGTGGAGAGAAACACATCGAGCCGACGCAGTATCCATCGATCTCATAACAGCACGAGCAGTGCTGGAGAGGAGATCAGACTCAGCAGCAACAGAAGTGGACAAGCGCCCAGGCTTCAACAGCAAAATCAGGAGCGGCTCCGCGCCAACAAAGGCCGCATTGGCCTGATGTAGCGTACGACTACTATTGCCAGTTGCGGTATCTATCAACGCAGGCGAATGCACCAGAAACAACCTGTGCGCTTGCTGCTGCTCTGCAGAACAACAACTGTCTGTCTGTCTAACTCGCCTCCCTTGGAGTCTACGATGCACTTAAGAATGGGTGGAATGCGCCCGGCTCGCCCGAGTGTTGTTCGATCGGTAGAAGATTAGACCTGGTGGGTAGATTCGTCGCTCTTCCTGAATCTCTCGCTTCTGGGGATGTGGGTCTCCTATATGTTTCTGCGCACAAGGGTCTCTCTTCATCTACCTAGTTTGCCCCACCGTTACCTCCGGAGGGGGTGAGGTGACTCTAGGCTGCTCTGGGAAGCATTTCATGCAGCAGCTTGATTCAATTCCGCGACATCAGAAGCAACATCCGTGACAGTCGGAATGTCATAGAAATTGATTTGTTTCGACTTCAACGAGCGACACACAACGAGACTTTCAAGACCTGTAGGAAATCCTGAACCGTGAGCTTCTATATGGCCGTCAACTCTCGGATGGAATTGGATGAGGTCAGAGGGGGCAAAGGCATTCGGGACGAAAACTGGTTAACCCGAAGGTCCTAGGGAACTCTTAGATGTGACGTGTTACGGGTCCTCCTTCACTGTAAAATACGTGACTTTTTTTAGTCACGTAATTCATCCGGAGGTGCGTTCGAGCCGTTCTTTTCTATCTACATTTAATCATAGACATCGCATATCTTATACTTATAGCGCACCTTTCTCTTGTCAGCTGCATTTACACTCGCCCTGGTTGCAGGTATCGTCAAGTGATCACTACCAACTATTATAGTTAGTCCTATACAATTTCTGTATCATTGTGAATATATTATCTATGATTTCGCTTCGATTTAAGTGGCAATTGTAACATCAGTGCATAGACGAGCCGTATCACCACGATACCATTTGGCGTACAGGACGAATGTGATCTGATCTCATTATTGCCGCCTATGATAATACAACGTTAGTACACACAATAATACTAATTAAAATCCCTGGCGGTAGGGCCGACAAATGGCTAATGCGAACCATGTTGATGCAGCCACTCAATGGCGCTAATAAAGTCAGTTAATTAACGAAAGAAGGAGAATACGGCGATCAAGATAACGCCACCCGACGGGGTACAATTGCAGAGATAAAAATGCGCGAGAAAATTTTCCTACGTAACGCGATATGCTAAGAGCCAAAAAAAAGCCGACTTATTTTTTAAATTTGCCAAGTCAATGCGTCTATTAAATTTTACCAAATATTTTAGGGATAACAAATGTAACGTATACAATTGTGGCGTAGACGATTGCACTTCATAGAGCCGCTGTGTTGTACCCCAGTGTTTCTGTCGTTAACACACAACCGCTTCACCCCCACTGACGGGGGTTGTCATTGAGAAGTTTGTACCGCACAGAATGTGCACATTGACGATGCTCTTAAGATCCCTTCATCGAGATGGCGAAATCGTGTTGTGCACACGGTGTTCGACGAACAGTGGCCCGAAGGGGGAAATTCACTCGCTACAAGCTTCCTTTTCACATTTAAAGAGATGCCGAATTCTAAGCCGAGCGATCGGGCACTAGGGCATTCTTAAGGTTTCTTCTAACCTGTCGTTTCCGCACGGTGGGTCAAGAGACAACAATTCTTGGGGGTTTGACGGAGCGCGAACGTCCACCAAGCCCTCATCCCCAGTTCAACACTACCTCTCGGTGATCTATGACGAGGCGGAGATGCATAGAAATTAAGAGCACCAGGGAACGAAGCTCTCCTATGAATAGCAGAGTGAACACCCCACCGTTGAAGGTTGAGAGGACAACACCGACAACGAATAGGGAATCTTCTTTAGAGTGGGCAGGTTGAAGGACGCTGACGACGGCGAGGGTAGGAATGCCTCTGTCTGAGCTGGTACAGGTGAGCGCCCAAGATTTAAATCCCCAAAACGTATAAACAGGTGGTCACATTCGAGCACAGACTATAGGATCTTACGATTATATTAGTAATGTGAGGATGGTGGACGTAAGCATGCATTACTTGTATGATTCTGCTCCCAATCATTCTAACTGAATGATATTCAAAGACATTTTCCCAACTACCTCCTTTACCTTTACCTTACCTCCTATCTAGTCATCTGTAGGGTACTGCGTGTAAAGCCACTGAACAATTCGGCAGCGACAGTAAACTCAGCTATTGAAATGGTTAACCATGTTGCAGCATCGGTGTCAGCTGGTATTACACACACACACAGTTCTCTTTTAGTTTTACCACTGCATAACGTCTTCTGCAGTAATATAAAAAAGGCTATGAATTAACCATCAAATTCCGGCAAAATCACCATGATTGGTGTTTGTCAATCAACTAATGTGGCTCACTCCCTTCAGTTCGATTAATGGCCATTTGGAATGACAGCAAATGGGTGAGTTCCTCTCGTTCGTAATATCCTCTGCTACCTCAAAGCAATTTTGTCTACCGAAAAATAAGTGTTCACCCGACGTCCCGCTCTCATAGCATGCTCGCGATTATAGGTGATGCGAGAGTTTCAGCTCAGTTGTTTTTTGCCGTCTTAGTGCGGTATTCATTCGCAGTGACTGTAGCAGAATCTGCGCAGAGTCAGCCCCTGTAAAAGGAGACGTCAGCTGACCGAAGCTGACTTTACCGGAGCTGTTGCTGCCAGCTTCAAGACGAGCGCTGCGGAGCGTGAAGAGAGGCCTTCATCGGTGACTTCGTTGCTCAAAGCGCTGCCATGCGCGTTGCCAAAACACCCATAGTCAGGGGCATAGCTGCACCACTAGAAAGTGGCTGGCTCGCTGGTCAGCCATAGTCAATTGGCCGAACAGCCGCCAAAACGAACGTAACCATTTCGCGCTTAGCTTCACCTGGCTTCGTTGCCCCTGACTGTCGTATACGGCTTCTGCTGCATGTATCCCCCTGTAACGACTTAGCAAGTTAGCGACGAAAAGGCGTACTTCTTCTGGCGGCGGTGCATTCGTGTCTGATGTTAGGAGATAGACAACGACTGAACGATACAGTGGTGGAAAGGTATTGGAGGGACGCTGGCGACGACGACGATTTAATCATAGAGTCTTATGCTTCGAAGCTCAACACGATAAGGTGGGATCTACGTGGGT
Source organism: Stratiolaelaps scimitus (assembly GCA_019614645.1). Classification (NCBI taxonomy): domain Eukaryota; kingdom Metazoa; phylum Arthropoda; class Arachnida; order Mesostigmata; family Laelapidae; genus Stratiolaelaps; species Stratiolaelaps scimitus. The sequence continues at coordinate 4,280,956 of JABWDB010000025.1, read as the reverse complement.
TTCACGGCATGTATATCTACGTAGGTATCTGGGTAGGTAATTTTGCAGGACAGGCGAATGTCGTCGGCCTTCACCGCCTGTCCCGTGTCTGTGACAGACAGCAACTGAATGTTTGCAACATGATTCCTGCGAAGCCGAATTCGAGAAGGTTTCGTTGTCGTCGTCGTCGTCGTCGCTGCCATGGAACAGACAACAACTCCACTTAGAGACCCCGTCTCGAGTGGGGGGTTCCTATTCATGAATGTGTGATGCCGCTGTGGCGTCAGGAGATATGGCGCTACTCTGTGCCGCTGTTGTTGCTGGATGCTGCTGCTAAGCGGAGCAACCGACGCCTGAGAGCGGCAAGAGCAAATCTATAATAAGGAACATAGACGCGAAAGACATGCAGCCAAAATTCAGACGGAGAGAGAGAGAGAGAAGCAAGTGTAAAAATATTCACTTTGGATTCTGTTGCTGCTGCCACTTCTTCTTCCGCTTAGAAATCTGTTTGCTAGCGCGCGATGTGATGCGGCAACGCGGTCGCAATGCAGCATGCATTTGGATCGTATACAAATGTACATTTAGGTCTATATACCTTCATATATATATATATATATATATATATATATATATATATATATATATATATGTATATAACTGAGTGCGGAACGCGCCATAAGCAAGGGCATCAGAGTCCGCGCCCTTACCCGTGTTGATGAAGTACGCGAGAATTGTTTCGTTCTTTCTCATGTCTGGTGCATTTTGGCTTCGTACCTTGATTCCCTCGTGGTAGTTATTTCTATTGCCCCGTATCGTGGAATAGTCAGACGACGCACAAAAATGTGACGATGCAACAACCAACATCGGACAACGATCACGATCCGATTTAACTTACCTCTCTCACAACCAATGCCCAATCGCAGAAATGCAATGCCCCCAACGGTGGTGGTGGTGTTCACTAAAAGTGCAGTTGAAAAAAGGGTGCGATAACCGACCCCATCGGCGGCACTCGATGTGCCAGATCGATCTGAAGGTAATTGATGCGATTGTGGCCAGCTTCTGGCTGGCCGTGCTGTTCACCATTCGATTGGCTCTAGAGGCGAGCAATATAGTTGAGCTGCCTGGCTAGTGAGGAGATGAAGCTGGCTTGGGAAGGAGAGGAAGCGATGGTGATTCGAGCAGCAACGATTTGCTTTTGCACGGGCGGATTGCAAACAAACGCAAGGTATTCTTTAGTATAGAACGGCATGCAACTAGGCCGTTCGTACCCCCCTAACTGGGACGATTTGGGACGAGGTGGCTGCACCTTACAGTTCCGAATGGTCGCGCACCCAGGACCTTCACGTTGGCGAGATGCAACCTGTCCGTTGGCCTTATCAATTTTTGGTCAGCTGCAGCAGAAGCAGCACTTCGTTCCCCGCAGGCAAAACCGATCCACCGGGCAAAACCGAGGAGACGATAAGCGCGACGAGAGATTTGTGTGTGAGCACCATGAGCAACTCTGAGACCACTATAACTAACGCTGCTACAGCAATGAAATGTACAGATGTTTCCTGCTGCTACCGCTCTAGACAAACAGTAGCAAAGTTATTAGACATCGTGGTTGTTGTCTTTGATGCTGCTGATGCGGCTTTACTGCTTCTGTTTTGTTGACGCTCTTCTATTGACAACTTCAGTGCAACAGAGTTCTTTGTGAAAACGGGCGTCAGACGCGCGCTGTCGCCACCTGACGTTTTCAGCTATGTTGTAGGGATGTGTATTCGACCTCGGCGAGGTAACGGACAACTACGGATGTGCAACACCGGAACGGGGGACGAGACAAACAGAAAATAGAACACTTGATGATAGAATCATCAGCATTATCATCAGCAACATCATATGCCAGCATAGAGCTATGTCCCTGGTTGCCTGGCTGGCTACATACTCCTGCAGGATATGGACAGCCGAAGAGATGAAGCTCGCCAACGCAAAGCAGCGCGATGAGTGCTCGAGGCAAAAGAAATATTGTTCCGGTTCGGATCCGCATCGGCAGCCAGTAGAGCCTAAAGCTCTGCTTTCGCTACGTGGGAACGCACGTTTCGAATTGTGCCATTGAGTAGGAAGGAGTGCTTTGCTCGTATATCCATGATGAATATATGCTATGTTATTACAAAGGTGATTATTTGTTCTGTGCTATTGAAGACGATGTTTCGCTTTATTCTAAGCCATTCAAATCGAGTCAAATGTTTGCGTAATATCCTTGTGACTGCAAAGCTTAGAACACAACACAAAAACAACAATAATATTTCTTTAATCGCTGTCTGTATCTGCTGTTGCAAAAAAAATAATAAAACCCCTCACAAGTTCACGTCTAGAACACGAATTATATGCCATCACGTTTGCTACCACTTTGGTACACAGGTAAACACCTCAACGATAAAGTCGCAATAAGGCAATATTCGAAGATGGCTCGAATTTTCCATCAGCAGTAGGATGCTCGAATGAATGACTCCCTTCGCTGCAATAGCAGGAGAATTGACTCGCAACAACCCAACCTCACAGTGACGTCTATTCAGCAAGTCTGTGTCTATGTTTATTGATCGTTATGCAACAGCCAAGGCAGTTCAACTGCTGCTCGAGATCCGTCAAGCACATTACGGAGACTGACCGACAAATGACTCGTAGATAGAGCCTGTTCAAGTTTACCTGTTTCTTTATGGTGCACCTCTTATGAGTTCTGGACGAATCGCCCCGCTCGGGCCGTTCGTTCGTTCGATCAATCTAGAGAAGGAAGAAGAAGAGAGAGCGAGCGAGAGATAAAGGGAGAAGGTGCCCATGTTCTGTCCGGTAGACGCAGTAGTAGCAACAATACTACTAATAGGCTGACAGCTTCTAGAAACTAGACGCGACACGGACATCCCTGCAACATGGTCGTGGACTGGTCGTCCCGACGTATTTCAACAGCAGCAAGAGCAATTGACATCACACAATCGAAACGGGAAGGGAATCCGTTCACGTGGTTGCGCCCTTGTAGCGACCGAGCAAGGGGAGATTCATTGATGTTTAACTTACCTTAGCTCGCAATTCAATTCGCGGTGAGCAAAAGGTAGATAGATGATCGATTGCAATCCCCGCAAGAAAAGATGCCCATAGACGCGTCACTTGTACGCGCTTCAATGCGGGCGAGATCGAATCCGATCACTCGAACGCCGGATGGACGTTTTTATTACGTAGTTTTACTGTCAAACCTACAGCGAATGCAAAACAACAACAATAATATAGCAACGTCTATCTGGCGATAGGTGATCGATCCACGCTGACAATTGTCCAGTACAGGAGGTGGCGCCAACAAGTGACACAGGAAGACTTTTTGCCAATTTTTTTGCCCGGGTGCAACAACAAATCGCTACCGACTTCCGGTCTTGTATGAACCTCGTAAAAGTAATGCTATGCTGAAGCAGGATTTCTGTTAAAAAAAAGAAAACCACTGGACATATTTATATATATACATTTGTATATATATATATTTATATATATATATATCATCGGAGCGACATCAACGAGATGTTTCGACATCTCGTTTATCGCCAAGCACTATCATGGTATGAATTTTCGGCGGCGTCTACATTTTTATTTATCTGTATCGCCGCCTCCAGCCGAATAAAGACGAATGATTATTCTTCGCAACTTAATTCACGCCGATTAGAATCATTCCCTGCATTGGTTGGCGTTATTCTTTCTATCTTAGGCAGAGATGCAGCAAGAAGTGACCTCAATTTCACCAATTTCATACAAATCTTATTAATCATCCCCCATCATTGCTACCATCGTAGTCGTTCATCGACCACACACGGCGCAGGCAAAACGTGCATCCCTCTAATGCCACTAGTGGCAGTCGTGTTGGGGATATCTTCTGTCACCTGAAGGTCATCCTCCAGTTTGCCAATCAGCGAGCTGCAACAAGCAACTCAAACAGGATTGCTACTGCTTGTGTCCGCTTTGTGTCGATCCGCGCAAAGAAAAAATCACGAACAAACAGAGCAGGGCCTTCCCTATGTTCAAGAATGGCGAACAGTGAGGTAATATAAAGATATTGCTATTGAGTCGTGGTAGGCTCTTTGGTATTGCTCGATGGTAGTAAGAGTTTTCCTACTTACGGAATTAGTGTTGTATATATATATATATATAAATATATAATTCTGCTGCATTACATGAACGACGTGCACACATCACCCAATTGTTGATCATTAATAATCCATCAAATTGATTACTGACTACTCAAAATGGATGAATTTGTTGCATCGCCCTAAGACATACGATTGATCCAGATTCGACAAATTCATCGTTTGCCGTCTGTCCGGATGGTTTCGATTTGCGACTTTGATTTTAAAGACCGAACATGGAAACTGCAACGAAAAGACGAACAAAAAAAGACAGCGTTCGTAAATGTGCTGAGCAGCACAAAAGCCTTTCACGAATCTGTCGCGAACGGACACGTGGACGTTGGTTTTAAGCCCGATCGATTGGCCAAACGAATGATGGTGATTGTTGCTTATTATTCGTTCATTCTTCGACTAATATCGATGCTGGTCCGCGTCATGAACTTCGCGATTGTGTTGAAGGCTGTCTGAATCTTCTGGAGTGGAATAGGTGCTGGGATGTGAAATTCAACGGAACAGTTGGCCTGTTCATAGGATATACGGGTATATATTGTAACACGGTGAGCGTTTTTTTTGCCGATTTCACCACTTTTTTTTTCTATACGTGTCCGCCGTGTTTATTGTTCGTAAAATGGATTTCCTCAACGCATCAGTAGCGCTAATATGAGGACACATATCGAATCGAATTGTCTCTCGCAATATATTTCTCCATTTTCTTGTTCATCAATCCACGAATTGATTGAACCAGTTGATTCGCTTGTTCCATTACGTTCAATTCTAGCAAGCTGTCCATTATGTTCCGCCTCTCGGTATCTTCCTAGAGTGAAAAAAAGCTGCCCACCTCAATCTATTTTACTGCACACAGCCTTACATACATCGAGATGTTACGACTAGTGGTAGTAGTAGTAGTAGTAATAGTAGTTTTAATAATAGTGTCCTTCTATGAAACTAAAAATAACCGTGTCAACTGTGGCGGGCCATTTCTAGACCGGCGTTAGACACCGCTGATGCTGCTGTTGGAGCAGCACAACGCCTTCGTTCTTCGTGTTACTTTCAATACGGCGGCATCGGCGATATATTCATTGCCTCTCGTACACGCTCCTTGCGTGAAAGGACTATGGAAGAACTCGTGATGCTTCTCTATATCTGGCGTGGAGTGAAAGCATCAGCGGCAGTTATAGTTGATCCAGTAGTAGTGGGTCTACTTTATTCGTTGCCACTCGACACGCTCATACACACGCAGTGCAGGTCATAGTGGCCGGTGCCAGAGCCGCTGCTGGAGCCGCTATTGCACATTCGATTTCTCGTGATTCGATTACTTGTCCCGCACCGCACAGCACCACACAGGAACAACAACAACAGCAACAAACCCAACATGAGTCCCTTGGATTTTTGCGCGGATCCTTCTTTGCTGTGGGATAGCGGATGCAGACCCCGCAGCGCCAACCGACGACGAAATCAAGACCCATCAAGATCCATAACGTCTGCGGCTACTTTCTTCAATATTCAGCGCTTCATTCCCGGGCTGGCTGACTGACTGGCTGCTTGGTTGGTTGGTTGGTTGGCTGCCGGTCGCCCGGTGCCTGTCTCGGGTCGATCTATGTTATCCGCAACTACGTTTCGCATAGCAGATGCGCACACACATACAAACACACATAAATAAATAATAGGCGGATGGATTCAGGCTTGAGACCATGTAAAATCCGAATGATGAGCTAAATTGAATCCGAATGGCGGGGCTAGTATAATATATAATGGTTGTAATATCGAACAGGTCGAGCAGGATCCAAGGAAGGCCTATGATCAACCATCAAGTTTCTATTGAATCAAAAATAAATTGTACAGAATCTCTCAAACACAAATTCACTGCTATCAACCAAAAATACTACGTACTAAGCACTCACTAATAATTGCTGTTTTCGCATCGTTCTTGTTTGTCAACGCGACCCTAACCATGAACCATGATGATTACGATTGCACTGTACTCACTACAGCGGTGAGTAAAATAAACAAATAATAATAATAACAATCGTCATAATCATTATTATCCTTCGTGCTATGGCGATAAGGCGGGTAAACGCATTAATGGGTCACCCGTGTACCATCAACCGTTCTATTTGCATAAATAAATAAAACAGCTGTAAATTTATCGCTCTTCCTCATTTTGAGCGCCCTGTCCGTTCATGAGGCGATACGCCATAGTCATCCGGCGACAAAATCTATCTGCACCCGGCCACGTGTGGTAGTACACACCGAGTCGTACAGGACATCCCTAAATTTTGACAGGTTTACATAAATATTGCTGCTGCTGCTTCGATTATCTACATACAGCTGTCTATATATTTCTCTCTTGCCGACGTCTGTCTCGGATCTTTATATCTTCTTTTCTTGTACATAACTATACATCGTATCCAGTAAGTCGCTGATCGACTGCTGCTGCTGCTGCTGTTGCTTTCGGTGGTTTTGCATTCAACGTACCTATTTTCCACAAAGCATCGCTGATCTGCTCGGCTCGACCCGTTATAAGTATGAATGTGCCGATTGACTGTGTGCTGCTGCATGAAGGTGGACCGCGCGCCACGCGAGCATCGGCGCCTCAGCCAACAAACCACTACAAAACAAACAGATTTAGCGGATGACGCGGCCGCTGGTAGAACTACAGCAGCTGTGGACGTCTGTTGCTGGCGGTGAAAAACAAGGTACACTCTAGACGGTAACGGGTCAGCATCGTCGATCTGTTCGAATATAGCGGCCGTCTCTGCGACGGCAATGGACTGAACACAGCGGCCAACCGATCCAGCTGCCGCTGTTGGGTCAGTGGCGGTTTAGAGCGAGCGTGTTTCAGCGGCACCGTGGCAATCATCAGGCAGGGTTCCGACGAATGGCGTTTGGCCCCATCGGCTGATTGTTGCTAGGGACGGAAAGGCGGACGGTGAACATGGCTAAGGTCAAATTTGTAGTAGCGGCTTGCGTAGAGTCCTTGCGTCCTTTTCGAGTTGTCGATGGTAACGGCAGCAGCAGCAGCAACAGCAGTGGTGGTGGTGGTAGGAACGTTAAACGTGGCGAGACGCGCGCGCCGACCAGATTGGTGGCGATGGCGAACAAGCCAATGCTGATTGCCACTAATGCTTCTGTGTGGCCTAATAGTCGATAAGCAGTGTTAGCTCTGGTGACACGGTCACTCTGGCCTCAGTGTCGTCAACCACAACAACAACAACGACAACCCTCAACAGAGGCGACTAGATAAACAATGGTCAGCACACGAGCTCATCGCTAGACTTAAATTGGTTGAAAGGATATTGGAACTCTTCTCTCTCTCTCTCTCTTTGTGCTCCTCGTTCACGCTACCATTATCAGAGGTTAGCATTATAGCTATTATACCCTCATTACTAGCTATTCATTTATCCCCTGTGTCGTTTTGAGCACATTTCACTTTTCGTTAATCTCTAAGAGCTATCATCAGCATTTTGATATTTCACTGTGATTAAATATTGTCCCTGTTGATATAGCTATGCCTCTCGGTGATTACCTGCTGTACCTAGGTCAAATGCACGCTCGGATGCTGTCAAATGTACAGCTTTCTTGACACAAGAAGCCTTTAAAGGAATCCTAACGTTCTCATGAGGGCGAACAAGTCTTCGAACATCAGGGATATGTATGAAGTCGGGAACTAAAAATATTTAAAGTATAAATGTTGTTATATATTTCTAATATTACTTTTGCGAGAACGTAAGCGTTGCCAAACTGCAATACCGTTAATTAACCATAATTTGAATCTTGAAGCATGTATATAAATTGCCGTTGGGAATAGTTCTCAAGCGGCTGATCTGAACATCTATTCATATTTATACATGTGGCAATGTAAATGAAGAACAATGCTTACAAGTGTGACTCGTACGAACTCTTCTTATACGATAATAGAGTAACGTTTTTCCGGCTTCGCTCCACGCGGGTGATTCTCACCGTCTGTGAGTACGAACTCCACGACATGCCTCCGCAGGAGGAGGTCATGCGTAGAGTTGAGAACGAGTCCATTGACACCAACGGCCAGTGGTGTCTAACTTATGAGCTGTGTTTATTATTATTATTCTGATGACAGTCGTACTTCCTTCCTTGCAGTTCACTTTCACCTGAAGATCCTTCTACAAACGCATCCAATGTACAACTATTGATTTAATGTCCACGGGCGAGACAACACAATACTCCTATAGTCATATTCCCTCTCTTTCGCTTGCTCTCCCTAATCTCACTGGGCCACGTTTATTATCCGGTGTTGTACTATTGCTATTTTTATCCGGTTGGGTATTTCTCGGTCAGAAGTCACTTTCCTTCGGTACTGACCATCTGTCCGACTCTATTGACTACGACAAGAGCTCATCACTTGTACTGCTATCACTATTATTATCCGAGATCATGGGCATTAGACACTCTCGTAACAGGACACACAGCTACAACAAACGTGAACACTGCTAGAAATCCAGTTCATCAGCAACCGCATTGACAAAACTCTACGATTCACCAGGCTACGGCAAAGTGCGTACACTGCGAATCACAGTTTGCACTAGAATGCAATGAGATGATCATCTTGATGGTAGCATTGCACTTGTGAGCGTGTCTCCGTTGTTTTACAAATTGCTGCGACTCTTCCACGAAGCGATGCTTTCGTCTTGTATATGTCTACACTTCTGCTGCTGGATGTTGTCGCTGCTAACGTCGCCGACCTTTCGATTCGAATGGTTTATTTTGTGGTTCTGACGTGTCGAGAGGGCTTACTGTTGTCAACACTGTCAACGGCTACTGCTGCTGCTGCACGAGGTCGAGGCGAAGTCGAGCCCCGTTGCACGTCAGTCGAGCGAATTGCACGAGTCGACTCTAAGAGACGCTGAAGAAGGCGGACGTTCTTGGTGACAGACACCACATTACTGTGGTGTCGTAGTGCCGCTATGTTCACTGGGCGTCACTGCTTCTCCTAAATCCGATTCGGGTCCGCGAACACCGCCTCCCACCCCACGCGCGAGCTATCGTCAAGCTAGCTATTAACTACACCACAACTATTCTTGTCTCTATATTCGTCGTCGTCGTCGCCGCCGCTGCCGCCGCCAACTAGTCGCACTGTGACCAACTTGAAGATCACCAGTGGAGCTTAAGCTACTTGAACCTGTGCTGGCGGTGGTCGTGACATTCTAGCCATCACAGACAACTGCTAGCTAGCAGCACTTGATACTGGTACCCCTCTTCGTGGTACCAGCAGCAGCAGCAGTGTTAGTACTCCCACGATGCGCGAATCCCACTGGGTCTTCTTGATCGGGGAAGACACAACGGATCGCTAATCACCATCGCCATCAGCATCGTCATTGTCATCATACGTTCGAATGCTCACAGCGCTGCATCGGCCTTTGTCAATGAAGACGACACAGAAGCACAAGTAGCAGTGATGGTAGTTGTAGCTGTCGCAGAAGTAGCAGAAATACGCTGAGGGCCTGCTGAGCAAAGTAAACACTGCACAAGCAAACCGCTTCTTCGAGCACAGACGAACTATGAACTCAACTCCCTAGTTGTACCATGAACACGAATGACAACAATCCAGTGAACGGGGGCTGATTCGTCATCTAACGGACAACGAGACGCTAGGGTAGACACGACAACGACAACAACAAGCACACAAGCGTGACTTGTTGTTACTGCTGTTGCTGTTGGCCTCTATTGCGATTTTCTTCCTTTTGTTCCTCGCGCAGAAGCTCGACTGGTTCAGTTCAGTGAACATAAACATGTGACTATTGCACCGTCGAACAACGATATCTACCGTAATGCCACGAACGGATGACAATTTTCATTGCAACCACAGCAAGCACAAAAACAACAACAACAACAACTATCCTTCTCTGTGATCTGTCGTAATATGTACGCTGGTACGCTGGCTATCCACACTGTATTTTTCCTAGAACATTTTACTACTCTCGTTCGGTGCGACCAACCAAGTGACCAATCGATCAATCGTCGATCAACAACAACAGCTGCCTGAGCAGCAGCATTCGTTGAACGCGCCCGCTCAGCTGGTCGAACCGTTCGCCAGCGTCGCTGGGCTCGTTCTGCGGTTGGGGACCGTCTTCTGTTTGACGCTGCGCGGAGAGGGCCGGCGCTACCACCGCTACTGCCTCCGCTGTCAGCGGGTGGCTAATTCCCCGCGTTACTCGCGTCTAGTCGAACGTCGGCTATGACGTCACTGAACAAGAACGCAGCGCGCGCGCGACGGTCTGCTTGGGCTGGTTCCTTTGCACAGCAGTGGCAGCGGAGATAGCGTCAACATTGGAGGAAGCACTGAGGAGGTACTATCCGTAGAGACAAATAGCAGCACCAGTAGCACCGCTGCGATAACCACTTCTTCGATGCGGCCACCACCACTCTTCCTCCTCCTCCTCCTCCGTCAGTGACTGAACAACTCAGGAAAGTCCACACCAATTGCAACAATCGTCAAGAACGCAGGCACCGCAGCCGTTACTTCGCATTGGACTTCTTCACGTTCTTCGATATTGCCGGGAAGCAGTGGCCGGAGATCATGTGGCGAGAGGTGGTAATAAAGTCAGCCAGCCCGTACCACCAGACGCAAAATGTACCTCACCACCAGACTAACAATGAAGGGGAGCCCTGTACGATTATTAGTAACCCCAGAGGACACACCTGAGCCAGCTTGTTATGTGGATTATAGAGCAAAGTGAAAGCGATGTTGTAGTCGAGTGGCTATTGGGGAAAGCCCCATAGCCACGGAGCAGCAGCGATTTTTCTGCCGTCCAAAAGCACAGCTTCTGCTGGCGTGGAACGAAGGACACCGTTGCTGTTGTTGTTGTTGGCGGGGTTAAACGGGGCGAAGCAGAGCTGACGCGCAAACAAGGTCGCGATCAAATCGTAGGTGAAATAGAGAAAAATAGCTGAGCCGAGTGAGGAAATTCGCCCACATTCGATGCGGCACTACAGCACTGCCATTATCATTAGCCCGAGCAATGAATCATCAGAGTAGACCCAAACACGATTTTCACACCGATCTGAGCTGAGGAAGAGAGGGAGACTGCCAAAGAGATATCAACAGTTGAGGATGATGGGTATTGACGAGTCAGAGGAGAAACAGTACAGAACACATCTTCGTCGATGAAAGACGACATGATTCCATATTGTAGCACTGCACCCTCCGGGCAGGAAATGGCCGTCGTCTCAGCGAAAGAGTCCGGAAGAATTACACGTCTTCGTAACACATATCCATCACTTTCCGCTAGAGTAAAGATTAATATAATACGCCTTCCTTTCTGCCGGCTACTCGCTTGATGTCTCGTCTGGAAAAGCGCACCCTGATAGGCATCAACACACGCACTGCTATGCGATAAGAATGCTACAATGGGGATAGAAATGAACGAGTAAAGATGGGTGCGCCGTCGATGACCGAGACTGAGGATAGCGGTAAGCTTAAACAGTAACTAAGATGTACGACGCCAACGGGGCGAGCTAGTTTTGGAACTACAGCTGGCAACAGGTACACTTAGTCAAATGTTAGTGACGATGGTTAGCTGGAGCATCGTATGCCACTCGTAACTCTGCCACCGTTACTATCGTGGTCGACGTCGATGGCTGGGATGATCGACGGACATAGATATGACGAATCTGTCACTCGCAGCGGCTGTTGCTCTACGAGCCGGTTCAAATAACAGAACGCGATGACAGTCGGATCGGGTGCGAATTGCATCGCCAACGGCGTAAATGGAGGGCACGGACAGAGTTTGTCCAGACAGTAGATTCCATCGCATCCGCTGTCAGCAGACAAAGATTTCGAGGTCGCCAGACAGCTGAATCAAACAATCCTCGATGGCGGCAACGTAGGCACAAGAGAGACTGAGTGTGTGTGTGTGTATGTATCATATTATGATATATGTATGAAGGTCCGAGTCGAACGTCGTAATAGCTCTCTCTCTCTCTCTTTCGCCTGTCGCTTGTCAGCCTACTGCATCATATGCTACTGACAGCAGGAGCAACGCGACTGGCGGAGAAAGTCAAGAAAACTCAAAGGCTGGAATCAACTGCGACGGTGGACTCACTACGCATTACGCACATGTGCTTAAATCTCTCTCTCTGTCTTTGTGTCTCTGTGCATGTGTGTGTGTGTCTGATGTGTGAACCTCTCGAAACGTACTGACGTTTGCTCGGAGCGATGGCCATCCATTCGTATGACGAATCAAACTGTTGCGGAGGTCGAATCAGTGGATCAGATATAGACTAGGTCGTCCATCATTTGTCGATTACATCCATGAATTCATCTCATTACCACGCAAATATATCACCGGTTAATACGATACTACTCAATGCGATGACAATTTGCTATATACATAATAACAATATGAACGATCAGAAAGCGAGAGAGAGAGATGGTATTAGATTTTCGTCCATGGTCAGTCCGTGGTGAACGAGGGACATACATCGATCGGATTCGAGGTATAATATCGCCAGTTCCCGCCATCGACAGTTTCAGCAAACGACACTATGTGGACATGAATATTGATAATGTATCGTCATTGCATACACTTTGACGTCGAATGAGCGACAGCAACAAGGTCTGCATTGCTATTTGACTGCATGGTAAATCAGGCAAAGAGGGTCGGCGGTGAATTTAATGCAACATGATGTCATATTTGGCAATAACTGTGTAGATAATATATCTCGTGTGATAATATCACGCGCAAAATACGTTAACATACATAATGGTTATCACTATTATTATTATTATTACTCTTAAACGCAAGAAAACAAACTAGAACTGATGCGCAGCTTCCTACCAGAATGTCACCACGGTCTTTCGACGGACGACCACTCGTAGCAGTTATTCTCTGTATGGAGGACAAGCGAACGTAAAATAAACAGCATATCAAATGAATTTCCAATGATGCCCACACCCTGGTTATGGTTTTATCACTTATTCGTTCAATGGCTATTTGTAGGATATTTGTGCGTTTTTTTTTGTGTGAATATATTTCAACGAACTTTCCGAATCGTAATTGCGAGTCCTTCAATTGAAACTTTTTGACGACATAACGACAATAAGGAATAGACTAGAGTCATAGACAGACACTGCAGCATTGCCATGAATGGACGATACATTCACAGTGGATACGACACTCGAAGTGCACACGTGGCCAACGCAGCCCAATACAAATAAGTATACGTATGATCACGCAGTTGTTGAAAAATGACCCTAATATTTTCTCCGCCAGGAACACCACAGCGCCACATTGTAAATCTCACTACCGCATTTGCTGACAGATCCAACACATATATATATATATACGTGTATCTATATCTGTGGCTATATTCACACCAGTATATTGTAGATGCTTCGTGATCTTCAGCTATACGCTGCTTGACCTTCGCAAATTTTCGAGAGTCCCTCAAATGAACACCGTTTATCCGTTAACAGTCGTTGTATTTATTGTTACTACTGCTACCACTAGTGATATAGTATTCCAACCATTGTTGAACGAAACGTAGGAAAAACAAACATTGAACTCTCGATGACTGAATATGAAGAACGGCAGAGTGAAACAAATCATCACCGAGCAGACTAAGCGCAGCAGCGCTCCTCCAAAACTAAAATGTTTCTGGTTATGGTGGGACTCATGTCATCGATAAAATCTCACTACCGCCGAGTAGTGTTAAGTACAGCTGAGTTGACTCTAGCCCAGTGTCTAGTATAATCGTTCGTACGACCATATAACTGGTGGACACGTCAATTATCAGCATGTCCGTTAAAAACACTTCAAATGGTCTCGCTCTGTACGCAACGAATATATGTTGTATAGGTTATTGCAATTGGTATTATTAGCAATGTGCGAGCAGTGTGCGCACCGATAACAACAGCTCCAACAAAACGCATTAGCTACGATTAGAAGAAAACAGATACAATCTATTATAATGTTATATAATAACATAGAATCAGTTACAGCCTCATGTTGATGGTCGGCATCACCGGAAATGGCGGCGCAAGTTCTTGTTTGGTTGCATGCTACGTTTTCACGTCAAATTGCCAAACTGCTCAATATACTCAGTATACACAAATGGCAATTACTATGTAAAAATGGTGACAATAGACAATGGGCGCTATTATAGAACGTTGTTAAAGTCGGCAAGTCGCCACGCACATATATATGCATACATCTATATTAAATGATCCTCTGTCGCAGCCGTCGTACGCCACAAAAATTCTTGCAATACAGCAGTCGTACATGCTCTAAGGAAACACTTTCTATTTCAGTGCTACAGCCATTGTTGTAAGCGCGAAGGCCACACAGCAAACATGTTAATCGAATTCACACAAATGTACCACAATATTATAGATTCGAAGGATACAGAGATATGTGCTTAAAAGAGTTGTGAAATTGTGGATTGTGTAGGGGCTTGTGTAGCAGCTTATGTCCAAATAGTGAAGAATGATGTGATTTAAATTCTCTAATACCGTTGGCCCTCAATTGCGCATTCGCAGAGAACGAACGCGTTACACAAGCATGTAAATGTGATGTCTTATTGATAATAAATGTAATTCTAACGAATATAAAAATAAGAATAACAAAAATATTAGTCATAACAATAACAACACCTCACAAATACACCAATAAGGTACCACACTTATTAATTGCGGGGGGGGGGGCGAAAACTCATGTTATTGGTCCACGCAAAGCTTGCAGATCGACAACATTGAATCAATCGAGCCGCAAATCACGAGGTGCAATTTCCACACAATTTAGATTGCCGATTTCATATGTTCTTTTCCATCGGGTCGGTGTGCTCACCTCCTTCCTAGATACTCTCATTCTCTACCAGAAACTTTGCCTTGTAGTTTCCTCTCTCTCTCTCTCATCTATTATATCTGTTATATCTTTCCCTCTCGCTGTGTCTCTTTATTGTTGATTTTTGTGCTCAAGGCTGCTGCTGCTGCCGCCGCCACCGAGTCGTTCCCTGGCGCTTCTCGTGATTCGGATACAGAGATGGATACAGGCTGAGACAGACAAGATTTTGTTTGATTCGTTGTTCACTTCGGCTTTCGCCTGTCGCCGGTCAATCGATTGATCAAGCCGAATGAAGGAGTGTTTCACCACACACGTCAACCATGTACCTATGTCTAAAAGAATTAATTATGCGTCCACTTGTGTAAAGCGATGATGATCTTTGTTGTTTATACAATCACAATACAGCCATGATGATCGTGTTGTTCGTGTTGACGATGCGGCCGAACATATTTTGATTTCGTGATTTCGTCCATCATGTCTTGTCCTGTCTCCTTTTCCTGTTTTCATCGCTCATGCGCCCTTTCTTTCGATACAGCAATCTGTCCTGCAACAATACGGGCCAATGAAGGTGTGAGACTTCTTCTCCGCTTCAGGATGAGACTGGCGAAATAACACGTGTCCGTCAAACACCAGCAGCAGTATTTAGCATCGGCTGCTGTTCCTGTTGTATGTTGTGCCCTCGTTTTGCCACGTTTTGATAATTCTCGATGACAGAATCAAATTCGATGTCGACGCCGGACGACAACAACGACAACGAAGGTGGCTGTTATTTCGACGCTCGAATTTTGACGGCGACGTCGATTTGGTCCTGCAGCCCTTTCGCGTTCGTTTCCGACATCGGGACCCGTTCGCTGACAATCGGCCACCCCGCGAGCGAAGGCCGGACGGATCCAACAACGGAATTGAATTAAAATCAAATCAAATTGGCAGCAGAGCAGATCGCCGACTGGAAGACACCCGTCCTACAATGGCTGGATCCACTCCGACAGCAACCAGCCAATATCAGACAGAAATGAAATGACGCGTGAGCGTTACCTTTTAGCCGCTTTGTTTTGGCCTTTATGTTTCCTTTTTCTTTTCGTTTTAAACGTGCGCGCTCCGATGGGCGGCTTCGATCGCTTTGTGTAGCGTCATCGCGTTTCGTTGTGGTTGAGGCTGGCGTTGCTGTCAATGCTGTTGCCTATTGTTTCCTATTGATGTAACAAACGGCAGTGGTTCGTTGGGCGAACGCACGCGTGCGATTGAGTGAGAATTGCGCCGGTGGAATCGTGTTGTGGTCATTGAGTCCAATCATAATCATTACCGGCGCAATGGGGGCCACGCCAGCAGAGAGATGGGCTGGAGCGGAGTGGGCAGAGTAGCACACTAGTTGACAATAGGGAGAAATGGATGTAGATCAAAATGGAATACTTGCGTCATTTTTTATGACATCGCAAACACTGACACACACACACACAGAGACATAGGCAACGCGGGCAGCGTTAATGTCGCGAGATCAGAGCAAAAACTAAATCAAGTGTCTACTCTCTTCAGTGAAGGCAAATCTCAGTGGGGCGTCTACGCTATTTCTATCGGCTCTGCCGATGGTTTGAGTGGTGTGCTGATTCGTCTTAGGTTGATATTAAATACATCCATCGTAGGCTAAATTATCGATGGGGAGTGCGATTTCAGCAGTAAAATTGCAAATTTTTTTTCTGACAATTAAACGACAACTCACATCGAATTGACTCGAGAATCAAAATTGATTACAAGAAGTCACTGTGTCGAACAGTGTATGCATCGGGTATATCCACATACGGAGTCCGTTTTGGGTACATTGAAACGCCATGGGTCGTTCGAGCTTTGATTGTCATTTCCTCTGCTGGTGGTGGCAGTACTGATTAAACTAATACCGTGACGCTGTTGTCTTAATAATGACGATTGTTTGATCGAGTAATCGAGCAGTACAATTAAAAAGGAAAACAGACAAAGACGGCGTGCAATCAATATGCGAAATATGCTCATCTGGTGGGATATGGCCCAAAATCAAGGTAGCAATGGAAGAAGTGATGCTTTTGGGCATATTGAAAAACACGATACAAACGGAATAATGATTACCGATTGGTGGTCTAGAAGTATAATAGATAAATCGATCGAATCAACATCGAATAGATGCATTTGAACATGAATTATTGTTGCTATTTTCGTACATGTCGATGCCAAAAACATGGGAACTGAAGAATCAAATTTGATCGCATTAAAGTTAGCGGGCATAGTTCTTCGCTTGCTTCATCGCATTGAATCGGGACTACTAACTGAGACGTGATCACATTTGTAATCGTACCGTAATTCGCAATGCATGCTTCATACGGAGTCATAAAAGGGCCCGCATTAATATATATATATATATATATATATATATATGATTTGAATGTAATAAATGGCTCACATGGGCAGACTAATAAAAAAAATAAAGCAATATAGCCTCGACGGCAGGAAACGTTAAAGCCTAAAGTCCACAGGTCTCATAGTGGAACCACCTTCAGGCTGCGCACAAACGAGCTATCCAAGATGTGGCATCTTCTCATGACTAATATATTCACGAATATTCATTCCATTACAATCGGTTCGGAAATGTTGTCGATTCATTATGAATCTTCAGCAGGAGTGCAGTTCAGCTTCAACAGTTCATGCTCAATGTTGTCAATAGAACATAACCAACAGGATAGCACACGCATTATTACGAACATCAGCTGCAGGAGCCGCAGCTCCACGAATTTGTTATATACGACGAACTGCCACGAATTCGATCTGTTCGCTTCGTCGGTTGGTTTGTCGGTCTGTCCGGTGGTCGTTTGTGTACAGAACATACGGTAGCAGTATAACCCGATCAAAATTTACCTTTCACCATCAACATCACCACGCATGGCTACAGTAGCCCGACTGATTGAACCGCCACAATCATCATCATCTAATCAATTCGGTTGCCATCGACAAAGTCTGCTGTAAAACACAGGCAAGGCAAGACAACGTAAGCACAAGAGATGTGACCTCGTCCGAAGGTGCCAACAATCGTGGTCCAAGCGCAAAGCGTCCCATTCTATATCTATATATATATTGTATCTGATCAACAGTGGCCCGGGTGAACCCAGCGTCGTCGTGCCCCAGCGGCATCGAGCTTATTATATTAACACTGTTGCTGGTCTAGCAGGCATTTGAGATATAGCAGGCAGCACAGCATTACCGGCATGGGCAAGACAGACGACTGAATGTTCATGTGGTGTTTTCAGCGGAGCGAAGTTCGTCTGTCGCCTGTCTCCGGTTTGGGGAAATGCAGTGACGTGAACGGGGTGGGTGCTGGCTTAGTTGGTCAGTCATCGAAGTGGCGGGAGATGGATCCTTTTCGCACGTTCATAGTCTGGCTTGTACAGGATATATACACTCATATCGATACTGCATAAAATTGTTCATATATATAATAATATGTAGATACAGAGATAAATAGATGAATCTCACTCAAGGAAATTATCGGCCGTCGCCGCCACCATTTCTAATCACCGTTCGCCCGATGCTGTCTTTGTTGTCGTTATATTCGTCGTACCGACACGTTGGCGCTACTTACTGGCGTTGTCATCAATGATATATATATATACATATACATTGTATTTCCACCGCTATCACTAATGGCGATTGCGTTTGTTGCCTGTGGTGGTGATGCACTCCATCACGGTTTAGTACGGTCATCATTCATATATACAGGGTTGCATTTAGATAGATGATAGATAGGTACATATAATATAGATAGACAGAATGATTACTATTTCGTCGATTTTTTTTCCCTTCATTCACGCAAGGGGGAGAGATGCTATAGGAATATATGTACAACATAAAACCAACGAAGGCGAGGGAGAGAGAGAGAGAGATGTAAACGAGGAACGTCAACAGTAATAACGCAATTGGTAACAATAATTGGATGCCGCAGTGTTAATCATAATTATTGTAATAATAATGTTATTATTATAACGACTATACGATGACGCTCATGATACCGATGAACGATCTCGTTGCTTAGCTTTCGTCGATCTTTTCTTGTTGGCTCGTCGTCGTGGTCAGTGCCGAAAGGCATCACAAGTATTGATGAGTAACCACAAACATTATTCAACAAGTACAGAGTGACATGAAATGTTGTAGTATAACAAGCTTTCTTTAAAAGGCACACTTAATCGCCCTGTATATATGCAAATCGATGCAGTGGTATCAGATGTAGCGACAAGCGCGTTGCTACGCTGCGCCGCAGACGCCAACATCGGACGGAAGACCGCGGTCAGCAGTAGTATCAGCAACATGGTGATCACTCTGTTATCCATAATTAGCAATTATTGTCATTATTGAAATGGATGGGCACGCGGGAGATATCGGATCTGAAACAGGCTGCTGATTTACAACCATCTTTCAACACAATGTGAATATGAGTAGTTTCGTTTCAACATAACGGGAACTGTTATGGTATTTATGATACAACACTACGGTGATAATAATAATAATAATATTGCCGGACTACTTTAAATATTGGAAAGTCCCTCTCGCCGTATTCCAGGGCCGTTCCAATATATTTTATCTAATAATGAGACATTATGAGCACATGCGACGGCAGCAGCTCTGTTGACAGTAGCTTTACTGTTAGGGAAATATTTTACGAGCACAATTTACACAGCACTTTCTACTGTATCTACCATACGTCATTTAATTTTATAATCTTTCATTTCATTATGATGCACGGACCAATAGGTGCTAGCTATTGCGAGAATAGAGATCTAACCACAAACAACAGCAAGTGAACAAATATATCGAATCTGTGGCCAAATTTATTCCCCAACGTCGGCACATTGACGCCACCAATGGCGGTGACGCCGATACCAAATGCCCCTCAGAGGGCCAATTTGTTTCATGGCGCGTCGCAGTACAGCCATTGCTGTCATCTCATATCATCATCTTCCACCGCCATAATACTAGCAGTAGTAGTTGTAGTTCAGCGGTGCAAGAACAAGAGCGTATGTTCTCAGAAATGTCACTGACAGCAAGCTCCGAACAACTCTTCGTTGTAGCACTTAGAACATTAACGTATACCTTAGTGACGTTTGGATCCTTTTAATGGGACCAGCCTGAATGACAGAGGCAAGGAACAACGTTCAGCCGGGTCAACTGTCGACAGACAACAGTTTGTCAATAGATGGGATGTGACACGTGAGGGTGTTCGGGAGAGCCCATGTTGGCCGTTTTGTTGTCAACTGATGATCACAATAGCTCCGCCATATTTATGTCGGCAAGTTGCCTTCGCCCACATTCGTCCCAGTTTCCTAATTCGATGTACATAGCAGACTAAGGCATTTAGGATATTTGTAGCATCATCGTTCCGGTGTGATTCTTCAAGCGAATGAGTTCTCGTCGTTGCGCCACCAATCATTCATTTATTCGCGTTCTATCCACAATTGATTTGGTCCCTCCCGTTTTCTTTCTTATGATAGCTATTTAAGAATAATAAAATATCGCATGAACCTTTGGATATACCGATCAGCCATGGAGCTGTTCGGCGAAACCATACTTGGGGTGCCGCCTTAATAAACACGGTCCGCTCTAAGGCGGCTCAAACCCGTATTTGTCTTGGCTGGTTACTTCTTGCTAAAACGCACACATCAGTGATTTTGGCCACTGATCACAATAATTGGCAACACTGTTAGTATTATGACAATGACATAACAAAAGTCAATTATAAAAAACATGGGAAAAATACCTCCCACCGCCCACTGTGCAGTATCCAGAATGCGTCAGAATGAACACAAACTGAAGTGATCATCACATAATTATACCATGCTATAACATAATGTATATATCGTATTCATGCGATCTGATGGTGTCACACCAGAACACCACTCACAAAAGCAACAAGAAAAATTAGCGGACGACAGAAGGCCACCACATCCTTTCTCCCCCTCCGTCTCGTCTACGTGACAATCCACGTCTCCGTGTCCTGGATATGTGGTCTGGATAAACGTGTTGAGGTCTGTATTCCAATTAACCCCTTGTGTGAGTAAGTGAATGTATTTGTCTTTGTGTTTATGTGTTTCGGCCGAAGCTAGCAACGAGTTGCTGCTGGTAACACAGAGATAGATAGACATAAGTCAATTTGTCGGTAGTGGTAAAAAAACGCGACTTTAAAAACGAGCAGATTTTGTCGCAATAGATAATGGTAAAATAACAGTGACGAGGAGGTATTCCAGTTGTTTATAATAACATCATAGAAGATAACCGGTGTTAGGACGTGGTGCAACGAGGAGATAAACAAAAAAAAAACCACCCAGTTGACTACGGCTGTTGCATTGTTGTCAAATAAAGTGGTTGTCACCTGACATTGTTCGTCAGTTTCTAGTGTCTGTGCAATTAGTGACGGTGCTTATGCAGTGAGTGTATAGTGAGCAATCTTAGCAGTCCAGTGACCGCAGTCCTTTGGGTGATTGGCGGGTGATTCATCTTTGACACTCACTGAAGGGCCTTAGACTGTACGGTGAACCAATCTTACGATCAATTGCTTCCAGAGAGATGAGGGTGTTGTTATTACTGATGATTTATTGCATTAGCCAGTTAGAATCTTGTAGTTGGCACCACTCAAGGTCTCAGCTACAATAGTGGCGTTAAATACTTGAGCTCATTCGTTGACTCGTTCTGTCTGCTGGTGCATTTCGAACAGTTTGACTGCCGCTCTTTCAAATCAAGTCGCTCATTTTCACGTCGAATTAGAATTGTCAATAAATCAAGAGCAGAGTGAGTCAACTACTGGGAGGGGGAAGGAGTGAGAGAGCGAGCCCTCTTGTAGCAGGTGAATATGTAGCAGTCATACCGTAGCACGCTTTAAATCAGCTATTCGCAGCTTTCACTGCTGCGAGAGCAATAATCTGCAAGACGGACAGGAAAATTAGCGGAGCCCTAATCAAAACCACAGAGCTCTGAGCCTGTCTCTATATCATGCGCTCTAACCAAATGAATCCAACATTTCGCGAGCGAGAGCGAACTGACGCGAGGAAAAGAGCAAATTTAACCTGCTCTACGTTCCCCCCCAACCCAACCCAATCCATCCCCTATATATCTCTATGGTTGCCTATTACACTCATAGGTGTGTGGTCGGCCGAAGACCGCAGTCAACAAGTGATAGATGAGTGGCTGGCTTCATCTGTTGAGGGCGAGCGACTCTACCGGCTCCAAAAGGGGACAAAAGCCCTCCCCAAAAAGCAACAACTCAACAATTGCGAGTGCGAAACGAATATCCACGAGCCCACAAGAGTCAACGAGAGCCGTGTCTCGTAACTGACATTGCCGTAGCCATTTAGCCTCCAAGTGTTTTCACCACCACCATCACTGCTCGTGGTAAGTCACTATTGTAGTAAGTCAGGTTTCGCATTCGTCTGAGTACACTTGTCACATGGTAGTATTATATCATACAGCATTTCCTCACGTCGGCGTCGAACTCCAACCAAGTTTTGATTCCGATGCCAACTACCAATATACTAGCGACAGTCATATAGACATATAGTCAAGCAGAATCCAACCGGAAATATATATATATATATATTCATTCGACTGTTCGAAATTGCGCCCTGTTCGTCTGACCATTCGTTGATCCTCTCTATTCGGATGATGTCTCCCGGTGGCCGGCTGCAAAAGCAACATATTTTATCAGCAAGGGACGTTGTCGTTATCGTTGTTCTTTGGCTACCTTTTGCTTTTGCAGGCCGTTTTCGCATTCGGCTGGAGCTCGAGGCCAACGATGCTCCGGAGAGACACACCTAGCAGATAGAGACAGACGCACTGAGAGCGACAACTGTGACGTTAACGACTACGACACGATTCAACCAGCCTCGGCATTTGCAATTGCACCCTCAGCATAGCAGAACGCGCGGCGGACAGCTTAAAAATTCGCACCGCCTCGCTAGTCATAGGCCGGGCCCCTGCTTCTCGATTGTGCATATCTCGGCTCAGTTCGGCGCTGCTTACTGATTCAGCCACTAGGAAACTAGACGCCGGCGGATCTCGGACTCGAGCAGTGGCAATTTGAGTACGGGCAGCTACCAGTGGACCCAATGATTGCTACAACGATGCTACGCCACATGCAAGCATCATGTCAATGTGACGGGCGTGCGTGCGTTCGTTCGTTGGGACATTCGAAACATCACGAGCGTTCGCTCGACCGCAATGATTCGCCGAAGTAACAGAAAGAAGCAAAGTAACCGACTGACAGACAGGCAGCCAAGCAAAGCACAAATGCTTGGTTAACCCCAGTCCCTATCCTAGCGGGTGGGTTAAACCTGCCACAGAGGTGGAGTCAAGAGCAGCCACCGCAAACAGCGACACCGATTCGTGAGCTCATTTACAATCGGTGTTCGCGATTCGTCTTCGAACAAAACAACCAACCTGCTCCGGGTACGCTCCAGAGGCTGTGCGTTGTCGTCTCTGTCGTCTTTTTGCGTTGCTGCTTGCATTTGTGCTGGTGTCCTCCATCTAATTTTTTGCTTCACGTTCGCTCGTTGGGGGCTGATGCACCTACACTTTTTTGGCATTTAAAAAAGCCATCACGTCGTTTACACAACCGTAATAACAACTCCCTCTCTCCGAGATGCGAATCGTGTATGGCGGTGTGCAAATGGGGTGAAATACAAGTCTATATTCCTGCTACATTTTATATATATATAGAATAAGATATCGAATGGCTGTTGTCTGCTGAATCCATCCATAGCTCTACAAAACGATTATACAACGTGCCACCGTCGATGCTCGATCTCACGGCGTCTTTTCCTCAACGAAATAAAGACCACATCCACATTTGAAATACCGGATTTGATTTATCTGACTGTTACTATTACTGCTGCTGCTGCTGCTGAGGACGACGACATCGTCGTCTACCCGCGTTCCCCCTTCCTATTGTCTCTTTCTTAGCAGTTACGTGCCGTCCCTTCATCTTCTTCTTCTTTATGTAGCCCACGGTTCTTGCTTGCTTCGGCCAATTTCTGTTCACCAATCGTCCCTCCTTTCTTGGGCGACATCACCGAACGCCCGCTTTGTCCCTGTAGATCCCTTTCGCCCGTATCAGCGAAGTTGTCTCTCCCAGTTGGCGGCTCTCCGTTATCTCGGCCGTCCTATTGCGCCCGTCGCACAAGGCCACACATTCGGCCTGCGGCCTTTCTATGCCAGCGAGTGAGTTCCTTACACCTCGGCCCTTCGTCCTCTGGTCTACACACATGTCCTGTGCTGTTTCAGCGTTTTCTCTCGCTCTCTCTCTCTCAGCTTGCGTCTGTCGTCCCTAACCGAAGGCAGTGCATGGCTGAAGAGTCCCGTTGACTTCATCTGCTGCTCTTCAGCCCAGTGCGGCCCTTTCTTCTCGACGTTCGCACACCCTCATTCGTTGTTGGTCTTCCTCGCCCACCCCTTTCCAGTGCTCCTCCCCTAGCGTCTTCGTTTCGGGGTGGAGAGCTACTTCGGACGATTCGGAAAGTGTTTGCCCTTACCTTTGTTCGGGCCATTCATTCGGTTTGGTCTGTGACAAACCCATTCGGCCAGCCTTATTATATATAGATGGCACTCTTGCTACTCTACTCGATATATATACATGTATATATTTTCACTACTACGTAACGACGGTTAGTCTTGAGATTGTCTCCAGTCGATGCCGAATGAAATGAATGTTAGCGTGGCCACCGTTCAAAATAGAAGGCCGCACACATCGACGAAGAAGACGTTATGACCGAGACGAGTTGGTCGAGAGCACCATATGGGTGACAGTCTTAGTATTTAGACTCCGTGACCTCACGTTGGAGTTTTCTTATTAACATATTTATTAATTTATGATTACGCCATATCTATCTTCCTTCATCATTGTCACGGTGAGGATTTATTCTTCTTCATCTTAACAATATCTTTTAATGTTCGTTATCCAGCAGCTTAGTTTAGTTACTATGTCGATTTGTGTGAGTAGATCGCTTTGACGCCTGTTTCTGCTGTTGGCCATTTTGGCGGCTGTCTTTTACGCGGCGAACCTTTGCAAGACTTCGCTAAGCTGCTCTAATAAGGAAATCGAAGTGACATTTTTGCGGGGTCGCTGTAAGCGTCACACGAGGACTGTCGAACTCAGACGTATTTTGCACCAGTCAAATAATGACAAACTTCATACAATGAATCGCTTCTATATTTGGCGTACAGGATTCCATCTGCCTGAAGCCGCTGTAGAATGTTTTGTTGAAGTTGCTTACACGTAGCATGATCATGTCTAGCAGAACAACAGAACTGCATCGACTGGGCACCCAGCCCAGTCGATGCAGTTCTGTTGTGGGACAAACATTCATTTTCAGCCCTATTCATCACAAGTTTTCACTGTTTCTTCTCGAATAATAGGGTAGTGCCTTGCGCCGAACCCAGCTGTCGGCGGCTGTGGCTCTAAAACCCACTGCGTAGCTTCGGTGAATTCGCGCCTCAGGTTTGTTGTACAATCGCGCGAAAGAAATGCACAAAATGAGAGAAGAGAGAGATTTGTTTGGGAAGGCACTCAACAGCGTTTCCGACTGCAGTGCACTGTGTATGGCTGTTGCTGCTGACCAAGTCAAGAACAGGCAAACCCCTCTCCGAGCAATCAACTCCAGTTGAGCTTCGAAACCAGCCAACCGATTGGTGCCGTTTTGACTTTCAGCGAATTCGGCCAATGCTGCGCATGAGCAAATGGGTGTACTACATCTACGGTGGTGCCTGAAACAGATTGGGTCATTCTCAAAGGATTCCTGCGCTGCCTTCACAGTACTATCCTGGTTCAGACGTCACACAAGGCGTCGGTTTTTCAGCAGTGTCCTTGTAGACCCTGTCCGCACTCATCTAGTTCGTTCATGGCCGAATTCAACATACAAACGATTGCTGATACTCGTAGCGTAACTATGCTCAATGTTGCTGTTTACTGCATCGCGCCGCCTTAGCTTCAATTTCTTGTCATACTCGCACAATGTCGGTGGGAAGTGGTGGCCGAGATGCACTAAATATACGGCAACAGACATGGACAGCCATCTGGGTATGAACGGGCTAATCGCCGAAGGCACTGAGTGCATCCTTGTTGCCAGTACGAATGTTGGATGCGTCTTTCTCGCTCTCTCTCTGTGTCACCTCTGTTAAATTCAACTGTAGAACATGACTGTCAATCGACTACGAAAGACCCAAGGCAGAAATTCTCGGTAAAATGATCATTGCCCATCGGCTCACGTAACAGGGTCAATTTGCCTCATAAATGACTGTAGTTTAGTTACAATCATCTGCCTTAGTCACCAATTGTTGAATCATACTATTAATTAAACACTAATCGCGGATCAATCCAATTTGTTCAATTTCCTGAATTCGGCAACAGCAACAGCGTCATTAGCATTCCCATAACAATAAAACCTCCGTGCAAATGCCAACGCGAGGAGGAAATGAGAGGTAATCATCGTTAGCTAATGGTGGGCATCATCGCCATGGTGCCTTGCATTGCGCCCTCACCTGCATTCGACGACAATGAGCCTTGGGTAGGGTACTCGTCTCCATAGTTATATTATTCTTCGTTGGCCATTCCTGTCATCCACACTGTAACCCTGCGCACCATCGCTTCCCCAATGCGACACTTGGGCATCTTCGAATCTGCCAGTACACAGTGAGAATAGGCGGCAGCCCTGGGGCTGCCAAGGCATTCTAGCCAATGGCTGCAATGGCCACGGCGATAGCACTACAGGAACAGCGGCAGGCGAAATGTATCGCCTGCTTCCCGGGGTCGACTATCTACTGCCATTTCGTTCCAGCTATTGTATGCAGCAAGGCAACGCAAGGGGCTAAGGCCGTTGCCTTAGACCCTCTCGGCTGTCGGGTCTCCCCCGAGCCCGTCCCGGCCTCTTGGACAAGGCATCTTTCAGCATGACACTTCGAGAGCGCCAACCTTTCAGCTCGGCATCGGTATGTTAACAGCTTCTATTGGACCTGCTCCACCCTCTCTCTCGAATAGTCGAACGCAAGGTTTTCCTCGTGTCAGCTGCTCTCGACGGCCTGGTTCACTGTGCTCTTGTCTGTGCTGTCGTCTAGCTACCTCCCCGTTCTTTTGTATCGTGTGAGGTCTTACTATTCCGTGTCGCAATGCTTGCTACTGCAGCAGTATGTGCCACCTATCCTACAAAAGGCTCCAGCCCACAGAAGCAGGCGCACATCCAAGGACGTCTCCCTCAACGCAGCATCAACAGAAGCAGCAACGGCAAAGGCGGCGTCCCCTAGGATGAAGCAGGAAATCTGAATACGGCCGTAATGCGTTCACATACACCTTAGCAAACGATAGCCTAAATACTAGGCGGCCTTTACCACAGAGGGCCAAACGGCTGGAAGCGCCAGTCCTCGGGAACTCCCGTCAGCGTTGCACTGCTCAACGATTCTCACATCCAACACCGCACACCGTTGAGCCACACTGCACATCAGATTCAGACGTTGAGTACCGTATGCATTTGCCTAAAATATATTTTACGGCACCCTTTAGTTTTGCCTCAGCTTTGCCGCTCTACCTTCCTCCCTAGTGATTGCAGCTCTGTCCTCACGCACGCGAGTGCGAATGCTCGTCGTCATCGTGAACGTCACGCCAAGGACACCCCATAGAATAAGATGACGATCCCTCCCCGTATGGGAGCTTTGTTAACAAAGGTCATCTGAATATCATCCCATTAGTGACTTCGTTCACCTGGGCGGATCCTGGTACACGTACGGCTAGTAAAGACCGACAAAAAACATAGATAGATGGACACAACAGCAACTTTGAAGAAGATCAATGGTTTGATGTGAATATGATAACCTGCCATAGTTGATACTTTTGGCAATCCTTCCTACTTAGAACGATCTTCTATTTCTTTGTTTACAAGTCCAGCTGTCCCCAGTGACCTCTAATAAACGCCGCCTGCACCCGGACACCTGAAACTCTTGCACAGATTCGCAAGACCCACATATGTCTAGAACAAACCGGGTGGATTATCCACCCATTCAGCTCGTGAGACACTACTCGTCATTGACGGGCAAATTATGCCGCCGTCACGACAAGCACCACCAGCACCGATGTGCTTATGTGCTGGCCTTCATTATCCGCCGACGACAATAGCGATTAAGTGGGAGTGCCGACGTTCAAACCCCCATCGTCGTTGTTGCCATTGGAGGTGGTGGTGGTGGTGGAGGCTGTTGTAGAGTCGAGTTTCATCGCGACAGGCATCGCCTGTTCTGTTTCCATCAGTCGCGTCATCACTGCGTTCCTACTGCCGAAGAGGCTGCTGCAACAGCAAAAACTGTACAATGATTCTAACGCCACTGTAGATTTAAAATTCAAAATCCCCGAGAAGAGAAAACATCCAAGCACTGGCAAACGGCGACTGTTAAAAGGAAGTCTCTATCTCTCTCTCTCTCTCGTTGACTGTCTGGATGATCATCGATCGGGGCAGAGTTGCACATATTTTTAGATAAATATATTTATCTATTTGAAATTTAAATACTCCTCGTCGTATTAGCAGTGTACACTAGTGGATGCTGCTGTTGCTGCTGCAGCTACTGAGGTGCACGCGGTCACAGCAGCCGGTGGCTGGATGCATGGCGCTGTGCTAGAACCTGACAGAGAGAGAATCGTTCAAGATCGTAGTGGAGATGCGTCAACTGAGTAGTGCTCGCTTTGAGCCGTGCGTTCGCGGCGAGTGTTCTTGCCGTGGGAAGACGGATAGCGGCCCCGCAGAGTTGCAAATCCGCATCGAGTCTAATCGCCGACAGAGCACAGACAGACAGACAGGCATACAAATCACCGAGGAGCACTGGGCCCCCTGGCGCAACACTGCTCACCACCACTCGACCATGCTATGTCACCTTTCATTGCAGCCAGCCGACGAAAGGTTAGCCTATGCATATAGCATGACGCAACACAAGAACACAGCCTTGACGATGACGGAGGCGTCCACAAGTAGTAGGTGGCCTGTTGTCCAATTGTTCATTGGACGATCATGGAACGTGGCAGCGTTAGTTAGTTAGGCGCTACTATTAGATTGCACGCTTCTTAAGTAAACGTTGTTGCTCTATCTCAACTGATTAAGGATTCAAGCCCGTGTTGTTGATGCTGAACAGTAATGAATATTATTATGATCACGAGCACCAGCACAACTGACCAATTCATCGCGATGGGCTATCCCTAGGTGCGACGTTTAGCCATGATAATAATAATGATGGGTTCTGTGCTGCTGCTGTTGCTGATGCGGTTGTGTGTGTTTTTTGTCCGGGCCTCTTCGTCTCTTTCTACCCCATCACAGGTCAAACAAACAAAACATAAC
Organism: Stratiolaelaps scimitus; assembly: GCA_019614645.1. NCBI lineage: Eukaryota > Metazoa > Arthropoda > Arachnida > Mesostigmata > Laelapidae > Stratiolaelaps > Stratiolaelaps scimitus. Next base: position 4,251,652 of record JABWDB010000025.1, on the reverse strand, counting down.
AATGGGGAGCTAAACAATTTCGCATTCGATTTCACATCATCACCATCAGGTCGTTGTTAACATAATAAAGAGATGGCAACGTGATATGAGGTGATAGCTGTGATGTCTCTAGAGAAATGACAAGACAATACTTTCCACCTCAGTATCAAATCACTGCGGTCGAAAATGAAGAAGTAATCTTGTCGTCTGTTCAATCTTTATCATTGACTGATGCCGCTGATGTGGCTACTGCCACTCACGGATTACGATATGTACAAATGCCACAACAATATCATAATCCTCACCATCGTTTGCACTATTATTATTATTATTTTTATTAGGGACGATATGATCCGCAGGGTATTTACCTCGCAGCGTTGATGTCAATGGATTCGAGGGGATCCCGATGCAGATTTAGTCGTCGGCGAATTGAAACGATCGAAATAGAAACGACGTCACCCGAAGAAAGAATAAACGACTTCTGCCAGTTGATCAATTTACCCGCAATCGAGAAGTTGCACGGCACGGCACTGTCCAAATGCTTGAAGGGTGGTCTGCTTGTTGAAGAAACGTCCGACTTCACCGACGGCCACACGTGGCCAGTCAGTGAGCTGGCCAGTCAAAGAACCCGGAGATGCAGTCACTCAACGTAGACTGATTGAGTGGTCGTTATACAACAACAACAATAAACTGTAAGGGCAAAACTTACTATGTCGGCTTGCACAATCGGTCGGGATGCTCGGCGGATTGTCTCCTTGTCGACACCGAATCTAGTCGAGTATAGCATACCTTCATTCAAAGGCTCAATGCATTTGAGCGTCTAGTATCCGAAGACACGAAATCGCGAATATGCAATTCCCGACAGACTCGGGGGTTAAACCTGAGTCGAGTTTCGATACACACACGTAGACACAGCCAGCAAAACATCCGCCTCGATTGAAAGATAACAGCGACAAAAGACAATTGCATCAGACGTTCCACGAGGACTTCCACGAGTCAACGGTCCCGCCTTTTGGGAAACCGCTTCATTCACTTCACTACCCACGCTATCGGAACTGAACCAGCATTTGTGTTTGGGACGCTATCGTTCATTGAAAGATAATCATGGACGCCTATATGATGCTTGCTGTAGCCAATTGTCATAGGCAGATGCATGGATTCATATATCAAGTCTTCTTTTAATCATAGAGAGATAATTATATAATGATAACGTATTTGTCAACTCGCTTTATTATCACGGATTTGGCTACTGGCGAGAGAATTTCCCACAGACGTGCGATGTGCCTCTTCCTCAGTGCTAGCATCGCCACAAGCAACCACCACCACCAGCAGCAGCACCAGTCGACAAATGTCGGCAGAATTCGCAACGTCACTTCCACTGGATGAGCAGATTGTGGTTTCAGTTGCTTGATGCGACAATCCACCAACCAGGTGCAGTAACATGTTGAACGCAACGAAACTTAAAAGTATAGGGTACATCTCTGTTCTTATATTATATATTTATATATATATGTAGCTTATATTTTTGCGTTTCGGATATTCCCTTACATCAATTGTATGTTCTCTTCACTAGATTGTTATTTCCCTTGAGGGAGGCAGAGAGAAGTGTTTCTCTCTGTTTTTGTTCTTTCTGATTCCGGTCAAGCCAATACTCAACGCCCGTCTCGCAAGTAGCTCAACTAAGGAAGAAGGTATTCATGTATTGTTGTAGTGTTCTACTTAGCTGAAGGGTGCCGTGAGTGCTGTAAGATCCGTACAGACGCTGGCATGGGAACTTGCAAAGCTCTCTTCCCAGGGGCGAAGACATCACGGGCAAAGCGACCGGACAGATTGTCCCTGCATATCCACCACCACCACGACTACTACCATTGTATTCAATCATAGGAGTGAAGTACTGAAATGCTTCGTTGTGCCCTATAGTGGGCTTCGCAAACCCAAACACATATTCCTGAATGCAGCCAAACGGCTACCACTGGCCTTACTGTGCTTCTTCAGTTAAACGTATGTCATGTCATCGAAAATGTATTCATACATAAACGAGCTACGACACGTTTCACTGAACAGCCTCTGTGTATGAACAGTCAGTCCTGAACAATTTCGGAAGCTGACTTCTCGCCCGCCGGGATGTCGGCACCTCGAAGAAGACAAATCATTACAGGCGTCACCTGGCGGTACTCTGCCTATTTCGCCCCGGGGGGCTCTTGACTGACAGCCCAAACGTTTCAGCGGAAACAGCCGTAGTAATAACGTGTGCTGTTCAAGAGCCACCACAATCCTGTACCGCCGGCTATGGTCACTACACAGATGACCGCTAATTTACGAACGGCTAAAGAGGAACTTCGATTAGATGGGAAGAACAGCTGAGATCAGACTGAGACCATCGTATTTTTCAATGAAACAGCATGTACCGACCACCCAGCGGGCTTCCAGCGGATCGATCACTGCGAAATGAGCTATACAGACGATCGACCCAAAATCCCAAATCTAAACTGTACACTTATTACTTGATAGAGAAATATGAGTCGATATGATTCGCTATCGGCACACGGGATTTCGCTCCGGCGGCTGTTTTGGCGGTATCATCACACGAGAGTCTGGACCCAGCGGTTTTTAAGGTCAATAGCCAAATAGTCACAAATATACGCCAATTCTCGGTATCATCTTGAACCTCCAGACTATTAACACTATGGTTCGACGTGTTGCTCTATTACTCGAAGTGAAGGTGGTCCTGCGCCTGGGTGTTTGCGATTATTGCACATTTAAATAGTATAGTTCTATACAAAAAAACATTGAACACATAAGAGCGAAAATGCACAACAAAGAGATAAACGACTTTTTTGTTACCGCTGGTTCGATATTCCACGACGTCTTGGAACGTCACTCTAAGGTTTGACGTAGACCCTTAACTGACGCGTGCATTGGACGGATACAGACGTGCACTCTCCGTACCAGCCACATCCCCGTGGGACCAACACGCATCGTTTGCGTCGAGCGAGACTGATATCATGATGTTAGTGTAAGTCAACTTTTCAATATCGTCTCTGTGGCTGCCGACTGTCACCGCAATGATGTCTATGTGTTACGCAAATGCAGCTCAACTTTTACGTATAATGCAATATATTATAATAGAATATAATAACGTGTACCGGCCCCATTCGCCGTCTCTTCAACGTTCCGCTTGGTGTGGCAACGATGCAATTTTGACTCAAAACCGTATCGCTGCCAGACGAGAAATAGAGTATCGTTCGTTTTTGCATAAGTGAGCTGGACTGTAGCTGGACCATCGGCGTTATCTGGGATCGAGGCCGGATGAAATGGATGTCCAGGACAGAACATAATATTGCACACATTCCTTATTGCCACAACGAGTTGAGTTGATGTTTTTGTTGTAAATAAAAATTATATTATACAACATACTAAACAGCTGTAAAATCAAATACATCCCAAAATAATGTTTGTGCATGCATATATATATATATATATATCACAGTTCAATTTCACTCTTGATGTATATTGCTATATATGCAGAGCAAAGTGCTGTATCTGTGAAACTATGGAGTTAATTACACTAATTTGGTAGAATGAATCAAATCATCGTTATAACATGATGCCAGTGTTTTCTTTATGCAAGAATCAGAGTTTGCAAACCGTCGTTATTCCAATTCTTTCTCAGACGTCGGCATACAGTCCTCCTATGCGCTGAGATACATAATCTAATGGTGAGTGTTTACCTGAAAACGAAACCAAGCAAAACAAATCACAATGATGTTAGACAAATAATAATAAGTACCTGAACTAGGCAAAGGCAAAGAGAGATAAAAAAAATCCCCGTGGAAAAAATTATCATATTCTCATATTCATCGGTGCACGACGACGGATGCCTCGTTTTTTCATCTATTCTTTAGCCTTTCTTCTCTCCAGTTCTCATACAGAGAGCTTATCTAATATAGAAGGAAGGACCCCGCCTTAGCAACTAGTGCATTCACACACACACACATGGATATATGAGCGCATACAATGCTATATTACGTTAGCCCTTGCAAAATGTATCCCTGGCGCGCGTGCCAGGCTTGACTGGCAAAAGACCAAGAGCGGCAGGCAACGAGGCAGGCCCCCCACTCATCTAACATGGCACGCGAGATACTGTAAGCTACAGTATCCCGCGCAATTCGCTATAAAAACATGTTGCGATAAGACGGCGTGCCACTTTTGCAGCCCCGTAGCGTTATCATCACTAATCGGATTCCTGTGAGCGCCACCGGCGCATCCGAAGGAGGAACATCACGAATTGGTGAAATTGTCGACCACAGCGACAAGTCGCAAGATTTTCTCATTCAGCTTCGTCTCTGGATTTTCGACTGCCGCGCCACGTCCTGTTCTTTCGTACCGTATGGAATGGACGGTATCATGGATGCCCTACCACGATACCTCAGCACTGTGCAATGACATTGGAGGGAACCGTCTTTATCTGTAGACCCGTGAGGTAGTAGCAACTGTAGACGTTCAAACGTGACCGCTCGAGTCGATCAATGAAGGCCACAGCTGAACAACGGCCATCCGAAGGCGTGAGTATGCTGACATGATAATCTACGTAGGCCAAGAGGCTGATTTCAGGCTTCTTTTATGTCGACCTGCTCCTTCTCTAGATCCACACTGTAGTCGTCCTGTGTTGCTGCTTCTATGTACCACAGGTCCGACGTGAGGTTTTGCCGGCGAGCAGTGAGCGCGAATACATATCAAGCGGCGTGCCGAAGCCATGCAAAACCGTCGGCGACTTCGACGGCGGCGGCGGCCACATGGGAAGCCCTCGGTGGCTGTTAGCGCAAAAACCTTCATCTGACTAATGGAACGAATAGCAAGGCACACTGCCTGTGAGTGCACTACACCATGCGGCCTCTGCCGCTACCGTTCGACTGAAGCAACGAACGTCGCCCCAGACACTCGGAGAGTTTCATAACTACGTTGACGTCAGTCATAGCACAAGGGTAGCACCAGGAGCATCTCCATCATCGGGCGTACGTTGTCTAGTAGTGAGTGGGGTGATGATCGAATCGAGAGTAATGGCTATGGTGGTATGGCTAGATAAATGAAACGTTTGGTGATGGGAAATCCCTGCTGGCTGTGAGGTCGTGGGTGACTCCGGTATCAGAATACAACCTGACGGGGGGGGGAAATCGGCTGCGTTATCTGGCAATTTGGCAAAAACAAAGCCAGGTGTATACAGCAAACGTCCCTCGATCAATTGCTTTGTGACAATGTGCTCGATTTCTTAGAAACGGGAGAGTACAAATAGTCTCTCAATATGGTTCCGGAATTGTCGCATCACGAATAGAATGAATACATGTTCTTTGTACAGCGATTATTATAGAATTGCCATTTATTGACGATTACGGATCGTTTACGATAAGATATCGTTTAGCTGCTGTATGACCTTACGCCCTATTTACGTGGTGACGCTTCTAGTCAATAGTGCGCAAACTGAATCCAACTGGCTAGTGTATAGAGTGTTTGGAGCACATTGATGTGATGAGGATAATGGCTCGAATGAGTGATTAGTTATTATTAGTATTGTTCGTGTGTAATATTCGCCTGTTATTGTTGGTGTACTATATCTGTAAATAGACCATGGCGTTATCTTTCGTGACCAACATCGGAAGCAGCACGCACACCATAGGTCGACTTGCGGCGGCGTTTGCCTGAAGGTGTCGCCTGATTGGTCACAAATGCTTCAGGGTAGACCGGTCACGTAACAACTAACTGCCCACGTCGTATACGACACCAGTGGGTGGATATGAGCAACACCGCTTCTGTTGCTCTACTACTTCCTTAGAAGAGCTGTATCGTGCAGTGGCCGATGACTCCCTCAATCAACTGTCACATTAGGTGTTAATCGTTCATGTAATTTTCCCCCAATTTGGTGTGGCAATCTTGCAGAGCTACACCATGGTAGCACATGTTTTCCTGACGTCTTGTTGTCGCTGATCATTTATAATAGTCTACCCTGTCGTCCGGTCAAAAGGAAAGTTCTAACCTGAGGGACAGGATAGTCCTCTGATCGCTACTTATCTTACCTAGGTAAGATTTGACGAAGCTTACGGAGCCGTACGTCAAAGAACGAGGATCACGGGAAGAATAGGATTGGCAAGTTTGTTTCTCCACTCCCCATTGTAGCCTGCGTGGTCTGATCAGCACACACTATTCCTAGGTTTGATCTTAGACGTACGTGCGTCCATCTACAAAAGCATGTACACGCCCATCTTACGTTTACTCCCAGCTACATCAATCAACAGCAACAGCGAAATGTTGAGCACACAACAACAACAACAACGAGAGAATAACGGCAACGACTTCCTGGCAGACGGAAGCTCACTCAGCAGGAAGCTGAGTGTTGGCCGAGGGGATGGCGCTCTTCGGGTTGTAGTCCGGCAGCTATCACCATTATTAGCACTGTTCGTACAACAACGACTACGACGATTGCTGCTACCGCAGGCCATGTCCACCGAATGAAACAGTTGAGCCCCGTGCATTCGCATCCAAGTGGAGCGGACGGTGGGAGGTGGATGTCGTTGAGTATACCTGCTATAGCAGTTTAAGTACGTGGGCGCAATAGCCATCAACAGATCTACGCTGTGTCTCGTGATCTGTTCGTCTCACTCAGCGTGGTGCCGTATGACCGCCTGGACTTTCCCTTCTTGGTTCCTTCCTTCCTTCCGCCGTTGCTGTTGCTGTTGTTGCTGTGGCTGAGCGTTGTTTTGTCATCGTAACGATGATGCTGTTGTAGATGCTCGTTGTAGATGCCGCTGTACTCCGCAGCGGGAGAGCGAAGATTCGGGAGGCTTGACGAGTCTTCAGTAAAGGGCTGCCATTGTCTTGGGTATCATAAGAGTACGGCTACGAGCGAGACACCAGCCGGACCTACTGTGGACAACGAACAAAATTATAGAACTATACACATACATGCATGGCGCTCAACTCGTCTACGACGATTATTATTATTGTTGTCACTACTATAATACAACAACAACGAGTACAACTTTATTAGAACAGGGTGATCACCATCTATAATGTAGTGTGAAAAGGAAGTGCATAGCACTACGCAACAAGGCGCAGTAGTTGTAATGGTAGTCGTAGTAAGGACCATAAAGTGCAGCTCAATGAGCCGAGCTAGCGTGCAAGGATTGGGTAGCAGAAGCAACAGAGGATCGCGAAAAATACAATAAACAACATAAGGAACCAACTCTTCCCACGTTAAGAATAGCCATAGACACAGCGGCCTAATGGCGGCGCCACCACCATCAGTATGTGTGCAGTAGTTAGTTACAGCCCAAGCAATGAATGTATACAAGCCGTCAGATGATGAGAAATAGAGAAAGCAAACTATTGAAGTCCATATTGTATTGTATATAATGAAGGCCAGTAGGGGGCCTTGAAGAGACTCTGTATTTCAGAAACAAAAATATGTCTTCTACTTAGTTGAAGTAATACAACAAGGGATCAATAGCTTAGGGACTGGCTCCGGGCTCGAATAGAATGAATGGGTGGGCACCGGGTGGCCATTGGAAGAAGATCGATCCTGTTAACTTAACAGACTACGCATGATTTTCGTAGAGACACTCTGAAGACAACTGGACATGTGCTGAGCAAGAAATGATGGGTCTCGATATCAACTGTTATAGCTGTTGAGTAAAACTGCGACGAATTCATACTTTGCAATGTGTTCGTTTTAGGAAAAGGTATTTGATATGAAGGCTCCTTCGCCTTAGTGCTATTCTCGGATAATAGAACTTGCTTTATGCTTCTAGTGTTAGAATACATCATCTAAGGATTTCTTTACTCTATCGAGTGGTCAGCATTGACTGCGAGGAAATTCAAATACCATCAACGAATCGGCTTGACTTCTTAACAGCTTTGAAATTGATTTATTGTATCGTATTTTATCCCAGGAGACGATTGCGCAATAGATATCAGGAAGGACCTATGGAAAATACATGTTTTCGTTAGGCACTGCTGAAGGAGTTGGCGGAGGCGTTCATTTCGGGGAAAAACCATCGGAGAATGTTCTATATTCCTCAACCATGTGCTCATAAAGTGCACAGAAGCAAACCTTCATCCACGACTGTTTTTATGATAATTATTCTACTTAATGGAAGTTGATATGCTTATACAGGCTTCTATGGTAAATACGATTTTTTGTCGGTACACTATGGCACTCTAGTTATACTGTTCGCCTGTAATCTTCAGATGTTCCGGACGTCATGACGACGTTCGCATCTGTCAAAAGCCGTGCAAGAGAACGGGGTGACCAGAGGGAGCACGATTTACTTTCCAAAGGAAGTTTTCGAGCTTCAGAAGACCGTTGCTTCGCCTTTGATGCCCCAATGCTCCGCTTCTACAGAGAACCAAGCAAATATAAAGCGGGCCAAGCAATGCATAGAGAAGCTGGCTAGTGCACTCGTCTAGTGGATATCGAAGCGGTGCGCGTGGCGCAATTTTTCCTTGCCTCCAGGTGGTGCTGCCGCTACTGCTGTTTTTCGATGGTCCAAGCGTTAGGAAAGCGCTAGCAAGCGGGTAGCAACTCGTCCCTCCAAAAACGCGGTAATTACCTTGATCAATTTCCACTCAGGGGAAGTGCCCAAAGAAGAGCTGGCGAGCGCCGCAGAGAAGCATAGGAGAAAAAAAAAATTCGTTCCGGAACGTGTTCTCAGTAGTCGTCGTGGTACCTTCGCACGTCGGAGCACATTCCACTTTCCGGCTTTCCGGCTTCCAAGTACGAGTTCTTGCAAAGCTCGGTTAAGGGCAAGGGAATCCAGTTCTGTCACGGCTTCCCGCGCGCCAGAGAAGACTAGGCAACAGCGAACCGTGAGACCCCTCTCGGGTACTATGAACAGCTGAGGTGCTGCCGTTGCTGGGGGCGCAGATGGCGCAGTTCTTCTGACTGGGGTAATGGTTCGATTCCGTTAATGAGGAGGTGGAGAAAGACGAGGTTGAGCAGGACAAGGAGCTATTGAAGTAAGGCTAACCAGTAGGAACGAAGTCCTGTAATCGTATTGTGCGAAGCCGGACTTTCTTACCTCCCGCTATTCCTGGGGAAAATGGGCCACTTGGGTTAGCCCTGTGGTGCAAATTCGGGTGAATTTGACGATGAGGGCGACGACCGGTCCGCAGGAACGGAGCACTCCGTGAAACCAGCACGAGCAGAACGGTTCCAGTGTCCTATCGTACGAACGCATCCAGAGTTTGCGAGGAATTGGGGGTCTTCTAAAAAAGTCTGGGTGGGAGGGGCTAAAATGAGTATGGAGAGAGAGAGAAAAGTCTCAGAACCGTCTCAGCACGTCACGTTGTCAGGTCGAAAGCAAGTGAACGGTTAAGCCTACGATACGAGGCAGGGCCGACGTAGGTGGTGCTGCGCACGATGTGCCGACGACCTTAATTTCACCTCTGGGAATTGCATGAGAGAGACAGAGCAGCGGTCGAGAGATATAGTGAGGGAGAGAGGTCTGCTGTGTATTTATGGTTGAAGTTTGAAAACGCCAACACGAGACGCCACGCTCGAGGCGGCGGGGGCTGTGGTGGTGGCTATCGCTACCACATAGAAAACACTTAGCTACCCCGTGTGCGTGTGTACTGCAAACATGCCTAGAGTTTGCCTGCGCATTCCTACATATTGCAAATATTAGATGGGTGCACATTTCCCCCGGGCCGGTAGTGACGGTTATTGCAATCCTATGTATATCAACGTCTCAAGAATGGTTGGCAGAAAATCTTGGGGCAAACAACTTTAATAAAAAAAGAAGGCCACGTGTTTTCCTAAGGCAGTCGCGTTTTGCAAATATTTTATGCTGCAATCGTGCTTCTACCCAAAAGGCATAACGCCAAACAGACACGCCTCCGACTGCTACTGCCACTGACAGTCGTATATTCAATGAGTGAAATCTCGCAGTTGCCCTTGGAGATCTGATGGAGGGCCTGTACGGACGATAGGACAGTTGTTAGTTAGTTCGTTCATTTCGAAGTGACCTTGCGTACCCGTTTGCTTCACTTTTGTGCTTGCCATTTCTTGGCCTCGGTGATCACTGAAGAAAATTTGAGACTTTGTGGCTCCACGCCAGAAATGCGCTCAGTCGGAAACAAACTCATCATGACCTCGACAAATAACCTTGCAACGAGACGTACTACGGATAGCCCAGCAGAGTCCGACCGAGCCAGAACAAACCGTATACACAACGGGCTATCTGTCTGTCCTCGCGTTATGCTGATGAGAATGGCATCCAAAGGCAGCGACTTGCTAGCGAAAGCCTCTACGCGATGAAAGAGTAGTGATCTTCAGTAACACCGAAACGATTGCGACACTCTGCTATCGTACAGTCAGCCTCCTCTGGGACTACGTGAACATGTAGTGGAATGCTCATTGGCCCTCGAACTAGTCCTTGACAAACGCCTCGATCTTGTGTTCACTCAATCTTTCTCTATTCTCTCACCTTGTCTATTCTTGATTGTTTCTATCGGTGATGATAAATTGTTAGCCTCGTTTCATTAGTCAACCGCTCCCGCTTGTGACTGGAATTGGCCCAGTGATTACTCTGGGAACTGAGGACCCGGTAGTTACAATTACCGCAAGTCGTCTAACACAGTCGGCCTTGGGGTCTACTCCTTGCAAGAATCGGTTTCCACGATATTCTATTCTGATAGCACACTCATACACAATCATGCTCCACATAGGTATCCGACGAATGGGCTGAAGCGGCTGTATAAACGACTGTTGAACCCCAACGGGAGGCGATTGGAGTTCGTAGGTTGAAGGGTAACGGCGACCTATTTCACTCAGAACCGAAGTGGCACATTTATGACGCAATGTGCTGCTGCTGCTGCTGTTGTTGCTGATGCTACCGAGCTAACGAAGTTAGAATCGGGTTACTTCATAGAAATCCGATACACTCGAGCAGCGTTTAAATTATTCTCAACAGAGACGCCGCCGAGAAAGATGGGACTCCGGCGGGTGCTTACATACTATGCATACAAAGATTGTCTTTTGTAGAAGAAAACACGTGACGAATACTAATGTCGAGGTGGTCGAATACGCGGAACGAGTCCCTTTAGCTGGATCGGTTCATCAGAGGCCGCATGATAATCCCAAAGGATTGGCAGGACAGGTTAGATGTAATATGTGTCTGCCGGGTTGGTCGCGAGAATCTCATCGTGAGCATCATGTAGATTCCAGGAGTTAGCAATGCCGCAATAACAAATTTTACAAAATTGAAATCTTGGTGGCATGACATGAGAGTGTAGTGAGATTCGGAAGTTAATTTCGATGGGATTCGTCGATAGACATTCATGGGAGGAGTCTACTATCGGAGTCGGCTGTTTGTTCCAACGGGAACTTGGTGAGTGGAAGTGGTGCGAATCTTCCGTGCGTTCTATGCGAATAATTATGAACCCGGATTAATTGGTTATCGAATGAAAAGCCCGAATGACCCGGTGATAGTAATCACGACTTGGTTATACCCAAACTTGCCGGTTACGTCGAAAACCTCCGCATCATCATATTATATTATTATAGAGTACATCGTCAAATAATAATAATAATAATAGTAATAGCAGTTTCCACAACAGTCTCATCGATAACGGGACTTTAATCCTGTATGGTGATAATGAAGGACCTGACGTTCGACCCGGGAGAGATGAAGCCAGCCACAGTAGAGTATTCATTCCGTTTTGGCAAGTCGAGTGATTTGGAGAACGGGTGTGAATAAAAATGCCTGGTAATCACCTCATACTGACTTTACTTAGCTCTTGTCCATGATCTTAGTTCCTAGGGACTGCGATATCGTTACTTAATCCTGGAAAGAACGGAGTGTCAATGAGACGTTTCCTTCCAGGAAACGACGTCTCTTCCAGAGATCCCTGAAAATCACCGGAGATCTCTCCCTCTATTTCTCTCTCTTTTTTATTCTTCCTAGAGGAAATCAATGCCATCGAAGTAGGGGACTTCGACGGGGCAACGACAGCAAGCCCCGCAGGTCCTTACCACCACCACCATCAGCTGCGCGAACATCAAAGGCCGCAGCACAGCGCTTCGCGCTATCCCTGCCCAGTCGCTATCAGGGAGCGCATTCGAACGTTCCCTGTTCAGCCGGCCTAAGTAGCTCCCAGCACAGAGCTGGGATCCCAGAGCTTCGTCTCCATCATCAAGCAAACGCCCCAGCAGCAGCAGAGGCTGTTAACACAACCAACAGCAGCAGTAGCGGCGGCGGCGGAGCAGCAGCAGCAGCCATCGTAACATGAGACTATCACCCAGCCGGAAGCAAGAGTCGCGCGGTGGTTCTAGTGGATGGGAGAGCCGGGAGACGAATGAACTTGGGCTGTTAGAGGTAGTGTGCCGAAAATAATCCACGGGCCGATGAACCTAACCTGCCGACAGTGCGCAGCTCCTACCGCTGCGAGGCAAAGCCCGCCCGCTACTGTAAGCTAACGTACGATAGATTGCAGGGTGGAGCGTTACACAAGACGCTAAACAACCTTTAGGCAGAATGGGCTTCGTACTTTGCCTAAGTAACAGAGAGGCAGACACACAGACACCTCGTAAGAAGTTGTACATATCACCCTTCCAACGTTGTAACCCCTCCTCTAGCTAAGCTGCTGCTCAGAATTGATCACACATGGCAGAACCGAGTTGCAGCCAGATGAGTGCTTTCCTCAGGCCATGGAGAAGCACGTATGAAGGTTTTTAGCGTTTGCAGATAGCAGCGACCACAACTGAGATACTTCGCGGGGTCTTTGCTCGAACCCTTTATCAACGCCGCTCTGATAGAGTGCGGGGCCAATACGGAAGAGGCCCTCCGGACAGCAAGGCTCAAGGTGGTCGTCACGATTTCTGTACATTGCATTTGCCAGGAAAACCAGGCCATCGTTAAGAAGGTCACAATTTGTCATTGTCTGGTCGTTGAGCTGCTTCCAAGCAACGATCTTGAACGAACGTTACGTGAAAGAAGGGGTAATTACACCTTACAGCTAATCTTTCTTACGTAGAGATTGTAAATAACAAAGTACATTGAATGGTTTATTGACCATGGGCCACGAAACGCCGCTGAGTGTTGGTCCAGGAGAAACAATTTACAGTCATCGAGTTTCTGTATTATTATCATATATTGAAACTCATATTTCATACCTATTATTTTTTTACCTATTATTTTTTACGAGAACTCAAGCAATGTATGTTGCAGTTCCGTCAATAAACAGCAGTTCGTATTGTATTGTATTATATATATATTTTTGCCAGCATGAGGTCTACAGATATAATCTGTATCTCCTGCCATAGATTTGCAAATCCAGAATAATCAACCTGCTGTATATTTGAGCTACAAGCCAGTAAATGCCTATATAGTAGAACGGCATCAATAACGTTGACAAGTTTCGTAGTTTTGTAAAATGAGAAAACAACTCGAATGTCATAATTTCCAGTTCTGGGGCCAGTTTCTGTTTGGATCGTCAGGCTCTTCGCTCCTGCGAACGCGGCCAGTCTATAAGAGCGATATGCAGATTCATTAAGCTATTATTAATTAAACCGATGGCAGGCGCAGCAGTAGCAGCAGCCCTGAACTACTCGAGTGCCACGTACATTATAACAAAGGCTATCTCTTGAATGTGAAGAGGCCTGGTATGCTCACGCCGCTTCCGGTCTGCAGCTCTGGACAGCTTGGAGAGACTAAACTGCTGTGGGTGGCCATTTAGTTAGGCGGTCTGGCGACAGCGTCGGTAGACGGTGGACGCGCAATGGATGTCGTAGAGTTTCGTAGCCTCAGAAGCAGCAGCAGTGGGGTAGCGGGGAGAGTACAACAAGGATCGTCGAACGGGAAGCAATTGGAACAGTATTGGCTTATCAGGAAGACGGACACCACTAAGCAGGACCGGGCAGGGCATACCCGAGCTCAGGCTGGACCCGTCAGGAACCAGAGGCCTGTCCAAGTGGCCCTCAACGAGGATACATACAGCAGAGCGCTCAGCGAAGGCCGTTTGCCGTCCAGGATCAAACTGCCGCTGCCACAACCACCGCCACTGCTACTACTGTTTCTTGTAGGAAAACATAGGGAAGCAGGGACAATTTCCTGTCAAGGCTCTTCAACCGCCACAGCAGGAGAACGCCAGCCGACCGACCGACCGACGGCCCGACCGGCCTCAAGCCATCTGATTTTGCTAGAGGAGGAACACAGCCCCCGCTGCCGCTCTACAACAAGAAGAACAAGAGGAAAAGTCCCAAGCCACTGTACATACTACATACATACATGGGCACATACAGACAAATACGCCGGCAGGCTGACCACAGCCACAACTGCTACCGGCCCTACTATTTCAGAGACCATCCCTCCCACCTAATGTTTCTTTGGGGGAAGCTGCCGGATGGAATACCCTCGGAGACTTTGCAGGTGGTGTCTGGCCGGGGAAGCTTCGCTTGGATTGGCCAAGCAGAGAAAAGGAAGATCACATGAAATATGGCCTCCAGGCCCGCCAACCACTCACTCGCATCACTGCATAGCCCGACGGCACCTCCATCACCTGGTTTTTTCGGTTTGCTTTTACCTATTTCCACTAGCCGGACTGGCTGGCGGCTGGGTTTCTTTTAGCGAGCGGTCTTCCACATCGGGAGTGGTCATGGGAGCGATAGAGGGAGAAAGAAAGAGAGAAAGACTTCGTCCTTTTCTAGAGCCATAGAAGAAAAGAAGGAAATAAAGAAGGCCACGAAGAACAATGAAGGCATGGATAGTCGTAGTAGTACCTAGTATAGAAAGATTGATCGCGGATCAGACACTCGCAACGAACGTTGGGCCACAGTATCAAGGCTGTATGAGGTTGGATAGCGAAAAGATTGGAGATGGGTTGTGTATGGGCTTTGCGCTGTAGGTCACTGACCAGAACAACATGGCACGACGGAGCGGGTGCGATGTAGGGTTGGAATTGGACGGACTGTAGGATTGTACGACCAGGTGGGGGTGGTGTGTGGAGATGGAAGGATCGCACAGGTATACACCCTGACAAAGTACCATATTGCTACAAAGACATCTTAATGGGATAAGGTCGTCCTTTAGGAGACACACAAAGGAGTGGAGTTCACGTGAGGGGAACACGAAACCAATCAACCAACAGACCACGTCTTGGTTTGGACCCGCGTTTCCCGTACTGAAGTGGAACGTGACAACGAATCCCTCGTACAGGCGCTACTTTTCGCCTGTAACCAAGATAAATATCAGGATAATTTCGGCTTCTCGAGGGCCTAGACGACATCGTTGTCGTAAAACCCAAGGTCGCCAGTTGGGCCGTGGTACGAGCGAACAAAAGGCCAAAATGTAAAAATGGCTGAACTAGCGTACAGCAATCTACCAGGCTGGTGAAGTATAATAGCTGGAAACGTATCGATACAAAAATATATAAAAATTATATAGACACATACAATATTGTTTTTTTAGGTTTATTGTTTATTTGTTTTCTATTAGTTAAACAAAATTCAGATATGCAATAATGATAGAATCCTGGGAATGGAAAGGGTGTCACGCCGAGGTCGACATGGTCGACCCCTCCGGAAGAAAGTAATTGCATTGGTCCTTTGCGTCACAGTGAGAAGGGCGCTTCAGAGGGAACGATCCTGCGCCCTTGGCCCCGGAGGCGCAGATCAGCGTGTGGTAAATATAACTAAATAAATATATCATAAATATTGTTATATGCTAATAGCTGTAAATATATATATATATATATATATATACACCTATTCGGAATTGCTCTTTTCGTGTCCTCCTTTCGTTGACACTTCGTTGGTGGTATGGAGGTGATACTCGATAGTGAGTGATCGTTTCGTAGGTTGAGACAATGATAGAGGCTGGATGACCATATACGGTCTATGCTGTCGCGCTGTCCAGCGCTAATAGCAGACATCGGATAGGTAGCACAGTTCTTTATTGTTCGCAAATGAACAGGACAAAAATACACAACATGTCGCGGAAGTGGACAACTTGGGAGCGGCGATAGTAATGTACAAATCGGGAAAAAACAATCGAGCGACCGATTTGTCACGTGACCAACATCCGGGCCTCCCTCACGACATCAGTCGGCCCGGACGGGCTGAGCTCCGTTTCCGCTGTATATCTGTATTTGTCTGCGTCTGGCTTTCGATATTCGTTTCTTATTGTCAATACATACGGCACCCAATATATCATGAGGCAGTTCACAAATTACAGCCGATGATTACAACATGTGTTTATTAAAAATGCCTCCGAGATATGAAAGTATCCGAGATCCGAGACCTTGGCAATCACGTATTGTCCACATCGAGATAGCTGATCAGAGCGTATATTTGTAAATTAGATTGATTTTGAAATATGTCGTTCAGTTGTTGTGCACCCCGTTGCAGTAATTGATGAAACATAACCCCATATTGGGAAAAGGTTCGCCGAACTCGACATCACACGAAATACAGATTCGCCTTTTTCGTGACAAACCTGAATGAACCTGAACACTCGAAATGGCCTAGGGTCGACACATCCCCCTTAACCACCACCATCACCAGCACCAAAGACACAATGGTTAAATGTAAAATCGCAGCGGCGCCCTAGCATAACTTTGGAACCACTATTTCGTCTCGCATTTTTTCTTCTAGCCTGTTCAGGCGGCGCTGCACTGCACACCCACACACGGCAACGGCCACACAGACGATATACGGCAGGGTCATTGTCCACCAGGCTGCAATACAGGAAAAATGCTATCAAGCTACCGGCGGCGGCGACGGCGGTGCCAAGAGAACGCATCAGAGGAGACAGTGAGAGCAGAATAAGCAGAAGAAAGAACAACGAAAAAGAAACTCAGCCTCCCGAAGGCAGAATGCGGAAACTGAAAGCAAGAAGGTCGTAGATGGGGGATAGAAAACAACGATAGACGGACGTTTGGGACCGTCACCGTCCTCTGCCTGGTGGCCTGGTTCCCACTCTGCTGGCCTGTCGTTCCCCGCATGCGAAGAGGCTGCCGGACCATCGAAGAGATCGGTCGCAGTGGCACACAGCGGCGAAATGCCGAGCAAAAGAAACGACAGCACAAATTGAGTGGAGCTAGAGTAGAAACATTGGCGGACTGTTTGGGGAACTCGTGAGGTAGGAGGCTCCGAACCGGGGCCGGCCGGCGACACAGGGTCCGGTGGCCGTCCACAATGAAAAAGAGTACAGTGTACGATGCTACAGCCTTATCCTTGTCTGTCTGTTTCAGCCTGGCAGCGATTCGGCCTTCGAATTCTGATGCTGCTGCTGGCTCTGCTTGTTCCAGTGCTATTGCTGTTGATGATGTTATAGCTGCTGTTTCTACTTTTGGCAGAAGGCTAGCACTGATCGAAACAGAAAACATCGACGTCGTCCTCTCAGAGAGCAAACAGACGGAGAGACAACGGGACGCACCGCCTCGAACATAACGTACACATTCGAAGCAGTTTGAAGCGAAAGTTAGAGAAGTTGTTCGAACAAAGCGTCGAACGCCGTCGTTCTGTAGAACGTACAGTGACGAATTGCCCACCTCAGCCTAACCAACCTATGAACGAACGAACGGACCGACCGTGGCTGTCCGGAGTCTGTGTTCTGTCCTTGTGAGGAAGCCAATGTGTGTAAGAGGATAGAGGGCGAGGGCCTTTTCGGGATTGGGTACGAAAACGACGGGTCGCGTGCGTGACGTATGACTGGGCTGCTTACTCTCGTCAAATTGAAGAACGAAGAAAACAAACACCCCCCCCCTTCTCGCCATCGAATTATGAAGACGGATGCGTTTCGTTACAAGGTCCACTTCGACTAAGAGCAGCCGCATACTGCGCAGCGTTTCGAGTCCACTTGACGCTGTTTCTGATGATTTTTGGTTCATGTTGTTATTCACTTGTGGGTTCATGTTGTTATTGTTGTTCTTGTCGCAGAAAATAACGTCATATATGCGTGACGTGTTCCCTCATCATTCTTGCCATCGTTGTGGCTGTAATAAGAGAAAATACTATAATAATCGTTGCCCATTTGTCTCTTTTTTATTTCTGGGAGTTGACCCTCAGCTGTCTATGTCCATGGCAGAAATGCCTCGATAGTACCGTATTGCTTCAAGAAGCTATCATCATATCGGCCGTACTAGACTCATCTGGACTGTTGGTGCATGATGCCCATTCTCGCACAATCTCGACACATTCGGTCTGTTGTTGTTGTTGTTGTACAGCTAATTACCTCAATCATGAATTCAGTTACATGCATGGTCGAATTAATTCGATGGATTGCACCAATAAAATCGCCAGTCGAGCGGTGTTTAGTTAGAAGGGCTGATTGGCAATTCGGAGTTATCAAAGCCATCGGATCCAATTTGCTGCTAATGCGGCTATTGCTGTTGGCGTACTTTCTGCACCGTATCGCGTTACTTCTTCGACAATGATTTTTTTGCCCACTGTTCGACTCCCGTTAGATCAAGCCGAACTGATGCTCGCCCATCGTTGAAACGAAGCCTTCTGTTTTCTTTCAGGTAGATCGGGCGCTAACGGTGCCCGCTTTGTCCACGTTAAGAGACTGCGAGAAACTCAAACCGAAATGTAACGCCTGCAGATAACTACTGCAGCCAACGCAATACGCCACGATAGCCGTTTCTCCTGCATCGAGGAAAGCAACACCAGTAGTCATTAGTTCTATGACTTTGGTAGCCGACGACCACGGCAACACGCGCTCACACGCTGATAGCACACTATGACCAGCGGGGTATCTTGACCAGCCGACGGACTGACGAAATGATAACCCTCCCATACTGTGGATTCTGCCCACAATCAACGTCCTAGCGAACAAGCGATACCGGTAGAACCGACACAAAATGAAACACCATTGCAAAGTTCGGCCTCGCAGTAACGACACTATCCCCCTTCGGATGACGGCAGAATAAATTACATCGTTATCTTCGAATTGATCGTAATCGTCACTTATTATTATTATTATTATTATTATTATAGACTCCTTTTGTCTAATGGGAGTGTTTTTGTTGCCTTCTCGATTTTGCCCAATTGATATAGCTCTATTGACCTGGCAGCAGCACCAATCGCTTTAACGGCTTCACGATGATCGTTGCAGCAGATTGATACGATATATCGCGTGCTTGATATATATGTAGCTTACGTTTGTAGACTGCCTCAAGGGAAGGTCGGACGAATATATGTAGGACCACATCGATTCGATTCAATTACCACAGGAATATTTTATGGCGTCCTTACCTGAAAGACAATACAATAAGATTCACTTATTAGCACACAATGATTACGTACTTAAAATATTCATTGACGGGTTTTACATGTTCAACGGCTTGTGGGACGCCAAATGGAAGATATACTATTACATAAGTCATGACCAAATGAATTTCATAAATATATAAATACATAAAACCGATTGCTTTTATGACCAAACGCAAACAAGTGCTACGGAGTATATGTATATATTGATTTCATTTTAACAATTACTTTACGTTTTATTACATACATATATAGTTACTCTTAACTCACTAAATCTATATCAAATTAAAGGGCTATGTATTGATAAAGTAGTACACCCTTATTTAAGTTTGGCCATGAGCTAATGCGAGCACATACGTTTAGTGTTCCACCCCAGTCCGTTTATCCGTTCCTCTCTAGTTAACAGCACTGTGAAGCGCATGCAATGTGTGTATCATTGTGGCCATATATCATATTAATTTGTTCCATTCCAAACGGTTCTATTTACATTATGCTTCTATTAACACTTCATGCTAACCGCATGCGAATTTAAGATCAAAATAGAGGAAAGAAGTAGACTTTCGTAAGCCACACCTTTTAGAGCTCGAGAGTCTCCACTGGACAAGTGCCAGTATACCCAGTGATATCACAATCTCCAAGGCCTCCTGAGGGAACCACCACATCTCCACACTCTAGTGACTGTATAAAGTCAGACAATGAATTTTCCAATGTCGTCGAGATAAGCAAACAGAGCACTGGGGGAAGCACCTCCTCCTCTCTAAATTAACTGATCAGTTACGAGTCACTTGAAACAGAAATATCCACAACACAAAATACGGGCGTAGTACGCCCCTGCATGGCGATCATACACGATATTGATTTCACTGTCACATCGACATCCATCAACAGGGCGTCATAATGTTTCCTAAGGTCAAAACCTTCACTCATTTCGTTGACGATGCTCACTATCCGATGGGCTCGATTGAAACTCAAAAAGAAACCACCTCAAAAACTCAAAAAAATGCATACACTTGCCCCAGTTCATACATTAGGATGCTCGCCCGGAAACTAGCAATTCTTAGCCGCACTATAGTGGCAGTTCACTGTTGCAGCAAACAACACAAACAAGAACAACGGCTTTCTCTACACAGGTTCTCTATCGACTCTTCCGATTTGTGTTTGCTGGCTTCCATCTCAGATAGAAGAGTCCTGCGCGAATCCACTTGCTGTTCATCATATGTTGCCGTCTTCTGCATGAGTGTTGCGAAGCACCGCGTTCTGCACTTTGAAATCCTCTTAGTCGTCGTTTGGCTTTTGCTCGGTCCTTTCTCTATAAACGAGACAGCTGTTTCGTTCAACTGTCTGACGGCTGCAGTGACTAGGTACACCCGACTTTTCGAATTCCCTTCGGTAAAAATTCTCTCAATCCTCTCTCGCTCTGCTATTTTTCGCTGTGGAACTATCGAATTTTGCGGTCGAATCCTATTCGATTGAGCTCTCCTCTGCCAACTTACTCTGGAGGCTAAGCTTCTTCTCGCACTTCATCCGCGATAAGGGGAGCAATATTGTCGTTAATAATAACGATTATTACGACGATGACGATAGGAATAATGAGAGAACAAATGAGCCAAGGTGGACTTTTAGCATTCGTGCATCAAGGTTGTAGCTGTATTGCTGCGGGTGTCTCGAAGCTCTGTGTATCTGTGTGTGTATTCCTTCACGATTCTCATCGGCAGCAGGCTCCTTGCGGCTGTTCACGACCAGGCACAGCTAGAGACAACGACCACTACAGCTGAATCACTATAGTTCCGTTCGTGTTATACCATGTGTAGGTTTACCATCGCATCAGACACTATTGTTGCAGCTTGCGTCCGCAGTAGTAGAATCTCCTTAGTTTATGGTGGTACTTAGCGTCGACAGTTCAAAATACGACTACCGACAACATCAGCAGCAAACGCGGCCGTCGAACGAACCGAGAATCTGCTTGCGGCTGTCTCGCGGCCGTCGGCGACTGCTGCGTTCAGCTGTACGCAATCTCGCCCGTTCCTCGAACCAAAGGCAAGGGCAGGAGGAGCCCCGAGAACTAGGGACTTCGTTTTCACTTCTACGGCCGCCGACGCCACTCGTCGTCGGCTGTGGCCGAGTCGCCGGCGCTGTCGGCTTGTTTCTCTATGACTGTTATATTATATATGTATATACTTCTTTAGCATCGCTTCTTCGTTCGTCTTCGGAGCGACAATGTGATGCTGTCCCTCGATGGCAGGCCCCTACCACCAGCCAGTCAGCCGGCCCTCAAGACAGACGTACAGACAGACTACCCGACGGCCAGCTCACACTCGCACACCAGGCACTGGCCAATGTTTGTACTGTACTGTACCGTGTCATCCCGTTGTCGTGTTGGGTCGTTCGCTGAACGCGAAAACGAGTTGTTGTTGTTGTTGTGTGTCGACCGTCTCATCGGCAACGACAGCCTCAACGGCACGACACTAACAATAACAACAGAGACACAATAACATCAGCACTGATCAGCAGCAGCTGGGGCGGCGGCGGTGGCGGCGGTGGCGATGGTCGCAGCAGCAGCAGCTGCAGTGACGTTCTGCATAGCCCTGGGCGGCGGCATTTTCATCGCGCACTCTCCGTCTGTGGTCTACTCCGTATACGGGCGGGCGTAGTGGTGATACTGCTGGGGATGTTGCCATCACCATGTGGCTCTCATTTCGAGTGTCAGTCGGTGAGAATCAGTGGCTTTACTATGCATACAGCCAGTGTGAACACGCCGCAACGAAATTCGTTCGTCGCCGGCAGCTACGAATGTCCAAGACGAATGCCATGAATTCGTGCGTATGCAACTGTCTAATAATCATGAAATCATACGGCCTATGGTAGACCTGTATCGCATATGCATACACAAGCGGGGCGTATGTGTGTTGCAAGCGTAAAACAAATCGTTCAACAGCGACTCCCCATTGCGGACATCGCGAAGACGCCGCCAAAGCGAACATATAGATAAAGGACTTCTTCTGAGGCTGAGAGCCTGATTCGTCCATTCATACGTTCGATGAGCTCGTTTCGTTGGCTGTTGATTACTGTTTTACCGCTGTGAAACTGATGGTGTCGTCCGGCGAATACGCCCAACTAACGCTCAATCGACGACCGGATTGCTGCCGTTGGCAATAGATTGTTGCTCCCACGCGATCGGGAACGACGCAGCGGCGTCCAAAGTGGACGCTTAGCCAGTTAGTGAGACCATCGAAACGATCGACACTGCCGATCTAACAACGACTCGAAGCAATCCGACAAGGCACACGAACCAGATAGAATCTCTTCACTATCGCGCTATTGTTTGTGGTGAAATCGACAAGAATCAACAGAAGACGACATCTTCTCTTGCCATCGGTTACTTGGACACAATGAGACGGGTGTGATGTCCGTCGGTTGTCTTCGGCGTACATCACCTATAGTGTGCGTTCACCACAGGTGGCCGTAGTGGTGGTGCTGGTAGTGGTGCAGGTTAATACAATAGTGTAATTAAATGGGGTAGCCGCTCCGCCTACAGGGGTCGGTTACCTGACAATAACAATGCTAAAGGTGACAAGAATAAATAATGGTGACGATGACAATAAAACAATAATAATAATAATAGCGATAACCAACTACGAGCAAGACATTTTAAAAGGCAAAAATCTTCACAACTATAATTATCGGCCAACAACCTCAGAAGAATGCGATATAATCGTTCAAATGAACGGGTGACCTTGACGGCTGACGTCATTCGTTTTAGTGCAATTGGCATTTCTCTTCATCTTATTCACTAACTCAGAACTGTTGTTCTCTATTTGTCTGGTCGACAATGGGGGGCCTCGTTCTGGCGTTTCGAATATTTCACCACGTCAATTATTTTCCGTCCAGATTCGCACACAGGAGAACGAGACTTCCAAAGTTCCGCTTCCGGAGCCAAACTGCAGTTGCAATCATCACTTCAATGAAAGTGTTTAAGCCGCTTAGATGAGCCGTTTTTGTAACGATGTAGCGAAAGCGTTCGACGCAAAAGGATCTGTGTGGGCCACGTAACCGGCTGCTGCTGCTGCTGCTGTTGCCATTATTATTATTATCATCACATCATCGTATCGTGATAATAAAATCAACAGTATCAACATAAGTGAATTTCGGTTAAACGGTATAGCGTTACTCTCATAACTCGCCCACGATATCACAGTAGTGGCTATGGAGTGAAAGATGGTACCATTATGCTATACGGTAATGCTATCGTAGCATTATTATGAATTATAAATACTATAGATATATATCTTATGCATCTTAGTATACTTTGCGGAACACTGCGGAAATCACTGTAGTCTTATGGTACTCATGCACACGCCGCAGTTTAGTGTTAATATTCAGTGAATAGCAAAAGCGTGAATGAATCGTAGAGTCTTACTCAACGAGTCTCAAACAGAACTCTATGGGATGAAGCTTTAAAATAGAAAGGAACTGATACAAAAATACAACGATTATTTTCCAGGAGTGAAGGGAACAACAACAACAGCAGCAGCAGCAGCAATTTAGCCGAATTGGCTAAATGTAAAATGCAAAACACTAAAGATTGATGGGTAAGTAGCGCGTAGCTGAAAACTTATTTCCGAATGTCCAACGATGTCCAGTTGTGGGATTGCCGCCATTGCCGTTCTGGGCGTGGTGGCCGTCCAGCGACAACAAGTCACTACAGACAGAGGGGATTCCTATAATAAAGGAGCAGTCAGATCAAGCACGGAGCTACCCCTAGACCCTAGCCGGCACCAACTTGGCCACCACAGCAGCTGCGCGGGTGGTCGAACGCCCCCTCCGATGGTACGAGGCAACGATAGAGACAGAGAGAGAGAGAGATGAAATGGTCATCTGAAATGAAAAAAAAAGTGCCGACACCAACGCAGGCATAAAAAAAAGTGAAAGCTAACGCTGACCAAAGCGAGAGGGAGAGAGAGAGAGACACAATTCGACGACTAAATTGATGAATTTCGTTGCCTCGACAACAGTACGAGCAACAACAGCGGCAGCAGTCGCAGCAGAAACAACGACGACAGCAACAGATGATGATGATGGTCTTGGTGGATCTCCGGCGACAGCTCCAGCTCCTCTCCGCCAATTCGTGAGAACTTCTCGAAGGCATTTTTATGTGTTTCAGCTTCTTCACTTCAATTCTGCAGTCAAATGGATGTATGACCCCACCCCCCTCGCCCCCGCCGCCACACTGACAACGATTTTTTTTTTACTTTCACTCGTTACACGTACGTACAGCAGCAGCAGCATTATTTGTCGTTAGAATCAATCAACTTTGGAGCCATCGTCGTCTGTATTTGGGCTTTGAGAGCAGGCCGGGGATTGATGGGGAACTGTTCGGGTCACGAAGTGAATATGATTCATTTGTGGGAGAGGTGCAATGCTAGCTGCTGTTGCTGCACCACGAATTGGTCCATAGGCGATGGTATCGTGTAGATCAGCCTACTATTGCCAGAGATTACATTGGCACAGATTACACCCGTTCAACGCTGATAAATCGTTTTGGCGAGAGTTCGCTGGTCTTGTTCCCTGCCTGTATCGTGATAACTTCGTGTGTGACCATGTGGATTATGTGGAGGTAACAAACGACTGGGCACAGATTTCATTTTTCAAGAGAAAGACTTTTTCAAAATGTTGTGCCCCTCCCCCGATCGCCCACTACCTTCCTCTTCGGTTGTAAAAAAAACATGGTCATTACCTGGGTTTTTCCGCTTGCACGACTCCGACACAACTCTTCCTTTTCATCTAATAGCAGCAAGTTAATGAGAAAAGAAAGCGAGCTATAAAAATTCTCAAAATCGATTGGGAGATTTTCTTCTCTAATTTTCTTATTCGTTTGGCGATCCTTTCTATTTCATTCATCTTCTATTATTATTATTATAGCTCTTATACCTGCTGGTATGGTAATACCCAACGACAACGTGCCATAAAATCGAGCCATCGTAGTAGTAGTAGTACAACAACAGCAGCAACACAGCATGTGTTGGCGAATATTGCCACGAGGAGACGGCGACGTTGAAGCCGTCATCCTCACGTAATCGACGAAAAATGAAACCAATATATATATATATATATAAGAGTAAAAGGAGTTGTAATAATTCATTTTTCCTATACTGACACGTGCATTCTAATTTATCCGTGTACCTGATAGAAGCTAACATGAAAATTGTATATTGCGGATTTTTCGTTTGTCTGCGAGAATGCAGCGTCATCGTTGCCATTTCATACTTAGCATTGCCCACATGCTGAAAATGATTGCTATGTTCTCGGGGAGATCTGAATCTTTTCGTTTCGACACTCACTATTCAAGACAACAGTGAGTGTGGACTGTTCATCATTGATAGTGATTGGCTCGAGGGTAGTGATCAGCAACATCTAGGCTCGTCCGTTCGATGAACCGATATCTAGAGACAGTAAACAAACAATATGTTCGGTGCCCGCCTACCACTAAATGTATACAACGTATTGTTCAAGATAGACATACCAACTAGACCAATTAACCACTCGATATAGCGATAAGAGAAAATGGTTTGGATCAAAGACTTGAATTGAAAGAAGGAAAATGAAAACAATGCTAATTGTTTTAAAAGTGATCCCAAGTTAGTAGAACGAACTTCATTCGATAATTAGCAGTGTGATTGGCATCGTATATTATTGCATTTCATTGAGAAAAGGGGTATTGGATTACCTTTTGAGTCATGTTCAAGTCGCTTAAAGTAAAGCAACCAGAGTTCCCGAAAAGGGTCAACACGCAAAGCAAATGGGTGGACATAAATGTTCACGATTTATTTCATTGCGTCACTGTTCGTTTGTTATCGTTAGCATGGGTTCATCCGCATGGGTTCATCCCTTTTTGCATAATTACCGTTGGCGAGTCTCTCTTCAACTGTCCATTGACCCAGGTTCGAATGGCTGTGTATCCAATCAAAGGGTATCAATTCTGCTTCGTGGAGGGCCGTTGGATCGAATGACTGTTCGGCATCGGATAAGGCGGATGCCCGTAAGGATTACTCGATCCGATAGTTGATTCAGAGTCTCCTAGAAGAGAAGCTTTTCCTCTCTCAGTTACGCTCAGGAACTTCTAGGAGTATTCAGGATGACCAGGCCATATCCTGCTTTATGACACTCCCGCGCCATCCAAATGCACGCTGTCTCCACTCGCACTCACTGCTATTTTCCATAACGATCTACAACCGGTGTGTCATAGCCAGTTAGTGAACAGCGAAGCCAAGGTTCACCATCATGGCGTTCCATGACACCGACGCAAACCCGGAAGTGCACATTCCTGTAACGGCTATCGAGCCGCTCTCGCCGCTCAAAGCAAAAAGGTGAACGCAGGACTCGATGGGAGAAATAGCTTCGTGTAGTCAGCAGTAGCAGCAGTAGTAGTAAGGCGAAAGCCGGTACGAAGCAGCAGTCGGCTTCGGCAAACGCCTGCCCCTCTCATCAGCCCTGAGTCTCCGAGCGAGTAAACTGTCCGGAAAAGAAGTGCGTTCTGGCCTGCTCTTCCATTTCACTACGTAGGTAGGGATTGGTTCGTTCCAAGCGGCTGGCAGGTACAGCGGTAAAGGCTTTCTACAGACGGATATACTCATTTCTGGAAGCGTTCCTCGCCGTCCTTGCCCCCAGGGGAACAGGCAAGGGTGGCTGCCTCTCGACCCATACCGTCTCTTACCGCCTCAGCTCGTCGTGCGCCGAAATTGACGCACACAAACATGCGAGGGAGGGCCACACACTCACACACGTACATGGTACACGTACAACAGCGGCAAACCACCCTCGAAGACGGACGTGACCCGACTAAATCTAAACCTTTCTTGCCTCCACCGTGTTGTTATACGAGAGGTCTGCTACGCGGATCGTTCAGAGGCCGAAGCAATAGCAGCAGTAGGAAGCTAGCTGTATATATATATATATATATATAAGAGGTAGGTGCGAATGTGTAGCAGCACTGTCGAACGAGGTGGAGGCTACGAGCGAACGGGGATACATCAGAGGGACTGACTGGCAAACACCTTGGCCATGTGATACCATAAAGTATGTGTGTCTGTCCAAGAAAATAGCTGGTTTGGTAGAGTCACCCATCCTTTGGGTGAGTTGGTCGCCAGAGATTGAGGTGCTTCGTTGACTCTAAAGATTGCTTCTGGAAAATCAAAGCATGATAAGCTCCTCGCTCTTGGGTGAAGGAGAAAATACCGATTTTCATCCAGTCCGACAGATTCGCGAGTTGAAGGGCGCTTCACCGAGATTCACCGTCTCTGAAGGATGAGTTTTAGAAGCAGTCATAAAACCGGTAGTAATAGCGAGGGCATGCAGGGATGAATGGAATCAAGATTAGACTGGCGCGACTTTTCTCAAAACAACTAATAATAATAATAATAAACCCCACTCTCCGACGTGCACTGTCACCTTTCGGATAGCTTGCATCAATTTGAGAAACGCCAATGACTAGATTTCATGAGTATTATTCTTGCATTTCTCCCGTTTGTGATAAGGGTAAATTGCGTTTAGCGTCCCATAACAGTGAACCGCCTTTGTGCCCCTTCGTAATATTCTATCAGCCCTTTTAACTGACTGCATCGAAATTTACAACAGAACACAGCATGTCTGTCACGAATGAATTATTAAAGTCCAAAATCACGAGCTGTGAATAACGGTTTACTAATCGTGCCGCCTAGTTTCCTTATTTACTATAATAAGCTGTGCTTGGACCGCTTCTATCGGGTTTTCTATTGACCAGTCCATTCCAATAGCTGTCCTCCCTCCCTCCCTCCCTCAGCCGTCATGAGGTCAAGTTCACTATCGGCAGCATCACCAGCGACAGCCTCGGACGTGCCATAGACGCCCGTTCCTATCGTGCCTTGCCGCCCGATGGTGTTCCGGCGCTTTATTCAATGATTCATTATTTGTTCATTGGGCCTCCTCCTCCATCGAGCCACTCGACCATTCATTGGAGAGAAAGGTAACGACGGTCGGGTCGGGTCGTCTCATTCGCCTGGCAGTCGAGTTCCACCTGTCGAAACGGTGGTGGCGATGACGATGGCTATGGCAGACACTAGAGAGTAGAGTACACTCACTCGCGCACGTACACGGTCTAGCAAACTCAAACACACAGTTGGAGCATAGCGCCGTCGGCATACATATCATATACCTGACAGACACTGCCTCCCCGGCATTGACAGCCTTTGCGGAGTATTAAGTGCACACACGATCAGCCTGTAGTCACTCGTCACCAGCCCGACTTTCAAGTCCATGCTAAAGCTCTTACGCACGTTAGCGATGGTGATGGCGGTGGCAAACGAACTAACGAAAGCATGGAAGAAATATGCAACGATCAACGCATCCCGTGCCTTCCTCCCTATTCCCCCTGCTGCCTTGAGCTATATCTATCTATCTATCGCCCAGTGGTTCGTGGCAGGGAACCAGCCAGCCAGTCAGCGGCAGCAGCAGTGGCATACGCGCAAATGCACGCACGCACATGCACGCACCCGACGAATGAGCGAATGAGGGTCGCCGTGTGAGCGCCTAGGCGAATGGAGGCTGGAGCTGCTCCATGGGATTCAGGCTGCTCCGGCTACGGTCGCCTGATGATGGCCGAAGGGAGAAATTAATATTAATGTGGCAAGATGGTGCTGGTGAGAGGAGGAGCGAACGAAAGAGGAAGGCCCCACAGCCGTCTGTGCCATCGGGAGCATCGGCTCAAGCAGCCAACCCCAGTGCCCCCAGAGGGAGCTGCCCTCGACAGAGACTCAAGTGAAGTGCACGACGCAAGCGGTCTCTCTCTCTCTCTCCCTTTCTTTATATATATATATATATATATATATATCACTCGCTGTCCCTGTCCGTCATATTTCGTCGGTCGCAAGAAAGCGGAGCGACGGTGCCGACGAAGGCGGAAGACGAGACGCCGGCGGGGGCCGCGGCACCGTGCAAACTCTCATTGGAAAGTACACACACACACGCACATCCATCCATAAGGAATAAGGATCGAGGCGTTGAGAGATGTCAGGGAACAGCCCCTCGGTTTTCGCGGTTATACAGGAAGGACGGGTGGCGACCGACCGACCGACAACCGCGTTCGGGTCGTTGGCCCGAAGCATAGACAGCAGTCCGCGGCGGGAACCAGGAACTTGCGACTGCGAACGAACGTCTCCTCACGGGACTGCTGCTTTCGCCGTTCGCTAACAGCGAAGGCTGCTAAGCAAGCTCGTATGATGGAACCGCTCGGAAGGCGTTGGGACAGACAACTACTACCACTACTACCATGATACTATAATAGTATTACTGCTGTATATCCTCTGCGGTCGGTGGGTGGCGTCTTTTGCTTGATGCCGTGGCACTAAGGCCGAGAGCAGCCACAGCGGTTGGTATAGTCGTTCCACTGCGAGGTGGCATAAGGCACCCCCATGCCAAAGTGGGTCCATTTCTGTTTCCGCGAGGCCTAAACAGTCGTCATTTACTGTCCACCCCAACACACCCCGGATCCTGGAGGACTCCCTAAACGAAGACGATCCTTACAGTAACTTCGGTGAGTTTTCGGTTCAACCGACGTGGAATAACGTGATATAGATAGACTTACGAATGGATAGTTGAATTATAGGAATAGAATAATTATGGCTATCATAATTATAGAATAGTTGCATAACAGCAACACCAATCACAACACGTTTACTGAAGCTTGATACCTTCATAGTTAATATATCAACGTCTCAAAACTCATCAATGAATATTCTAAATTGGAGGGTCCATAGTTAATGGAACCGACGATAAAATTGGTCCACGACAAAATTGGTCCACGAGCGCATTATAGCGAAGATCTACCTGACTCTTTACCAGACATCGTTTTAGGATACATTACAAAAGCAGTTTATGATCCGAACTATTATATAAACATTACAGCACCACAAAAGCAAAATTGATAGAATGCTACTTTTAATTCCGTTGTTTTTACATCGCCCCATCGGTCATTACTCAGTCGTCTAATATCAAAGTCGTTATTGGCACCCAACAGCCAAAACAGTGGCAGCGAAGTGGCACTATTCGTGACAACCGAACGCACCAGCAGATACGTCAGGTCTCTGCACCAGCCCCAGGTGACAAACAGTTGTACACATTCATTATAAGTAGATGCTAGCATGGGTCCCAATGTGTGTGTGTGTGTATGTATTCATCTGTATATGTATATGTTACTGTCATGCGAATGTCAGCATGATCAACGGTCATCCCATGAATCTTCCCTGGAGATGCCTGCTTCACCATTATTATTCAGGTGTAGCCGAATCCGTTATTATGTACGATCTACGTTTCCCGGTTCGCACCTCTGCTCCGTATAAGCGGGGGCCGTATGAGGTAGACAGTTACGGCATCAGTGCCGAGCCTATGCGGACACGACACCTCTCACCAACGCAGTGGCGGATCCGGCCCGCTGACATATGTGTACCAGCTCGTGGATACCTTGTGGTACCTACCTGCACCGGCTGTCTGTCCACATGGCGACTGCAGTGCGCTGGCAGAAGACCCACGCTGGCAACAGGAACACGACCATCACCAGAGAAGAGAAATCACGTGGCATAGCCGTGGGGCTTGTAGTAGAATACCTTAGACACACACCCGCGAGATTCGATTGAACTAACCGCTCAGCTTGTAGGGTAGGGTAGGCTGACTTAGGAAACCTTCGCACAGCATCAGAGAGAATTAATTACCCTGAAGCCATGGGTAATATATGGTACTACTAGTATGTACATGGATAAGAGAACCGCCCTAAATGGCTATTCGTCCATGTATTGCAATGCCACGTAAGCCATATATCCGGTTGATTCGCTTAATATAGACGCATCCTTCTCTCTATCTCTAAGCAAGAAGAGGGGCAATGGAAGGTAAGTGAAAGTGTATGCAAATAAAGACATGTACATTGATGAACGAAGCGACATAATATGCTGCTTGGAGGCGAAGCTCTTTCGGAGTGTAGTGTTGTCCGAGGTAACGCCCTAAAGTTACTATTTATAACGATCGACTGAGGCTACTTTTTAGTAATGGCTATTAATAAAGAAAGTCAAGCTGCGCTTTTCAGTTAACTATTGTAACTGTACGAATGGGGTCAACTACTGGGGACGCTGCATTATGCCTGTTATTTGCGCCTAATAGAATACATGAAATGTACATATCAAATATGATAGAAATGGATGACCAGTCACATTAAGCACCGACGTAAGATATTGTTGACTCATCAATGTACATAGTAGGACCCCAACATAGGAAATTATATTTCGTCTCTTTCTTGTTGACTTAGTTCTATTATATTTTCAGTTGCCCGTTCGAAATGAAACCAACATTCAATCGAAGAAAACGCCACGCTAAATTACTCTCTAACTATGCTCGTAGTTCCAGTTCAATCAACGTAAAAGAGGCGTAAGTCATCGGATCATCATCAACATACGAGGGCAGACATCGAAGAGCCGGAAGAGAGATTGGTAGATTGACCACCGCTTCGGATGGGACGATCTGACAAGTGATCCACTGACAGAGTTTCGATCCGCGCATCTCGTTCATCTCCTCGCGTTTGGCCTTGCGGCGTGCGAGTGTCCGACGACCAACTTCTGTCTGGCTCGACTCGGTTCGCGTTGCTTTTTTCACTTTCCGTCCCGCACAGATCCGTTCGCCCTTTCTCCACCATCAGCTCCGCTGCCGCCATCGGCGTTGCCCTCCTCGCGAATCCTTTCCATTTAAATCCACTGTATCCTATCTATGATCTATACTTCTTTCCCCATCTAATTCTACTTTGCCTCAGTGCGGCCCCCAGCCAATCATTGGGCAACCATCTCCTCTTTCGTCAGCTCTAGCAGCAACGATAGCGGCGTCCCTTTCAATTCTTCGTTCACTACTACTTCATCGTTCCGACGCCGAGTGTCGTCTAGTCTAAGCGCAGAGCCACTGATTCGGCGGTCGATTCTTTCAAAGTCGACATCGTTCTGCAGCGACGTTGCTTCAGCTCTGATTCAAGCCACAATCGTGTGCGGTTTTTTCGTCCCCGTCGTCGTCGAAGAACTCGATGCCTTGAGACTGTTTTTGTCTGGACGAATTTTTGTGTACGAGAGTAGGGACTCATGCGGGATCATTTTCGTGTTGGCGAGCGTCCATTCGACGCCTATGCTCCACCTTAAATTACGTCTACTGTGACGATCGGCAGTGATGGTGGGTTTGGATATCGTCGCCTCGGTGGGGGGGCAGCCCTCTTTGAAGATTGTGGCAGCCCTGCCAACAATGGTAGCTGTTCAACAGAAACTCATCGAGAAAATATAGATAGCTGCTGTGAGGTGAGCAAGATTCGATGTATGTTCTCTCACTCCTTCTCCCCTGTTTTCGTTAAGAGGGAGGTCGCATGTCGGATAAGCACAGCAATAAACATCAACTGCTCGAATCTCAAATACGTGTTGTCGTCTACGACATAGAAACGCACACCATTCATAAATCGATCTAGCGCAGACAAAATGTAGTAGTATAATAGCTCAAACGCTAAAACAAACCCACCAAAAACGACCACGATAATTTACAATTATGCAAAAAGTCAACAGAGCGCCACAGTAAAACCGTCACTCACTGGCACGAGAAGAATTTATCGACAATAATCTATCACCATATATTCCACTATACATCTAGCCAGCTGAGCGGAATACGATGAATGTGGTTAATGCCAATTCACAAACAGAGTTGAATTCATATATTTGCATTGCTCTGACGTCTCTCATAATCTGCAATCATGGCAATATCAACGTCCCCTCTAGAAACTCGACATCTTCTATCTCCTGTAGTAGATAGAAACCATCAGAGAATCACAATCACCAGCAGAAAAACAGTGTGAGTGGCAGTAGTAGTGTTCTTATTTACTAATTATTACCCATTCATTCAGGACGCACATAGACACAGACAGAGCAGAGTAAAAGAGAGAATACCGCAACGGGACCACTGAGAGGATCACAAAAAAATAAATAAATATAATAGATAAAAGAAGAAGCAGAGAACATCAAAGTCATCACTTTGTTCACTCGGCAACACGGATCTCTGATAACAACAACGAGTGAAGCCATCACGCGAATGTCGGGTCATCGTCTCACTGAACGCGATGAACTGCTGCTACTCTATTGCTCGTGTTTCGCTCTTTGCATTCACTTGGCGTTCACTCTATCTGCAATCGTTTTGCCTTTGACATTATCGCACTGCTACCGTCTTAACGGTGACCAACTAGGCCCTACAGTCAACCCCCGCCCCCCGCCCCCATCCCTGTTAAATAGCTAGTACCAGCGGTTTCTTTGGCTCCTCGCAATTAGCCGATTGCTAAGTCGTTCTTTCACTTTACCTCTGCTGCTGCTGCTGATGTTGTTGCTGTTGCGGTATCTCTTTTCTATATTCCCATTGCGGCGGCATCTTTTCAACTCTGGTTAGCGGCGTTTGAGTATTTGACTAACTGTGGAGCCGGCTGTGCGTGTCTCGGATTGATTTATACATGCGCGGGTACACGCACAGATTTCTAAATGTTTATCTATTTATTTATCTGTCTGTCTGTGTCTGTGTCTATTTCTTCCTCTTCCTTATCCTGTTGATGTTGGTCGCTCAGAAAGTCCTCACACCTTGTCAATTCGCTATCTCCTCCACCCCTCCTCCCGCCGCGAGCTTCATCTTCCGTTGTTCACATCTTCAGCGAGCTGCTATCGCATTAACGAGTGCTATCTATTGTGTAGATATATCTTCGCTATCAGTGTGGAATACGGAATACGAAGAGCCACCAGTGCTCAGTGCTCAGCCAACGACCACTGGCGACACAGGCAGCGACCGAGACACGGCCACTTTTTCACCGCCATTATTCTTCTCGACATCAGCCCAACCAGCCGCATCGCATCATATCATTCAGGCCACTCGACCGAAGGAGGGAGGACATTTTTAGCAGAAGCAGCAGCTCGAGCGGTATTCCTTTCAATTTGCCCTGTTCTTCCAAGATCCCTCCCTCTCTCTCGGATCCATCTCCATTCGTTTCTGCGACCCGATTCGATTCGTGTGTGCACCTTTTTACCATCTCGGTCTTTTACTGATTTTTTTCTTCTTTTATTTCCTTTCACGTTTTCAATTTTGCGTATTCTTTCGCCTATTATGATTTCGACTCGTGCGGGTCGAAATCAGAAGATCTTTTGTCTTCATTCATAGTTTAGTGTTCATTCCCATTTTCGTTGTTATTTCTGCTACTGTAGCTCTTCTGGCTGTAACTTCCGCCAGCAGTCATCGTCGGCCGTCAACCACGAGACGCCATCCGCCAGCAATATCATATAATAATAATACCTGCAGTTCCTCATCCATCTATTCATTCCCTCGTCATGTTCGCCATTCAGACTTGAAAGTCTGTCCATTTTCATCGATGCAACCAAAATGTCTACGTTACTATTCTTAGTTGCTGACCACCCCACTCCATAACGGCGTGACATCGCGGTGAGCTGAACCAGATCGGCTACTGTGTCTGCGAATTCTGCGTGAGCCCATCTCACGCATGTATGAGCCAGTGGAGCCGCCCATCGACCGCACTAAATCTGCCTGTGTTGGTCCCTCTGTTAAACGGTGTATCGTAAGCAGCACGCCATCATTGTAGTGTGCTTGCGATGTGCTGGTCGGCCATCATTAACTATATCTACATTCTATAATATAAATAAATATCATTTTGTTTCAATAATGATTTTGCTCGAGTGTCCTCCACGTCCTACAAATAGTGGATAGTGTGTCAGCCTATGCGTGAGTGTTGTGCCGTTGGTCGGTAGTGGTGGCATTGGCGGTAGTGGCTGGCCACATTTTGCGTGAGAGTGTTTACTGACGACCGCCGAAAGTAACCGGACGAACGGCTGTTCACCGGCCCCGGCGACTGCTGCAGTGGCGTGGGTCAATTGTGTATGACTACCACGCATCCTTTCTCGCTGTAGCTGCCGTATTTGGCTGGCCTTATCGACTTTCCTCTGCAGCCAAAGTGCGAGAAACAATTTCACTAAGAAACGGCCATGATGAATCGGGTGAAGCTGACAACAGCTCCTACGATTTGAGACTACGAATTTTGCCCGAAAAGCAGCAGCAACAACAACAGCAACAACAAGAAAAAAAAACCGAACGAAAGTGCCTCAAAGCTTGGGTGGGCTTGACCTCGCATCGATGGGGCCCAGCGTATGAATGCACATAAAGCTGACTGATGATTGATTTCGCTACCAGGGGACGAATGAAATTTGGTGGGCGGGGGGGGGGGGGGAAGGATCATCGAAAAGTAGAAAATAGCATAACCAAGGTCTATTTATATACATATATAAATTTCTATTATCCGGTATAAAGTCGCCATTATCATGTGCCAAAAGGTGTCACCTGCGCTTGTGTGTGCACAGAGTGATTCATTTTGGCTTCTTGCTTCCTCTCAACAACTGAACGGAATCACCACGATTCGCACAGATAGATTGCTGCTTCTCATTCGCTGTCTGTCTGTGTGTGTCTATTCGCCATAATTGCTATCAACAATTGTGTTGTCTTGTGATGCGTCGGCTCTTTGACACTGCTCTAGATCTAAATACTCAGACACATCAGCCCAGTTAAGGCAGCATCCGCAGCAACGGCGGATAGGAAATCTGGATCTGGCGTGATATTACGGGCACGTGTGGGTTGAACGTGTTAGATGAGCCACCCCACTCTACTCGCATGTCATAGCTGGTCACAACGGTTACCACCACCACTACCACCACGTCTGTCCGAGTAATTTTAATACCAACGTTGTGTTGCAGTGGCAGCAGCAGCAGCAGTACTATCACGACAAGTGTCTACAATTCGAAACTAGAATTCGGCTTAATGCGGTATCTATCTATTTATCTATCTCTGGACTGTGGTCCTCTATGCAACATACCAGGGACAGACACACAACAGCTAAGAGGGTATAATCAAACAGCGTGCGAGCTGCCACTGGCTTCCCAACTAAGTCAACGCCAGCGCGTTCGGTTGGCCGCCCCAGTGATAGCTGTTGTAGCAGTAGCAGCTATTGTTGTTGTTGTTGTTGATGATGATGATGATCCTGTCGTATTGTGTGCTCCATAAACTCTCTCTGTTGTTATCATATTGCGTCGTGGGACTCATGGCATGGACACCGTGGATCCGTCGGTCGGTCCGTGCTGTTGTTATTGTTGTTGTTGTTGTTGCTGGTGGTGACCACTAAAGAAGACTCATCTCGCCGAGCTGTTACTGGGGTGAGCGCTCTACAATAAACGAGTACTAATAAACGACGAAACCCCATTACAAACAAACGAGGGTAGAGCTGGTGACGGCCACGAGTAACGGGTTACAAACAAACACACACACACACATATATATATATATGTATACATGTACGCTAGTCGTAGTGAAGGCAAGCGGGTTGAACAGCCCATAGAAGTTGTAAATAACAGTGTAGCAGTGAACTTGGCATAATGACTTTTACCAACGACAACGCGCAGCAACACAGCTAGCAACCCGTAGCAGCAACGATGATCTGTAGTACGGGCATCATGATTAAGACACGTGTTTCCCTATAATACGGAAAACACGAGCTGTCGCAAAAACAGCCGGTACCATTAGACATCATCTCATCAGTAGCAGAAGCAGTGTCGTTATATTTGTTAATATCGTTAAAATTGCTGGTGGCACATTTCAACACTTTGGGCACTCATGTTGCTTCGAATGTGATGCTGATTAAGTAGGCGATATTGTATCCGCTAAGGGTGGGGAACAATATCCATTGTAGTTTATCCGTAGGATAGTTGGAATGGCCGGTCAACTGTGTGTGTTTTCTGCTATTGAAATGATTGGAATGAATGAGGACTGTTGAATGAAAACAAGGACTGATTGGAATTTCATGACTTAAAGTTCTGAGGCATCTCAAAAATTATACCCAATATATTGGATTTATTTATGGGGTGGAACTAACCGTTGATAAACACCCAATGAGACATGGGCTCATGCAAATATATATATCTACACATTTATTTATTGATGTGGCGAGCGATCTAGGTCGAAATAATGGATCTCACCTAAACGAACACATGGCTACCCGATAGTGCTCTAGGCAGGAAGGAGCCTAAAAAGGTTTCGACGATGAGACGCTCAGATTCAGGCACAACGTGTGGACGTAGCCGAACTGACTGAGCATATTTTTCTATTACGTATATACACATAGACAGATAAGGCTATCAACGAAGTGTAAATTAGTTACACAACCTCCCCCCATCTCTGTATATATAGCAATAATCAATGAAATCTGTTAACCACCACCATCAACCACGACACCTCTTTGATACAATATCCTCGTAGTATAGACAATTTTTCTCAGAATATTTCTTTTCTTCATGATTTCATGCTGCAGGTCTTTTATTTATAATAATAATTGCCACCATGAACGACATTAACGCGAACCGCCCTCATACGATATATTATGTATGGCTGTGCAACCGTGACAGTTGCCCCTCTTATGTTTGCGTGAGTTCAGTGAACGAAACGACACAGAGTCTTTCTCCTGCCCCAGAAGGCGTTGACCGTAACCCGACAAGGGCTGGACTACCTAAGTAGCTTACACCTTTTTGTACGCCATTAAAATATAGCGTCCCAACTTAATCCTATAGAAATTGGAGCTGAGTATATCCCACTGAGATACCCAGCTTAATGCCTTTTGATTCCGGGTGTCCATTTCCACAGAAGCAACGGTGAAGACACAACCAAAAATCGTATTTTTGACTGTGCCAGATTAGCTCGCTACCTGCACGTCCAACTCATACAACCTTATAACTATAACAAATAAATAAATACTATAGATAGGCGACAATGGCGTACAATATTAAGCGCGCTATTCTACGTATGTGTTCTGCTGCTGTTGCATGACAGGCGTTGATCCAAAGCCTCTTTCGGTCCAACCGGCAGAATCGTCGTCTACACCTCTACTGGTGGATATCAGCTGAGCTCTCACCATTATTACCACCCCTGAACTGAAGTTCAGAAGTATAATGATAGCAATACCCCCTCCACTTCTCACTCCTCTATGGCTGCAATGGCGTTGCTGTTGCTACCGAAAACGCCCCAACGCTTTCTGTTTCGGCGCACTGCCGGCTGTTTATGCAACGTAACCGAGATGAGGATCTCTTGCAGGACCATCCCTCCTTCACTCGCACGAAGGATGAGGTCGTCCTGCCACACGTTGGACAGCGTTTAGTGCAATGAGCCATAGATAGATAGATAGGCGGCGACTCAGAAGAACTGCTAAATAAAACAGCTATGCTACTCACAGTGAAGAGAGATGGTGAGAGAGCTCACTGAAGCAACAGCACACACTAGTGAATGTACAAAAAAAGCTAAATGCATTCACAGCAACAGGAGGAGGAGGAGGAGGAGGAGGAGGCGGCGAAGAAGAGGGGTGACGCTTCTGCTCGTCCTACAACAGTGGCTGCTCATATTGCAGAAGGCAGGGAGCGTACAGCAGAGCGACAACGACACATAATCAGCATAAAACAATTATCCGCTGTGTCGCTCTATCTGAACGTCGTCCAATTATAACGGGGCAGCTCAGCCCAAGCAGTGGCAGCACTTATAGGTAGAATAGCATCATGCATAGACACTGGCGTTGAGCCAGTAATAGCATGAAAAGCACCATCACGACACAACACCGCCATCGCTGCTGCACGGCCAGCAGGAGAAAACAACTGATTAACACCTAACTAATACTATCGTCGGGTTCTATCAATAAACTCGTCACTACCGACGCACTATTAAATACATATATATATATATATATTAATTAATGCAGGGCGAAACAGAGTAATGCAGCAAATGAAATGCACTTGACTGTTTCGGGGTGTCTCATGCTGGGTCGTTTTGTTGACGACGACAACAACAACGTCACCATCTTGTTAACCGTAATTTCATCGCTCAACAACTTCACTCCCTGTCCTCGTATAGGACACAGGGGTCCGCGACCCTCGGTCCGCTTAGGCAGACACGCAGGAGCCGAGACGACATCAGAATAACTGTAACAATAGTTTCGCGGTATATATCTAGTGACAATGTATATATATATATATGTGTGTGTGTGTGTGTGTGTCGTATAATATATGTAAATAGACGGCGGCTGAGAAGGGCATGAATGAGCTACTGAGAGCTGAACGAAGCTTAGTGTTGAATAGGAGGGAGGGACTCGACTCCCTGGACCACGGGAGTGGGTTGGGGTCAGTAACAGTAGTAGGGCTAATATTTCTAAGTGGTAACTGCAGCACTTTAGCGACGAATATTGTAGCACGAATGAACCGTGTGGCTCTGGTAACACTCTGGCAGCTACAGAAAAGTTTGGCCTTTCGCTGTACTAGTGGGTGGCCACACACACACACACTCAGCCCACCCTAATGAACGACAAAGCTGATTGGATACTGCTCTACGTTTGTACTCGGAAGTTTACCCGTCTTTTTGTCTGTTCTATCCGATACTGTGCTTCTAACTTATTGCTATTATAGTATAACAGAGTAGACAATGTTGTTTTTTTCGCTCTTGTTTCGCGTCTCGTTATGCAATTCAGGTAGTCACTGGCAGTGGCCGAGCAACGAAGTGACAGACAACAACAGCAACAACACAAAACAACCATTTGGTGTTATTACAACTAGAGTGATCCTCGTCGACGCTGTTCCATGACAGCCGACGCTTTTACGGTTTGGATTCTGTGTTTGTTAGGTTGTTCCAACAAAGCGTAGGCTGATCCATCGTTCAGAAGTAAAGCTACCTCTATCATAGTTCTATATAATAGTTATCGTTTCGTTTTACAAACATCATGTTAATTCGTTTTCTAAATCCTTTTCTGAAAACGTGCAACGCATCCACAGATTTGTCACATCAATTCGCAACTGTGCGGAACCCGACCCAATAGACAACG
Source organism: Stratiolaelaps scimitus (assembly GCA_019614645.1). Classification (NCBI taxonomy): domain Eukaryota; kingdom Metazoa; phylum Arthropoda; class Arachnida; order Mesostigmata; family Laelapidae; genus Stratiolaelaps; species Stratiolaelaps scimitus. Next base: position 4,211,432 of record JABWDB010000025.1, on the reverse strand, counting down.
CAGTGTAAATACAATAGAGAGTTTGACACAACACAGCTTCATCACACCTGAACTTGGTAGTTCGGCTACGAACAACCGAGTTTAGCGCCGAGTTTAGAACGACTCGATTTTAGCGTCGATTAAACTCGATGCAACTGGAACAGTGCAACTGTATAAATTGAAGAATATTCGTTTTTTAATTCATTTTCACAGTAATCCCATTTCCTTTCCCGCTGTGTTCTTTTACGCCCATAGGAAGTAAGCCTGCACATCATCGTGCAAGGCATCGACACATTATTAATTCGCAATCCTACCCAACACACAACAACAACAATAGTAACTGCGTACATTTAATCACGAAAAAAACTAATCAACGGATTATCTAAAATCAAGTGAAAGGCGCCCACCGAAAGCGAGTTCTGCTTTCATAGATGGATAACGCAACACTACACTCATTGTAACAACTTCAATGAATATAGTGCATTGCATTATCTATAGCATATATTTCGTGTGTGCGAAATACATGCGGGTTACGCATTTGGTGGTTGTGCTACACAAAATTCGCAACAATCAAATATAGAACGCGTGATTTATTTTAACTCGCCCGTTGTAGACATATATAATATCTATCTATCGTCACGTTGAAAAACTGCCAGGCGGACCATTGCTATGTGGTTGGCGAATCATGCTCTATCACAATTGTTGCTTGTAGGAATATTAGTTGCAGTTCTCATAGATAGTGGTAGTAATATGCTTATAAAATCACTACAGCTGTTGCTGCTGCTGCTGCTGACTGTTACTCGTTAGTCGAAGTAGAAAAAGACGTAGTGAATGATACCCATAACGTAACGACTGTGGAACTGTTAGAAATGCGAGGTCGCTGCAAAGACGACTCCACCTGACATATACGATTCAATATAAGGTCATCAATTGCACCGCCGTTCAGCCCCTCGCGCCCCGTTCTACAGAAAAGATATAGTTAGTTGTCTTATTACATCATCACATATGATGTCTTTGTGGAGCAAGAAAAATGTTATACAAATTGTAAATACAAGAAAATAGCGACATTTATCTGAACAAAATTCATGAAGACATTTTATTATATGATTTATTCGGTGGCAACCGACGGAAAGTATTAGGATAAATTGTTCGCCTTTCTTTTCATATTCCCACTCATAAGTGTAGGTATAATTGAAGACGACCTGTTTTAATTAACAAGCACATTCACATACTGGGCTCTTTAGATGCGACCAACCACAAACCGTTCCATGCCTGGATGTCCCTGTTCTGCATCAATTGAATAGCGACTTCGAATAATTGAACGGCCATGTGTAACTTGTATTCGCGCCACGACGATGTGGGTGAGTGTTTCGACTAAACATTTGCTTATAGTGCGACGACTATGAATAGCACAAAACATCCGGGTTCAAGAAAAAGGACCTCTAGTCTATTAACGACTATGGCTTATAAATCCTCAACGCAGAAGGCGAGAGTTATAATGTGACAATGCGTATCGCGACCCCGTCTAGGGTCACATCACCCCTCTTTGCCGTACCGTCTCCACAACGGCTAAACGTATAAATACCTTTGGCATTGAGTCTTTCAGTGAGGGTCGATCTATATAAACGTCGTGTTTGCTCTGGGCTTTTGTTCATTGGCTGACACTACGGTCATCCTAAGGACGTGAACGTCAGCTGAACCGAGGAAAAGTCGTTCTTAATAGATTATTCAGAGTAGTGTCTTTTGAAAAATAATAATAATAACAATACGAAGTGTGTAGCATCGACAAAATATTCATGCATTTAATATCTAATCTATTGATATGTCTACTATTTTTTAGGTCAAAATATAATCGCCTTTGATAGCTTCCTGGAAATTGTGATTTCTACTACAATTAAACTGAGCGAAGAAGGCGTGTGTTGATCGCAGACATATACGAACAATGTATCTATCTCAAGTGACAGAGTTCCACCAGAAAGATGGTGACAACGACGAATTCGTTGCGTTTCGTTATACCAACTCCGAGACCAACTACCTCCTCTCTATTCATCAAGATTCACTGACCTCTTTCGATTCGTACATTCAATACATTGTCGCAGCGTCATTCAGAAACCTTTCCACCGCCAATCCAATGATGGGCTCTTCCCCTTCAACCTAGTGTTGGTTATCCGTTGGAGGTCCCCGCCCAAAGCGGTCGTAGCTTTTTGAACTGTGTCGCACCAGAACTGGGCCGGTGTCCCGTCGCGCAACGACGTTCCGCCATAGCATATCGACGTCACTGTTTGCATCGCTGTCATACAGCGATTGAGAGGGGATTGTCCGAGTCAGCAGACAGCAATCATCGGCCGTCCAGGACGAGCGGGATTGATTTCTCTCTCTCTCTCTCTGTCAGAAATACCGCACTACACTCACCGCTAGAACAATAGCTTTTAAAACCTTCTTTTCCCAACTAACCGCGCGCTATTTCTACGGTGTACTGGACCAGCACGGATCAGCGAGCCTCGATTCCGCAACACCTCCCTCCTTCAGTGCTGTGGGCTCGCCCAGCCACTCTTACGAGAGAGAGAGAGAGAGAGAGAGAGAGAGAGCACGTGTCGTTCCACTTGTCTTCGACTTCCATCGCATCCACGTTATAAAATGGCGGCCGTCAAGTCCATAGTTCCGTAGCAGAATGGAATGGCTGAATGGGGTGAACGCATAACACTGATGTTGGTACCCGAGTGAAGAGAGTTCGGGTTTGTATTGAATCTATGCGGTGTGGCACAGGTGTGGTGTGCCATTGTTCGTTTGGACGTTTCTTTTACATTTCGCTGTGAAGCTCCCTCCCTCCATCCCTTCATCCCTCCATCGTGAATAATGCGTGAAAACGACACCTGAGGGTGGATGATGTGAAAATGAAAGTGACGAAGCCATAAACGATCCCATTAGACCTTCACAGAGGCGAACATGTAGCGCACAGCGACGATTGGCGACGATTTTTCTTTACGTCACCACCCCTCGTTGGTGGCTTCACTTTGATTCGTGGCCCCTGTACCGTGAGTGATTTCGTTTTGTTGCGCTTTTTCACTTTGAATATTCCCAAGGGGCGGACTATTATAAGCGGTCGTCGTCATTATACTCGCTACCAATATAATGAATATGTATGATGACATCGCGATGTTGCTCTAAGCTTAGGTATATGCACAGTATCCATTCGGTCCGAATTGGAAAATCGAGTCAAAATTTGACATTGAGAAGGAGTGTTTTCAGACGATATCGGAGGGATTTCGGATTCCGTTCGTGTGGGATAATCCAGAAGAACAATAAGATATAGCAGCTATTTCCGTTTACTATCAAACGAGACGAAGATAAAGAGATAACTGTCAGCCGGAAATCACAACCCCCCTCTTCGTATTGTCAGGAATATCCATCGTTCTCAAATTCACGGCCATACCAACAAAGACACATTCAACTCGTGAATCGGCTGTGTCCATCTCCGCTTATATAGGCGTAAAAAATATGATCTCTACTTGTGTAGGGATACGGGATATATTGCCATTAGAACCAGGCAAGCACGACTTCTATAGTATCATTGTACTAGTTAAATAAGCTTGCTATTTGTAACACATTGAACTGGAGATGCCTATATATGTTTGGCTACCTACAACAAACTTTATTTGGTACCATAAAACTAGTCCCCGTGATGGCTTAGGTGGTAACGTAAGGGACACCATTGAGCAGAGTCAGCTGCGATGGTAAACTGGGTGAGAAAACGATTTTTGAAAATATCGAAAGGGTTCTACAAAGAAGTACACCAACGACCACTCTCATGGATATAATCAGTAGTCATTACGTTCTTATACATTCTCGAATAGCAAGTAACAGATACATCGATAGAGAAAAACGAACATTTCGATTTTGCTTAATAGTATAATAGTAATAGTAGTAGTAACAGCAGCAGTAGCAACAATAAGATTCTGCGCAATCGTACCGCATGCGACCGCATGTGCTCATTTCCTGTGCGATTCATCACAAATTTCAACACAAAATTCGCTCTGTGTCTATCTGCCCTTCGCGTGCAGCTGCTGTTCACTGTGCCGCTTGTCACTTACTACAACTAGCCAATGCAAGTGTGAACACATTTCGGTGCAATGAATTTCAAACTCCCAATGCGGTGGTGGTGGTGGTGTTGTTGCTGCTGCTGCTGCAGCCGTCAAACAGCGCTAGAGCATCAGCAGCGACGGTGAATAACGACAGCGTGTGATTGTGGGGAATCGGTCGGAAATCAACGGACGAATCCAACCGGCCCCGACGGTGCAGGGGGGGAAGGCTGCAATACAATGGCTGTTGCCGACTGACGGACGGATGGCGACCTCGATCATTTGGCGCGCGCCATCACTATCGCTATCGTCAGCAAACTGTCGGTGACCATCAACGGTGGACCTCACCGATTGATATAGATTTGTAGGGACGCAGTAGATGAATTGGCTGTCGCCACGCTGCCTCACACGCTATGTGAACAGTTTTCGCTAGGTAATTTTTTCAATTTTCCAACATTTTACCTTCTCTTTACGACGGGGCCTTCCGGCGGAGAATACATTTGCAGTAGATATCCCAAATTCTATGCGAGGATATGGGACGGTGCGCTGTTGCTGCCGATTTCATATCAACGAATACTGTGCTTGTATTGGCAAATTTTACACAAATATGTATGTGTCCGTGAATATATATATATATATACATATATATGTATATGTGTGTGTGTAATCTTTATCAATAGTCAACTGGTAATACCTAAAGGTTAAGAGCTGAGGCCTGTCAGATAGGGGAACAGCTGAGGGTCAGCTCGAATAACATATAATAGTCAACTGGCAAAATTGAAAATAGATAAGATAACCTCGTACAATATGTCTACAAATTAAGATGATGATGATGAGCAATTATTGTAGTTTATATCAAGGGAATATATAAAGATTTCCCAATAAAACAGACCAGTTGTAGACATGAGCGATCATCCGGTGGAATTCGATTTTCATCCTTCAGTTTGTGGTTTCTCTTACCTAGAACAGAGAATAGGTGCCGAAGTTAGGTGTATTATAAGTATCAGCTGCTTATTCAATATTTTAAAGTTAAACTAATACAATAACACGAGTGTGTCATTTAGTTATTTATGTGAAAGACAATGATTTTTATGGATATTAGCATGCAGGCCATATTATCTACTATAGCGAGGCTTGCAACGAAATCCGTCACAGTGCCAATGGTCAATTAGACGCAGCAAACCAATTCGCTTTTTTGCTTCTGCATGATCGAGAAAATTCGAGATTCGTATGAACATGCCACCTGTTCAAACGTCTGTCTAGGTCTCACCCTGTCACCTACACGAATTAAAATAATACCGGAGGTGGTATGCTCTCCTCTGGCGTCCGCCACCATCACCGAAATACTTTGTGATTAATAGGGACAGCTCGCAACTCGACTAGTTACATCCCGCCACTACGCAACGATTGAGCAACACAGCGTCTAGATCTCTCTCTCATCTCTCTCCTTTTCTCTATCTATGTACATATCTGCATTGCTCCTCACCTTGGCCAGCGTTTCACCGTTACTCTCGGAGCGAACCTCGTCTTACCAACATTTGTATTCATTGGACGAATGGGAACTGCTCATTGAGCAATCCAGACGGCATGTGTATGGTAGCTTAATATTATACTAACTATAATAGAAGTCGCATTTGACAAACAATGCCAGTGGTGGCCTCGAACGAGCAAGGAACAAGATCGTGCCATATTCCGGGTCAGGCAATTATTGATCGTACCATCGAGATGTACAGGGTACGTCACATTGTGGCAGGGCCATGTGGCGAGCACATATACATATGTATGTATATACATTATAATACATATGCATGTACATGCAAACAGTGGAGAAAATGTGGACCCACAGTACTCGTTTTTGTTTTGGGATAACGAGACACGACGCGAACCTGGAGAATAATGGGGACGACCGCGAGGATATCGGCTGGAAAAATCGTTACCATGACCACCAGCCCCGGCTTCAGCATCAGCATCGAAGGATGCGCAATAACCGTGCTGTAAATCGTACCTATTCATAGCACTTTGTGAGTGTTGCAACGCACGGGACAGGTGGGAAACCTGCAGGGCGCAACGTTGCCTGTCCGTCAGGCCGATCCCAAATGGCGGCATCCACTGATCCATGGAAAGTGTGCGAAATGGCCCACATTTCCATTGTTTTAATTGTTTACTTCGTGCAAAGAACTCCCTTTTGCTGCTTACTGCTTCTGCTTTCGATAGCCATGAAAAGTGTGGCACGAAGTTGTTGCCGAACACTCTGTCGGATGAGGATGATGATACCATTAGTATTATTGTACATAATGCAGCACACAGGTAACAGCGTATAAGCTCGTTCGAGGTAAAAACTTTCTCAGGAAGGCTCAGTCATCAACTGGTCGCTGAGATCAGCTACCAGACAAGACGGTGGAGTGATGCGTGCGAGACAGCAAATAGCGAAGTATTCTAATAATGATTATTATTATAATACTGATAAGACAGGTCCAGGCAATTTGTTACAGGGTGTGTGAATTTGGTCGATTAAACCAACCGCTCGTGACATTTGTTGTTGTCATTTATTGTTATTTGCTGTCAGAGAGGGGCGCCTGTGTTGTATCGTTACAGTGCAGCAGGATAGCAGCATGTTCGTTGCAGTTATCTGTTCAGGATATCTTTCTTTCTCTACACGATATACTCGTCTGTCGCAATCGCCATGAAAGCAGTTCCTCCTAAGAGTGTACGATGCAGCGCGGGAATGCGCAACTGCAAACGAACTCAGACTCGGTTTCTAGAGATCTGATATCGCAGGTTCCCTCTCTCTCTCTCTCTCTCTTCCCCCACTCGATGCATGAAGACAAAATGCTTGGTCGTTATTACACGCGATGGCGCCCACGCAGGAGAATACACGCAGACACGCAGCTAACCGTCTCAGTACTCTCTAGTAGCCGTTGCTCACCCACCTCCCTCCCAAAAGGTTGCTCCCTAGAAGGAAGATGAGTAGCCTTCGGTGCTACCACCATCATCCAAACTCATTCATGTAGCCACCCCTCAGTCCCTCACAGACAGACACATTCAGAGCTGCTGTAAGCACCATGAGGTTTTCCACTTCTGATCTGGTCGTCGCGGCTCTGATCTCGGTATCGCCGCACTGCCACAATCCACCAGCGCCACGTCGCCAGCGGTGTAATCTCTCTCGACTGCAATTTCCAGCGGCTCCTTCTCTTCCGTAGAATCGCTGGTGGCTTCGTTTGCCTCCTCCATTCTGCTGCTGTTCCTGACCCATCGCTGTCTGTATACCTCCCATATCCCCACGGAGCACTCTCGTCAGTTCTTAGGCGATCCGCGCCCGCGCGGCTTGGCGTTTGCTTCAGCGCACCACAAGTCCTCGCGGCTCGGCACGGGCCTGCCTCTGAGTCCGTCGGCCATGGACTATGACCCCCCGACGGTGGACGTGATGCAGATGCCCCGGTCCGGGCCTTCGGCCCGCCGGAGCCTGCTGCAGTTGGCCTATGCTCCCCTCCCCCCCAATGCTACGGTAACGTTGCAAAGGGCCCGCTCTTCCACGGACTCTTACAGGCACACAGGCGCAAGCGCCAACTGCGAAACAGCCGCAGCAGCAACCCGACCAGGCAGACGTTGTGGCCATCGTTCCACATCGTTCCTTTTCCATGGGTACCACGACCACTACCAGCGCACACTCACTGGCACGCACACATCTCGGTCTCACATTCACCCGTAGTCCCTCGCTTCTCGTGCTACGGCTGAGGGTCGCTGGCCTCACTGGACCTCTCAGCCACTGAGCGATCCCAGAGGAGGGAGAGAGCAGGCAGCCCTCAGGAGTGGCCAGCATCCAGCGTTGTCTGGCTGCTACGATCAAAGGTCCGAGGCCCTTCTGTTCTTACCCCATTTGCCGGTGAAACCTTTTCCAGTAGCGTAACGCTGCGCCACTGGGTCGGTCGCCCTCGTGAAATGAAACGATACAACTAGCCCCTTTATGAATTCGGCAGCCGCCGCCAGTGCAGTCGGCACCGGTGGCATAATACCTCCATTCGCTATATGCAGGAAAGGGACGAGGTGGGATGAGAAATACAGAGGGACATGTACGAATAGAGCAGTAATTGTCCAGTAAATTCAGACGGCATATTATACATTTGCTGTCTGGCTATTTTATCCGCAAGGCCAGCAGCAACCAGCGCAGACCATGTCCCCTATCTACCTGAATACTTACTTAACTATAGATCTGCCTATGGCCCTGCCGCCTGTGAGCACATTCTCCCGACCGTTGTTTCCTGTCCGTGTGCGGACAGACCCGTGCACCCACTTTGCTAACGCCTCAGCCTCTACCATCATCGTCCCTCTCCCCGTAGTTTAGTTGGCTGCTCTAAATGGAGCTGGCAGAGAGCAGTGACGTAGCCGTTTCGTTTAAAGCCACTCTAGTCGTTTCGCGTTCGTGCTCTGTTTCGTTCATGGGGTGTGGGGGGAGAGAGCTGTGTCGTTTAGGCCTTTAGCGACGTTACGTCGCGGTAGAGGCAGCGGTAGTGCGTAGTCATTCCATTGCGATTTGTCTGAGAAGAGAAAGCGAGCTATTCCGACTGAAGCGCGCTCGATGCTAGAGCACAGTTACGGCTGCAGCATGCGTCCATGGTGATACAAATGATGTGAAATCTGTCAAAGTTCAAAAGTTTCATCAGTGTCGAGAGTGGAGCGAGAAGAGCCGAGTCGACTACGAGTTGAAATGCCAACCGGCGTGTCGCAGAGAACGAGCCGGAAGATGATTTGCGTACCATTATGACACGCGATTCGGTGTCGGCCCGATTTGCTGTGCAATTGCAAATGCGAGGGGCAGGTAGTTTTAGGTAGTGCAGTAGCAGCCGTAGTGCAAGTCTATGCTTTGTATCGTTTAGGTCGGGAAGGATGGAGGTCGTCGGATGCATCAAGTCATCAGTCGCAGGCATAAACCTTCAGAAGGGAGACCGCCTCTTCATCAAATTCTTCATCATGTCTCTTAACTCGAACGGCATCCATTCCAGTTCACGTCGAAGTCTAAGCTTGAATCATGGTAAACCGGAGCTTCATTTTTCGTAGCAAAACCCTGCTGATTCATTAGAATAGTGCCCCCACTCTTGTTAAATTACGGCTAGAATAAATGCTACACACAGTGCTTACGAACATGAACCATTACAAGTGAGCTGCTGGCGGTTTTCCAAGAAGAAGCCGTCTCTTTCTGCCATCAGAACCCGGCAAGCAGCCAACCCGAGTGTGGAAGAACTAAGGCTAAAGGACAACTAGCATCTCGCCCATAATGGTAACACCCACTCCGAAATCGGGTCAAGGAGCTGCCATTTCGAGGCACAATTCACTAACCTTGGCCATTCTCCCCTATACTGACACCAAGCTAGAGTATGGATGTCGAATAGGATGTCGAATGCCAAAATGACTCGATAGAAAAATCTTTTTCTACCTTCTCTCATCATCGATGGTCGGTTTCATAGAACATAACGGGGTCTGGTTAAACAATAGGGGCTTTGTAAACCTGAAATAAGTGAGATCAAAAATAACTTTCTATATATATATATATATAATCTACAGTTCTATTTACTGATGTGGCCAGTGATAATCTCCGTCGAAATAGTGGATCTCACCTGAAGGAACGCATGAGCAATCGATGGTGCTCTAGAGTCTATCACGTGGTCGGCCTCCAAGCGAAAAGAGGCCCGCTCATCGCTCGGATGGTGGCGATATAAATAAATATATCCACCGAGAAAACCACCTAACTGTTACAGCACAACCCACGTGTTGTCCGAGCGCGTCGTGATGGTTGCAGTCCAATGGAGCCAGCCTAGTTTTGGCCCAACTGATCTTAACTTAGGTAGAAGCCGCCACTAACTCCATAGCCGTCAGCAGCATCAATATGGTCGTTCGCGCACGGAAAAGCCAATTTTCACAATATGAATTGTTCTAGTTACGATAGTCCACTTAAGTATTATCGCCCTGTGACCCTTTCTTTCTCTTTTCGTATTTCTCTTCTCCGACACAGATAACCTTGATAATAGGTGTTTCACATTTGTCTATATACATTGTTCCAATGCAATCAAAGTGTATTAATAATCTTCCACTGACGCCATGAGATGATTATTATTTCTGCTTAGCAGACCTGCAGGTTCGGCCGCCTACGTGTATACGTGAAGTGATTATAAGGCTCCGTTCGTTTAGCAGTTCCATAGAAGAAAGAAAGAACGAGACAGAGTGTCTGACCTCACTGATGGAGCTCTCACTCAAGAGAACCAAATATATTTGGATGACATTCATCTGCTATATTTTGAAGTATAGACGACGGAGGCATTTCTGCTCAATAATCGTATCCGCATAGAAATGCGTATACTTGATTGTATGAAGGTAACTTTGAATAACGAAAATGTAAACGAATAAATGTGGAAGAGCCTCACGAAGTCATGCTGGATTTGTAGAAAAAAAACATTTTAATGGAAACAACCTAAATCCTTCAACCACTTAAATGTAACTGCTAACGCGTATAATTTGTGACCCGTACACGAGCGTAAGTTACACATGATAAAGCAGTGTCTTTATACAGAAATGTAAATCTGTAATGGCAAACTCGGCAAAAGGGAGCTTGGCAGAGCTTTCTAATTTAACAATGCAAAACATGTAGAGGACACACACACACACATAGATACGGAGCTTCTATTCGAAACATCACTGCCATTTACTAAGTTGTGTTGCTTTTTTCTGTCTGTTTACTGCCAACACAGTGACACATCTGCCGACAGACAAACACGTAGCCACTAAACAGCAACAATGCGGTATTATATTTTGCACGTATTCACTTCTTGTGGTTGGTTGGTTTGTTGGTTCGTTGTCTGACGATGTATCCATACTTTCATATACAATATGTAGCTATCTCTTCTGGCAAGAAAAAGCGAGCGACCAACCGCGGATTGAGACATACAGATTGACAGAGTCAAAACGGAGGAAGCAACGAGTGCTCCTTTGGCGGCGATCTTGTCCAGCCTTGATCCCTTCAGATCCCTCCCTCCCTCCCCCCCATGGTAAATACATACAATGTCGCACCCGTCCACCCACGGACAAGGTCGCGTCGCAACGCGGTAAAGTCTGAAGTGCTGAATGGTCAGAAGTAGCCATCATTCAGTGCCTGTCTGTATGTCATCCGTTGGTTCGTTCATTTGGCCGGTTCATCGAGTGTCACATGTTCGCCCATGGCGAACATTTACTGTGTCGACTGAAGTGAGTTTTCGACCGGCCAACGTTAGAACGTGCAATGCGAGGGCGCCACTCGTTTCGCTGCTAGCTGCTACTGCTTTTGATCAGAATAGAGCGTATTCACATTACAATGATTTCGTATCGTTGTGTTGCCGGCCTCACGCC